>OZ023209.1:35891678-36214921 GCA_963995525.1 Escarpia spicata
ATTAGAACCATCACGCGTGCGTGGCGGTACTTACTTAAGAAGCCTGTGAGAGCCGCTATTAAGGAGATTCTTCAGTGACACTAAACCCTTCTTGCGAACTCTCCATGTGCTCTTCTGAATTCTGCGAAGTGCGTCGGCCACAGTCTAGAACGAGGTGAAGGTACAGACAGTGGCACGCAGCACGGTAAGGGGATGTTGTATGTTCTTTGTTTCTTATATATATATTATATATATATAATTATATATATATATATAAATATATATATATATAGCACTATCTACCGCATTGCCTGTACAGTGCCTCATAATACCACATTACCTGTACATTTGTAATGACGACTGTTACATCAATTTTCACGATCGAATATGCATACATTTTGCCCAGTATGATTTCAGTTAACTATTTATATAAATGTAGGTGCTTGTTTTTGGTTTCAATTGCATATGTATAAGTATTATAATTTGGATGTACAGGTAATGTTGTTTTAATTAAAACCATATTAGCTGTATAGCTGTTTATGTCGCTGAATTTACATGTAAAATAAACTGATAAACTGAAACAACAAAAAGATGATGGAAATACTGGCCTTGGCTGCTGTTTAATTACTGTCATCATGACATACAAACTAAACCTAGTGACTAGTGCCACAGTTGCATTTTAACTACTAGACATTCTACTACAGGTTGAATTAAGTCCAACCATGCTAATCCTGAATATAAACCTAAAAAGCAACCAAATGTGGATACCACCGGCCAACAACTAGACAATATGCTACTGTAAATTTGTAATAAAAGTTACCACTAGTGGTGTTGTAGTATATGTACAGGCAATGTGGTGATTTCACTTATATATACTTACAGCCAATAAGCGGCCACTGGCTGACCTTTTATGACCTGCACAGTTTTTGCATGAAAATAAATGGCGCCGGTGTTTTCTTTAGTGTTGCGCGAAACTGTACTTGTATATATATATATATGTGTGTGTGTGTGTGTGTGTGTGTGTGTGTATTATAAAACAGTGTGTTCTCTTTGTTCTCTGTGGACCTGTGACTCCGTTAGTTTAGCATGTATGGGGGATGCAAATATTTTTTTCTCAAAATACTTGCGTTGGGGTGGATTTATTTCAAAAGGATGTACGTGGAGTTTCAGTAGTTTTCTATATCATCGTAAATATAACAGCCATTTGGCGTTGGACAGATTAATACAGCATCCTAGCTATATATAACCAGCCACGTATAATTATAACATAATGAACATATACCACACCAGGTACAATAAATGCAATTTAATTTTCAACGCTTGTTCCGACCGATTCATGAATCATCACATTCCAATTACATCATCTTCTAGTGTGTGTGCGTGCGTGCGTACGCGCGCGCATGTTGGTGTGCGTGTGCGTGTGCGTGTGCGTGTGTTTGCGAATACGTAAAGGAGTAGCAACATTAATGAGAATGCGTGCGTGCGCTTGTGCGCACAATCGTCGCATTGGCACTGTAAGAATATTATGAAACGACTGATTACTAGGATCTAGCTGTTCGAATAGCATGATGGGGATTACTGATGACGCACTTTAAACAGTTCTTACTTTTCGGATCATCGGCCGTTGTTTGTAGCCGATCATCGAGGGAGAAGTATTTGTGTGTTCGCGACGACTCTGCATCAACAAAATACCAATTCATAAAACACACCCACCTGGCCAATCAACAAACACTAGCACGGCAGCCCAGTTACAACATCACCTGATATAATATTCAAGATCAAGGATATGTTGTCAAAGTATTGTGCAATACGCTGGAGACTTCGAAAGGTGGTTGACGTCTAACCTCTTGCCTAATTGGTCATCAGGAGCCGCACAATGTTATTTCATTTACTATCATCTCATATAATACACACAACTATTGAAGAAAATCACAAGATGTCAACGGGAAACAACAACAAAACAAATATGTTGGCGTATAAACTTAAAAGAGTTAATACAATCTAACAATTTGCAAGTATAATAAATCATATTTTTGTGTGTTTATTTTCAAAGTGGGAGATTCTTTTGAAATCTCACACGTCTCGACTGCTAACAGGTTGAGACACGCCCCCGATGTTAATAGAAAAGCCAGGCAGATTCCGGTTATGTAAAACGTTTATATAAAACCCACAGCCGGTGAAGCCAACAATTTATCTTGAGATGGGCGCGTCCTTTCCTTCGCAAGGATACGCTGTTCACGTTTGTTTATTTGTTTATTTTTGCTCTGGCAGAAGAAAGGAAGTCAAACCGAAACTTAGTTAACAAGTAGAGTTGTGACCAGTTTTCTAGTGCAGAAGTTCATCATCTAACCTATCCTTGGCAACGCCTCTGTTCTGCCATAGGGACATTTCCAAGTTAGAGGAAATTATGCAAATGTGTTTTAAATATTTTAGCAAATTTGGCAAAACGCCCGCTGTAACGAGTCTAATCCACTCTACACCATATCGATCCGCACGTGCGTAGATGTCATAATGTTAAAGAAACAATACATGTATGTATTGCGGGTTAACACAAGATTTTGAACGCCAACGAGATCTGCCTCACTGTTATGCCGAGCTATCTAAAAGACGCTGATTTTAGATCAGAAGAGGGCGACAATTAACACACAAATGGGGAGATGTTTGTTGCTCTCCGCTGGGAACTATGAAAATGTTCTCCACAATGTAGAACCTGCGCGCAAAATTTCGGTTTATAATTTGCTTCACGATTAGACCTTTTAAAAGAAAGGACATTCTAAGTGTAACAGAAGCTGAAGAGTAAGAGGCCACGGGCGTACATGTATATGTGAAACATTATGTGGACATTGTTACCGAAGTTACTTAGGATGAATACCCTCAACATTCGTGATGAATCTGGAACGCGTGTATGACCAAGTAGACCCTTAGCGGCGAGGGAACAACAACAACAACAGCAACAACAATAACAACAACTCGATGATGTAAACAGCATGGCGAGCGAAAGACCCAAGATAAGACTCCCGCCTTCCAAACCGAATGCACACCGCCCAAGTAGAAGTAAGGAAGGAATGAAGGAAGGAAGACACAAGGGGCAATCCTTACAGTCTAATACTGCTTAAATCCTACCTATTTCTTCACATTTTACTTTACTACATCTTTGTATCTAAATTGGGGGGCTCTGTTTCTAGTGCCTTCCGACAGTTGAAATAAGTGAGATTTTAGGAAGTGTGTTACTTTACTGGTTGGCTGACCTTTCAACTCGTACCTTAGTTAGCCTCAGCTGCCGCATGCTGTTGGCGTTACTCCACGTGAAACCAGCAGTCGCCATCAACTCCTGACTGGTACAAGACGTGACGTCAGACACCACGCCAGACGTATCCGAGTCTCCATCTTCGTTGCCGTCACTCACTGCCACATTGTCACCAATGACGTGACGATGTGGACGGTTTGGAAAGAGCAACAATCGTTTATCCTTGATTCGATCAATCTAGACAATTGAATGGCAATGATGATGACAAACTGACAGTTACTGGGCCATCGGACGTTGCTACATTTATATCAACAATAATTAATAAGTTGTGTTTTGTTAAATTATTTGTAATTATTATTTTGTTTTCATGTATGGTACGTAGGGTGGCCTACTGCAGCATTCTGTTACGTATATAAGATACAAATAAATACTGTTTCTTTTGTCAAATATTATGGTAATCGAGATATATGTTGTGACATTTAGCCTCGGTAAGCACACGCATAAAGACAACAATAAGAACGCATATAACATATATCCAACGAAATAAAACACCGTACTTTTCTCTCTCCATCCGCCCTTGTCTTTATACCTCTCTCATACATGCATGTGCACACTTGCTCTTACACGCTCGTGCACAAACGAACAAGCACGCGCGCGTACACACACACACACACACACACACAAATGTGCTATATATACATTCATTATTATAATTGCTATTACTTGCCGGAACATACGAAAGGAGACTCTTTTCCATTAAAGCCAGTATTTCTGAAAACATGTAGAGACGTTTACAAGTGAAGCATTCAGGAAAATGATGGTGGGACGACAACGTGTACAAAATGGGAATGCATTAAGATGCATGTTGGCTCCTCAACTAACGAATCAGATTTGTCGATGGACATGGTAGTTTGTGAATAGCTCAGTAAAATGCAGTCGCTTTAATGCAAGAGTGGCTACTTCTGTTATACTTCTATAACTTCCGAAATAAAAGTGTTACTATTACGTGTATATACATACACACACACACACACACACACACACACACACACACACACACACACACACACACACACACACACACACACACACACACACACACACACATATTATAGCAACTACACTGTTCAAGGCCACGATTGCCCGTTTCAGATTTTTTTTACATAATGATGACTAGTTCCAGTCCACATAATTTAATATTTTGTTTGATGATTTTACCATAAAATAAATATCAAATGTGAAGAAACGACATTTTAAATATGGAGTTTGTTTTCAAACTTGTCTTGACAGCCACACTACAATTTGTTTAAAACAGATGTTACCTGCCCTTGTCTTTTCGCCTTTAACCCAGCGTCTCGCCCACCATTCTCTTTCTATTTTGGCGCCATTCTCGTTCACCATGACGTCACTGTCATCATCCAGATCATTTATTTCGATAGAACCCATTTGAGTGTGTCCTAACTTGATGTCGCCCAGTCTCGTTTTGAAGTTGTAGTGATGGAAATGGCCTGGAGTATCTACCACACAAAATACACATTAACTTGCCCAATCGAATTATTTGTACAAAGGGGTCACGATCGGTTTAATGAATGTTTTTGTCGGAATTCACCAACTGTCAAAGACAAGTCATGTCTCAAGTCAAGTAAAATGTCAAGTCATATACAGTCAAACACAAGACGACCGAGCTTCATATCTAATAAAATATAAATGACAAAACGGTGACTCCAGTTGCGATATTGTTTCTTCATATTATAGTTGATTCGTGTTATAAAGGGTCGGGTATTGTTCCTAGAGGATAAGTCAAAATTTCTGGAGGATAATGTATACAGTACTGGACAGTAGTGATACGGCAGAAAATCAGTCCGTGGTTTAGGCCGGTTGACATCTAAGATCTTATAAAGGATCCGTGACACACACACACACACACACACACACACACACACACACACACACACACACACACACACACACACACACACACACACACACACACACATATATATAGAAAACATGCACAAAGTTGCGAAGAACAGTTCAACGCTATGTAAGTTTCTTCAAACGTGCGCAAGCGACCCCTGGCAATTGCGGCGAACGTATTTTGCTTTTACGTCGAGCCACCAGACGTATTGGCAAGTCACAAATTAGCAAGCTAAATTTAGTCTATGATCTCTTCCAATCCGAGGCATCTCCCTGAATTTCACGTCAACTCTCACGTCGTGAAAATTGGCGAATCGCATTCGATTCGAGCCAATACCCAATGACTCCTGTCGACAAATCTGGTTTTTCCGAATGTATCCTCCTCCAGTAAAAATCATGCGCGTGTCACGTGACCGTACGCATCCTTACAAACAGTGATTAAAACGAAAGGTGGATTGCTCTGATATGGAAACCAGTACCTATTTCGAACACCTCGTCGGACATTGGGCAGTCCTTCATTATTTTCTGTTTTCTGACATTCTGCGATGCGTGCGAAATGACTTCCTTAGTCGTCTTTGCTTTATCTGTAACATGGTACAGAGTAATTGTATACCGCCAGTCATGTCAATAATTCGACACACTCTAACGTATGTCTTGTCATCTCATCGTAACTGTATAATTATTTACGCAAACGGCTGACCACATTTCTAAATAACAGAATAAATAACAAGAAAATATGCGTGAGTACCGACGAACAATGAATTACCAACAATCAACGATAATGATCAATCAATACCAATATACTATTAACTCACAATCCACATTTAAACACAGTAGGCTTAGACTCTAGATGATGTCTTAAATAACTCGCTAGCACAAAAGTGGACTCGTTCAAAGACACTGCAGAAGTACTCCATCCAAACAGGCGCGTGTGTCACGGCGGCCGTACACATTCTTGCTCCCAATGACAAAGAAGAAAGATGAGTTTCTCGAATATGGAAACCAGTACCTATTTCGAACACCTCGTCTGGCATTGCGCTTTCCTTCAACTTTTTCTTATTGGCGTTCTCCTCTTTTCTAATATTCTGCGGCGCGTTCGAAATGACTTCTTTCGTCGACTTCGCATGAACTGTAACAACGCACAGAGTAATTATATACCGCCAGTCATGTATATAATTCGAATCACCCAAGCGTATGTCTTGCCATCTCGTTGTAACTATATATTTACGCAAAGTGATGAGTAGGGGGGGGCCTACATTTCCAACAACAAATAAATAACAAAAACAAAACAAATGTGCGTGAGTGTCGACGAGCAATGAATTACCAACACGCAATGGTAACGATCATTCAGTACCGATATAATATTAACACACAATTTATATCAAATATATACACACACTATTAGCAATAATCCTATCATTATAGTATATTCCAATAATTTTTCGTCCATTATTATAGACTGTACATAGTACTTTCTTCTATCCACCCATCCATCTACCCATACACTGTTATAAACCCGCCTTTCATACAAAATGGTGTATTATTGAAGAAACATTTTGCTAGCTTTTAGGGACTCAGAGTATAAAATATAGTATGCATCGCGCGTGAAAAATTAACTGAAATGTGTTTTCTCCGGAAAATGCAGCTTACATACGCTTCATTTTAAATTCCTTTAGGTATCGACAGTAACGGAAACGCTGTTAACAAACGAAAATGACAAACAAATGAAGACATAGCGTCACAAGTATACTTTTAGCATGTTTAGTTAAAGAATTTTTTTTAGAAACTTACATTAATTTTAGTGTTGTTAGTAATTATGTTTTAATGTTATTGTGTTATCCGTGTGTTATCCGTGTTTGTTGGGAATTTCCCGCTAGGACCCGATTTAACATGAGTCGAAATCGAGTAGCGATACGTTATACGTGGCTATGTAACGACTAGACGTCAAGCAACTGTGTCACGTAAACACACTGTACTTCCTACCAGGTGTCGCCACGGTGAGCATAACGGGACTTCTAGTTAGGGATTCAGCAACACATCTTTTGGTTTATTCCACTCTGCTGCTGCCGTGAAAAAGAACGTTACGTTTTACCCCGTGTTAGTTGTGGAAGGTAACAGAGGATTGGTTTCATTGTCACTAACGTTGCAGAGTCCCATGACTCATTGGAAAAACAGAACGTTGTGACATTTAATACGCCTGAAAATATGAACACCATTTCCTCCATCGTGTGATATCTGATTTAAGGTATGCTTAGCACACTTACATACATACATGCATGCACACATTCATACATACGTACATACATACATACATACATACATGCAAGACATACAACACACACACAAGCGCGCGCACGCACGCACGCACACAAACACTCAAAGAAGAAATCTGAATTACACGTACCTGTTTAACACTACTTATGTTTAATGTTACTAACGACCTGGTGATCGGGAATACGAAATATTACCTGAGGAACGTGTCACGTCTATGTTTCTTGAATGCAGCGTTATCCCGGGGATCTTGATTGTCACATGCTCTCTGGCCTCCCTTCTATGGTGGTGCCTGTGCGTCTCGTCGTTCACTCTCGCCTTCTCTTCCTCCCCGCCTGTCTTCCCGCTACATTCAACGTGGTGGCCGTGTCTGTTTCGTGCGTGTTTGTGTTTCACGTATTCCTCCTTCACTGGGGACAAGTTGCGACTGTGTTTGGAGAGCGTTTCCATCTGCTGGGCGGAATGGCGTCGATGCCTCTGTGGTGTGTCCGTCTGCGGCTCTAGCTTCCCCTTAATCATCTGCATCATCGTGAGCGGCTCGTCCTGCTCATTCACGTCGGACTCGTCTCGATAGCGGAGAGGAGGGTCTCCGGATGGATGTTCGTGTCGTTCGACGTGTCGTATGGTGATGTTTAGGCTGTATTTGCCGTATGATTCTTCCAGCTTCGTCTGGTCGCCGTGCGCAAGTTCATTGCCATCTAGCCATGCGCGTCGTGAAGGTTGTATGGCATATTCCCGCGGGTGATCGGTGCGGTTGTGTACCAGCGAATTCGCCGTTTCCATTTCGAATGCTCCGTGCTGACATGATGCCGGCACACTGTCGCATCTGCTTAAGCATTCCAGCGGAGCGACTTGTAGCGGAACGTCAATGTCCGGCCCTTCCTCGTCTGCAGACAAGTTGCCGTGGTCAGGTAATGACACGTCTTCTCGTCTCTGACTTCTCGTGGAAGAATGCTGCGAAACAGCGCTTATGGGTCGTTCTGGTTTAAGCACAGTTAATCCTTTCTGCTGGACAGAACCACTCGAAAGACGTAAAGGTTTGCGCTCGAACGCAACGGTGAGTGACTTCTTCGAACATTTGCTCTCCGAGGCGGACGCGCTTGCACCATGACGACCGACAGACTTGGTATGACTGGTTGAGCAAGTAGTGTCTCTGTCGCATGATTTGTGTCGTTCAATGGACCTGCGCCGCGGTGTGAGTAGACATTCGTCTTTACTGCTCCCGGCAGCCTCCGCGTACGTAGGTGATTGTCGCCGGCAGCTCTCCGGAGCAGTATTCTCGGGACGGTCGGAAGAACACACGCTCCTCAACTTCCTAGCCGACACTGACCGGCTACGAAACTTTTGTGGTGTAGACGATGAATTAGTTTTGTCTTCTTTTCCGTGACATATCTGATCCCCGTGGACACTGCTAGGAGTAGCTAGTTTCCTCTGGATATGTCCTGGGCCCGGTTCTTTCAGGTTTAAGTTAGTATTACTGCTTTGTCCCGATTTATGGTCATTATCGTGTCTTTGTCCCGTATATACGAAGCTCGTCTGTTCCATGATGGCATTGCTACTACATCTTCGTACCTTCTGTTTAGTTTGAGGTAATCCTTCTCTTTCAGACGTTCTTATATTCACCTGCCCCTGTTTGTTTTGGCAGTCGACATGTTCGTTCTGCGTCGTTCTGGCAATCCGTTGGTCTTTCTGGTTACTTGTAACAGTGCTCTGTTGCACGTGACAATTGGCACGACTCTTTCGATCACGTCGATCGCTTACTTGGCTCCGCTGTTGGCTCGACGTCGCGGATGTTGGCTCGCTACACTCCCCCTCCTCCGTGCGGTTCGTGTCCTCTTCTGTATGACAGTACGGCGTTGAGCTGGCGCTACCGTTCCTTCGTTCGCAGGGGCAGTTCGGTTGCAGACTCTTCACCCTAGCACTCGACACTCGTCGGAGCGACTGATGGTCGAGTCTTGATACCCTCGGCGTAGAAGATGCATTCTCGAATGACGACGACTTCGGTATCAATGTTCCTTTTGCCAATGCTGTCAGTCAAAATAACCATACGCATGTTATACACTATTAATAATTACAATTATAATAGTAATAACTCTTCTACGTTACTAATTCAGGAACCTGACATCAACCACATGTGTCCATATATAGACATAACACGTAAATAAACTACAGTGCGTCCTAATTGCTAAGGCCACTAACGGGACTGGATCAAAGTGACATGGACAGCAACGTGACTGTATTAGTGGCACTAATTTCTTATAATTGGTTCGTAGCCAAATAATTTGCGACTGTCCTATGGTGGCCATAATTACGACGTGGCGGTTTTAGAGTGGTGACCGTAAAATGAGGTCTGAATGTAGGCCTACTGTCACCGTAAGTATTCCAATATCTAATTGCGCTATAAAAACACAATTAAACATACGAATTTTAGAAATTTAGATTTGTGTAAAGTCATAATATGAACAATGCGGCCAAACGGGAATCGCCATAGACAATGGCGTAGCAATACAAATACTGCTGGTAACAGAGGCTTACCTCTAATAAATACACACACACCCGCACGCACGCACACACACACACACACACGGACGCACGCGCGCGCACACACACACACACACACACAATGCGATATGTGTTGACGACATCCATCACGTAATGGTCAAGGAATTTTTTATTTACGAATTTGTGCGACCACGCCTAAAGCATAGCCAGCAGGTCTGTATCGCGTGTGTCTTACCGAGTTGAATGTTGCGGTAGAGGTCGTCAGTGTTCTGTAGGTTGTCGACATTTGAGCACCTTGCAGACTCGATCAGGTTGTTGCTGCTGTGAGACTCTAGACTGTCGTCAGACATCCGCGCGTCTCCGCCCTCCTCCTCGCTCGCGGTCTCCCTCGCCTTCCGTGAAGGCAACGCGCAGGACCGGAGCGAGCGCTGATGCAGATCCTGGGACAAATCGGATGATGCTTGAGATCTGACAGAGTTCGAGTTACTCGCCGGTGGTAGTGACGCCGATCGCGCCGACACTTTAGACGCAAATGAAGAACGATCCTCGGCCTTGGTCAGGACGCTTCGGCGACCACGGCTGTCGTCGTCTTGCGATGAGTGTGACCGTTGCTCTTCCACTTCGACGATCGTTCTTCGCGACGAACCACTGTCGTTCTCTCTGTCGGCCGCTGGTCGCCCAACGGGCGCATTTGTTCTAACACATTTTGCAGGAACTAACGATGCAAGGTTGGACAGCATAGCCGGGGAAAGCAGATGCGCAACGGCGCCTAAATCTCCTGAACTCGTTGTCGTGAGAGTGTTCACTGCAGTAACGGGTGCTTTAATTGTTACTCTGGCAGACGACGCTCTAGACCGTTCTTTGTTCAGACGTCGCGGCAACCGAGAGTGGAATCTGTCCTTACACGGGCTTGACGTCCGGCTCGATGGTACAATATCCCCGAAGCTTACACACGATGATGACTGCATGTTTTCTGATGTGTTTGATAACAAGGGTTCCGGGACGTCATGGCGGCATGGCCATTGCCACGTGGTTCCTGGTTTGCTATCATTTGGTCGGGTGACATATTTTCTAGTCCCAACCGCCGACTTGCCGACTGACCTCTGACACAACTCTGCGCTGACTGACGACATCGACTTCCGTGGTGACGGCGGCAGCTTCCATGAGCTATTCTTGCATATCTTACCACTGGGTTTCATTGAGACACGACAACACATATGTTGCCTCGTCGAAGCCACGCTTGCCGATACGCCGCCTCGATCTGACGACGAACTCAACGAGGCGTATGACTTAGATGGCGCACTCCGCTGATGCGCCGCACTAGAAGACAATCCTGCATTCGTACATGATGCTGTGCACGAATTCTGACGAAGAACACACCTCTTAAAAGAAGGCAGTTCTTCAGCAGATATAGCGATACTTCCCGTTCTGGTTGTTGAGTTAGACTTTTCTTGGCGTTGTTTAGTAGGTGTTCGCGACCTCTGGTTCGGTAGATCTTTGCGTTGGCCTACCTTTGGTGTGTTCACAGACGCCGATCTGGCTCTAGGCTGCGCCGACTTAGGAGCATATTTACTCGAATTCTGTGTTTTGTTGGAAGATCTGTGCATTAGGTGCGCCGACGATGGTAAATTTTGTTTCGCCGATTCTCCCTTCTTATCAGCCAGTATTTCGGTAAGTGGATGCGATCTTGACGTCTGGTCCGACGATATCGCCCGACGCCGGCTTAAAGACAGTGCGGCTTCCAGCACAGGTTCTTGGGCCCATACGGGACTTTCGCACACACGTTCTCGTGCGATTTTTTTACGAGCGGGGATCATGCTAGGGAAGCGTTCATGACAAGGTATGCACACTGAAACACAACGTGAACATAACATCGCTATCACATCACCGTGGCATATTAGAATATTGTAGATACAGTGTTTGTTAAACAGACAGACTATGTCATTTTTCTGGTAAATCATCGCATAACAATCAACATTTATTTTGACTCATAATTTCGTCGGTTTTTTAACATACAAACATATAATAATATCAATACTATTCAATTGAAATTGTAATTATAAAACAAATGTGCTTTAAGCTATGAATTGGCTTTGCAAAGCACATTTTAATATGGGCCAAGGAAACTTGGATTAAGACCAGGCTTGGTCGTTGACGTAACATCCAACCTGATATTTACATTATTAACTCAGCATTTTGCTTTGAGCGAGTGAAATGTCTAAATTTACATATCATAATATAATCTTTATATTTCCTGGTAAATTGTACAATCTTAAAATGCTACTGCTATAGATTCGTCAACAATATATCAGAAATAACTATGTGCATTATGTGGAAATAATAACGCTTGTATGCAATAGTCGTTTTGCAAGGTAAGCATTCAATTTCTCTGTTCACTGTTTACTAGATATGTTTGCAATGTGAACACAATTATAAATAAATTGGTAAATACCAAACTGAAATCGGTGCCTACCAGGTAATAGTGTTAAATACCAAAGTGAAACTGCTAGCTACCAAGTGATAGTGCTAATTACCAAACTAAAACTGCCGCCTACCAGGTGATGCAGATTTTCCGAGCATTCTTCCATGGGGTGTCCGCTTCTTGGGTGACACATTTCGGTGATAGCCAGACGTGGCTAGAGGACGGTGCTCCTCTACTTCAGCAGTGCCTCTTGCTTTGGGAACAAACATTACATGTCTTTGAATACACATAGGAGGAGCAGTATTTGCATCATCAACAACACACGCACGTGAACTGACACATCAATCATTTGGCTTATTGACTGACATCAACCAACGTCAATTCATCAAAATGGATTAGAACAAGCTACCCAAAGAATGAACCATATATGGTAAATGGACAAGGAAGCATTTGGTTTATCGAATGCCCAGCATTCGATAAGCCAAATACATACATGCATGCATACATACATACATACACACATACATACATATATACATACATACATGCGTACACAATTACATACATACATGCATACCTACATACATACATGCATACATACACACACAGTGACATACATACATACATACATACATACACAGTGGCATACATACATACATACACAGTGGCATACATACATACATACATACATAAGTACGTATACAGTGACATACACACAAACACACATACACACATACATACATACATACATACGTACGTACATACACAGTGACATACACACATACATACATACGTACATACACAGTGACATATAGACAGACTGAATAGAGACAGGCATAAATAATACACACCTGCCTATACACATATCGCGCACACACACACACACACGAACACGAATAACAAGAAACCAGTACTTAGTAATGTCGAGGTCGGCACCACTTTTGGGGCTCTGTGTTGCAGGGCTGCACTTGTCACCAGTACCTTCGTTTTTGGAGATCTTCTCAAACTGTCACATGCTTTTGAAGGAAACAAAACATATACTTTGTCTTGAGATGTTTCATGAGCAAGGTTCATTTAAAATAAAAATATATAATACGTATAGTTGTGGGAAATCAGTTGATGGCGATACCTATGAGTGACACACTGAATTGTCGGGACATCCAGGCATAATGTTAGAGTTTGCTTTTACCTTTGCCCAATTTGTTTGAGCAAATTGTGATGATAATAAATAATAACAATGTTCATTTAAAATAAGATACAATGCAAATAAGGAGTCATTTAAATCAAATATATTCCAAAGGTGGAATAATTGCAGACATTACCAAGTTAATTGTGCAAACATAGTAGCTAGAGTAAAAATATTGAACAGAAAATTAGGAATATTTGGATCACATAGCCTATATGCTTAGGTTTTTTATTTAGTAACCTTAGTCAAATATCATATTGATTTATTTTCTATTTTTAAAACTATGTTTATGATTGCACATCAATGTATGTACGAATTTCTCAACATTCATATCGGGTTGCAATTAATAAATGTTACTAATATTTAATGTCCGTTTTGTCTTGGGGAGTGTTTATGTTACAAGTGAGTGTGCGTTGAGACTATTGCCACCTACGTCTTACCTCATAGATACCACTGTATGTCTGTGCTATTGCCACCTACGTCTTACCTCACAGATACCACTGTATGTCTGTGCTATTGCCACCTACGTCTTACCTCACAGATACCACTGTATGTCTGTGCTAACCGAACAATAATGACTGGTCGGCCCGCTATAATTATATAAGAACTTTATATCATGTTATATAAGAACTCTCTTATAGTGCCTTCTATTCTGTCACGGAGCATGACACAAGACGTTGTTGGAACACAGAAGACGACCAAACATGCACTGATCAAGAAAAGCAAAGTGATATCATGGATGTTACTGTTTTTGTGTACTGGTCATTCACGTCGGACTCGTCTCGATAGCGGAGAGGTGGGTCTCCGGATGGATGTTCGTGGCGTCCGACATGTCGTATGGTGATGGTTTGGTTATATTTGCCGCAAGATTCTTCCAGCTTCGTCTGGTTGCCGTGCGCAAGTTCGTTGCTATCTAGCCATGCGCGTCGTGAAGATTGTACGGCATCTTCCCGCGCGTGATCGGTGCGATTGTGTACCAGCGAAGTCGCAGTTTCCACGTCGAATGCTCCGTGCTGGCATGACGCCGGAGTACTGTCGCATCTGCTGAAGCATTCTAGCGAAGTGACTTGTAGCGGAACGTTAATGTCTGACCCTTCGTCGTCTGCGGACACGTTGCCGTGGTCAGGTAATGACACGTCTTCTCGTATCTGACTTCTCGTGGAAGAATGCTGCGAAATAGCACAGTGAGTGACTTCCTCGAACATTTGCTCTCCGAGGTGGACGCGCTTGCACCGGAATACACAAGCCCTGTTGATTACGAACGTGGCGTAGTTTCACGGGCAACATTAGTCACCAACATTATTTTTGTTTTCTTCTTCCTCGCCCGCACACGACCGACTTTTATTGATTGTTTGTGGGCCAAGAAGACGAAAACAAAGCTGTGAGACCGTTAGCGACAACTGTATTGGCGGAACAAATTACCACTAAACACAAAATGCAACAATTTGGTTGGCAACAGAAAAGTTAACCACATACGGATGTTTTAAGAAAAGTATTATTTATCCTCTCTCAAAGTGGAGGACCCAGTGGCGTTACTGGTGTCGTAAATTAGTTTATTAGTTTGTCCTTACAGTTCCTGGTTTTGTTCTCGATGAACTTGTCCAGTCTTGATCTGTCTGTTGTTTGTACGAACTCCACATCGTTAGCCCTACAACAACACCACATCACTGTACCCACGTCAAGTAATGTCATTGGCAGGCATGAAAACATACATATTGCTCAAGAAACATGATCTGTTGTCAAACCAACTTACTCCGGATCTTGTTGCATTGTAGCATATTTCTCCTTCTCCTTAGTCGGTTCGTTCTGAGCGAGATTGATGTGTTGGACATTCGTGCTAAGTGCGTTTGTCAGCAGCTGTCTCCTGCTCGTGTAGAGCTCGTTCATCAGACCATTCGCCATAATGGGAAAGTTTCTCGCAAACTCGCAGAAGACACTGGAAGGATATCAACAGTTCAAAAAGATATCGGTGGTGATGATAGCGAACTAACTAGCAAACACAGACAAGGATTGGGACAATAACAATAATAATGTGATCGTTTATAGCGCTGGTGTGGGATAGTATTTTGAACCCAATGATACCTTGATCCTGAAGTTCAAATACTATTATATTGAACTCTATGTGGTAAATTGACCCTATTCTTAAGGTTTGAACACATAAAATTGACTAAAATTATTATCGTCATGCAGTAATCTATGTAACACGATTAGAGAAATGGAAGTACTGAATATTATTGTATCAACAACATTCTCCAGAAATACACATGGAGCAGAAGGGCGGTTAAGTTGTTATGGTCTGATCATGGTTAAATGACACCCCCTATAAATGTCAACACAACAAAAGTGTGACTGTTAGATACTGCTGTCGTAGCAAAATTACGTCACTGAAGCGAATAGTAATAAACAATGGCGGTTATGTGTTTTTGACTTTTTATAACAATGGAAATATGAATGATCACAGACGAAGGCCATAATATATGTTGTCACCAATGACAAAAAGGGGCTATTTGGTGCTAACGACCGAATAAACTATAAAATGTTAGTACATACATGATTACTATATATCCATGGCAGCTATTGGTCAAACTGGGTGTTAGACAAAAATGGAGGAAAAAATACAATAAGGGGAGTCAATGTATTATAATAGTATAATTGCATTTATACATATCAACATATTACCATTCTTAAAGGGAGGTTGTCTTTTCCTCGTTTTTATGTTAGTTAATATTGATAATGTCTAAAAGGCATATGTTGAAAGTATGCTACCCGCCAAATTGCATTTAAATTGCAAACGAATAGTTTCCCGCTGTGGCCTTATATTTGGCGAGGGTTGCCACGCATGCATTTTGATTATCTGGTTAACGTTTTTCCTTATAAACAAATGAGATTTACTCTAGGAACACTTGGAATATAGGATATTTTGAAAAAATAAATAGAGGAGTTACGTCCAAAACGTGGGTTCGTACATTAATTCATAAAAGTCTGGCGCTCGAGGTTCAAGCTGTTTATGTAAGAGGAAAACGTAAACATTCCCCATGCACACATACATACATACACGCACAAGCGCGCGCGCGCACACACACACACACACACGCAAAAGCTTGAGTATAGTGAGATTATTAGTAACGTTCAACTCAAGCCAATGTGACTCACTCCTTTGCGATGTTCCTTGTGCGTAGGTCGGTGTCGTACAAACATTGCTTCACAGTCATTGGTATAACGGTCGTGGAGAACTTTGCGATGATAGACATCGGCCAGTCGCGCAGGATGTTGCGCAGATACGTTGCGCACTCCCTGTCGCAAGCACAGGCAGTATTACTTTGTTTGGAGGGCAACTGTTATGTCGGTCATCATTATCATTACCGCTTCGAGGTTTTAGATGATAGGATCCAAGTGAAGCAAGCCCACTGCCACCAGCTTTCACACTAAAGATTTTACGAGAAATGTAAAATGCCTAAAACTGATTGGCTTCTGGATGATTTGAAAGAATTGATTGGCTAATGAAAAAGGCAAAATATAATTTAGAATATAATTTAGGTAGATACTCTAAATGAATTAATCATGTCCATAAGATAGGGTGCTATCTCATGAATCGTTGTCATGCATGCTACAATGTAAATATTACTAAATTCGTCACTCATTGGTTCTTTAGATTAAGAAAAGACAGATTGCTAGTATTAAATAACAGGAATTCACATCAACGTTACCTGCGAATAATCTTCACATTCGAGGAGCAGTAGCCTGTAATGACTGGTATGAGCTTTGCCGACTGCAAATTCTGAAACGAAATTAGGCTAAAACGGTTATCACAGTTTAGCATAAGTGAAGAGATTTCCGATGTTGAGCGATCCAAAATGGCTTCCAAAAGTGCAGCCAATACCCACCAGATTCAACTGGTTGTCAAAATATTACCTAACACGCTGCTCGGTTCTAAAACCGACAATGGCGTCAATGTGCATTAATGTATGATCCACTCGATAGGTGGCGCCACTCTATCAATTTATTTTTCGCGATATATGGCGACAGCGAACCCACCACCCATACGCAATGCAATACATATTTTTGGGCTTTGTGAACATACGCGACCGATTCTAACCATAACACACTATTCACAATAACTAGGCATATTTCACTTTCTGGTGAGGATGGGAGGTGGTTTGAACAACAACGAAACGCTATTTGTTTATTCTGTGAACTTACGACACCACTCCTTAGCAAGTGAAGATGAACAGAGAATCCAGCTCACCTCCAGTATGATGTTGATGCAGAGGTCAGCCGCCATTGCTGACACCTTCGCATCGTTCGGTAAAAGGGCAACAATCGTAGGTATGATAGTCAACGCGAAGCTCTCAAAATTGTGGCCCAGGCGCACAGCCAGGAAACTACAATGCGACGTTTTGTGTGATAACACAATACCACATGTTTATGACTAAACATGCATAGCTTCGGTGATGATGATGATGATGATGGTGATTACGCTGGTGATGATATCAATGGTGACACTGATAATTAAAATGATGGTATTCATCATCAGTTATTCATCACCATTACTGTTGCGGGTATCGTTATTTAATTAAACAGTAATATCATTATTGTCGTTATTATGTTCATTGGCTTTATCATATTCGTTAATTTTGGGCATTAACCTTTTTGGTAGGGACCAAAATTCTGATCGTGGGACTTAATTGGCGATCTTTTTTTATAATACATAAGTATAATCTAAATAAAATAAAAGATAAGGGAGAACGTTATTTTTTTATTAAACTTGCTTGCTGAACATAGAGGGATGAATCACCAAATCAGCACGCACGCACGCACGCACGCACGCACGCACATTTACGTTTTGTCAACAAATGTGCACACTGTTTTCCCTACTCTGTATAAGACATAAACAGACATGACGTTGGCCATTACGCGATTGTGATGCAGGTTTCCTTGACGACACTGCAAGTGGAGGTGTTATTGAGACAACTCTGTATTGCCGGCGCAAGTCTGCGGATGCTTCGCGCAAACCTTTCATCAGCTGGATCGTAAGCGATGGCCAGAGCACGCACCTGTTTCAGCTATGAAAGAGACGCAGTTAAAAGGAGCACATTAATGGCTGTAGACTGTATAGCATGTGGTCGCACAACTTATTTGCTAACAACTGCTAAGGTAATTTTGCAAACATAGGCCGTACTACCTTCAATCTACATTGATCTGTCTGATCCTCACATTCACTATTATTACTAAATATTTATTGTAATTTTTGAATATGAAGCATGTTTATTAAACGTGTGTGTGTGTGTGCGTGTGCGTGTGTTTGAGAGAGAGATATCTATATATTCTGGATTCACGAGTTAACGCATTATACAGTATCATAACAATATTATCTTTACGTACTTACGCGCAACTGGTATTGTGTTATTGCAGGGGAAATGATACTGACCGACTCGATAAGCACACCCGGCATGGACCGCCTATTGGCTAGTATCCGCTGTATGTACAACATCCGCTTATGGTGATCAGCAAACGACGTCACCTAAGGAAAGCGTGATTAGTACCACGATGTATATGTAACAACAACATCGACTATCGGAACAACAAGCCATGGACTTGTGATGCACTGTGCGTTTATATAGCGGACAACACAACGTCAGCTTTGTTGGCCATGAGCCAGATACTTTTTCAGTACATTTTTACGGACGAATGCTCATATTTATTTTTGGCTAGGCCTACATCCCTGGGGATGGAAAATAGGTGATAGCATTACAGCACTGGTAGCTTTATGTGAGAAATCACTCATTTGATCACTATCCCTATTTCTGCGGCAACACCTTTTCTATGAAATTGCTAAGCAGGTCAGTGGACCAAGCCGTGTTTATACTCGGGGACTTCAACACGTGCGACATAACTAGCCAGCTGCCAAACCTACACCCGTACGTGTCTTGTCCAACACGCGCTATTCCCGAAGCCTACGTTGACCATAACAGACCCCTCTGGACGATCCGACCATAATATTATACACCTGATTACAAAGTATATTCAGAGAGTGAAACGTGAAAAACGAAGGTCACAGTGTATTAAAGTATGGGACTATGATAGCACAGAGGAACTGAAAGGTTGTTTTGAATCGACTGATTGGAAGGTATTTTTAAATAGTTGTTATGATAACCCAGATGAACTTGTGGAAGTTTGGACATTCATTTTTGTGAGGACTCGGTGATAAAATCAAAGACTGTGCAAATGTTTTCCAACAACAAACCGTGGTTTACCAACGAGTTGAAAGGTACTTTGAATGAAAAGAAACAGGCATTTCTAGTTGGCGACACCACTAAAGTGAAAGAACTGAACAACGTATTCAGAAGTAAAGTTAAGTTAACAAAATTTGAATACAAAGAAAAAGTGGAACGCAAACTGTTGTGTGGCAATGCCAAAACTGCTTGGCAGGGTCTCAATACAATGATGGGTAAAAAACAACCTTGGCCTAACCCTTCTCTGTTGGCAAATGAAATTAAAGCATTTTATACCAGATTTGATATTCAGGATGTCCATGCAGAATGTGATCAGTTGTGCCTGCCACTTGTATCTAGTCTATCTAATTGAAGAGGCTGATGTTGTGAGATGTTTTTCACGGCCATCAAAGCGCCCGGACTAGATGGTCTACGAGGTCGTGTGTTGAAAGTTTGTGCCGAACAGCTGGGCCCTTTTTTCACTCGTCTGTTTCAGCTGCTGTTAGATAATCATGTTTTGCCGTGTTCATGAAAGATGTCAGTTATCATTCCAGTGCCTAAAATTACAGGTGCTATTCACATGAAAGACATTCGTCCAGTGGCATTTATTTCTGTCGTTGCCATGTGCATGGAGATTATTGTTTGCGCTCACCTGACTATGTCGATGGCCGATCGCATAGACCCGTTGCAATTCGCCTATACGGCTAGAAGTGATGTCGAGGACGCAACTCTGATCTTATAGCTAGTCACTTAGATAAAATATATACTTATGTCAGAGTTCTTTTCATGGATATGTCCGCTTCTTTTCAAACTATTCAGCATCATGTTTTGATTCAGAGACTGTTAGACTTAGATGTAAATTCTGCTCTCGTTTTGTGGATAAGGCAGTTTCTGTGCAATCGGCCACAGCGGGTCAGTCTCATTACCCGCATTTTTGCCAAACCTGTATTGTCTGATTATATTGTTGTGAACACTGGAGCCCCTCAAGGGTGCGTTCTCTCTCCCGTATTTTTCTCACTGTATACAAATGGTATCAGATGTAATGACCCTATTCTTACCAGTCTGAAATAGGCAGATGACATGGCTCTTGTGGGTTGTCTGAAAGATGAATTTTTTAATTCTCAATACTTTCTTCAGATAGACGTGTTGAATACAATGTTTAAGGACAGTTTTCTTGAATCAAATCTAGGGAAACCATGTAGCTTGTCATTGGCAACAGCAGGGAAAGAGAGGCAGGAAGGTCAGTAGTGATAGACCAGAGGGAGATGGAGAGGGTGGACATTTTCAAATACTTGGGTATTACTATTGATAAGAAACTCACTTTCAATGAACATGCTGACATGATGCACACAAAATCACAGCAACGTCTCGTTTTACTTAGGAAACTCAGAAGCTTTGTAAGCCCACATATCCTTGAACTAGTGTACAGTAGTCTTTGTTGAGGGTATCTTATCATTCAACATCATGACTTGCATCTTACTGTTAAACAAAAGACAAAACTGGGCCGGGTTGTTAACATAGCTAGTAAACTCATTGGTCAGCAACAGCGACAGTTGTCCACTCTCTACGACTCTGCCCTTACCAGGAAGTCATTTCACATGTTCAATGATCATGCCCATCCACTTAACTTAGCATTTCAGAAACGTCTATCTGGCAGGCGTATTAAAGTTCCTCTTGCACGAAAGAATGTATATACGAATTCATTTGTACCTTCAGCCGTTGCTGTCCTGAATGCCGCACTCAAATAATGTCAGTAGAGCTGCAGCTTTGGGTGTGGGTGGTGGAGGAGAGAGTGTACATGCATGTTTATATTAGGTGAATATAATGTAATATATCACTTTAATCTGCATGTATCAGGTATTAATGACAGTTTCCTGTCACTGTGTGTTTTGGCAATGCAGATATTGATGTACTAGTGCCCTTTTCTTGATGTTCTGGGAGTGCTTGATAATTTTTAGGCCACATGGCATGCTCGAAAAACTTTACATTTAGTCCATTGTCTATTTATGTGGTACGTTTAGTTTTCGTTTTAGGATACTTTAATGGGTTATTTATATACATCTTACTCGTAAAAATTTACATGTGTGGGGACTTTACATGTGCATGCAATAATGTTGTGTTTTTATCTTTTTTATTTTAAGAGCTAATTGATTGTTTTTATGGTAAACTGATTAGCCTAAAGACAATTTTCTGTTTTAAAATGTATTGTTTTAGGACAGACAATAAAGTATTTTTGATATTTTATTTTATTTAAAGGGGGTCCATACACGAACCATTATAAAATATTTATTATACATCTAAAGAGTACGAAAATTTGATACAATATGGCAGAAGTGTCATGATTTACATATATTTCAAACTTATTGTAATATCTTAAGAATTGTAGACGTTGTGGTATTTTAGATACAACATCTAAAAATGCAATCCACGGCATTCATGTTTTCAACCAAAAATCATTTAAAGTTCTGGCTAAAAAACACATGTATCCTCATACAGTGTTCATATTTCACCGGAATGTTGGACAACATCAATAACGATGGGAAATACGTGATAGCATTGCAACATGCACAGCTTTCTGTCTGAAATAACTTTTTGGACCCTTTCCTCAATTCCGCAAAAACTATTTGTCTATGAAATTGCTTAAGGGGTGGTCACACACGAAGCATTATAAGATTCTTATTATACATCATAGGAGTATGGCCGTTGGTTACCATATGGGAGAAGCATCATGTTCGCACTCATATGAAAACTTATTTAATAACTTGGGAATTGTGCTCAGTTCCTTCTTCTCTTTCCAACTTCCAGCCTCTGCCAACATGTCTTGGTGTCTTTGGATCCTGCTCCAAACACCTTCTCCATACTGCATCCTGGTACTTTGCGCGTTGTGCGTATTTCCCCAACCAGTCCCTGCATGGTGATTTCTTTGCACTGAACAGGTGGTATCCCAGATCATTGGCGTTCACAGCAGAATATTTTGGCGCATAAAGAAGGCATATTAATGCTTCTAGTTTGCCCATGAGATCTGGGCAGAGACATCTTTCCTGACTCAACATCATGAGTGTGTCCTGTGATTCTTTGTTGCTAGTCAATACTTTCAGAGCACTTGCCTTCCCTTTCCAAAACATTCACTAACCATTTCACATCCAGTGAATGCGTGCATTCCAATGAAAGCTATGCCAAATGTGGCTACTATATTTTTAATGTGAAGGATCCGCGTTCTAGTTTTAGTACCACATTCTGGAACAATGTGGCTCTAATTTTCTCGTTGAAAACCAGGCACATGATGAACAAATCTATGTCTTTTGAGCTGATTATCATGGCTGTGTAGCCCTCTCCGGCAGCATGGGCGGCATGCAGCAACATATGTCCATCGGCTTCCTCTTGCTGAAACCTCATCGCAGCCTTCTGCAGTAATCTTGTAGCATTTGTTTTCAACTGTAGAAAAGCGCACCTTGTCCTGTAGGTGTTTTGTGTACTCGGCCTTCTTCTATTCGTTGACCAAGAAATAGATCAGACTGGTCTTGTTGACTTGGCTCAGAACGTTCCCCCACTGTCTAGTGTGTAATTGATGGTAGACAGGTATCCGATCACGTATTCTGTGGAGTGTATCAAGTATTTCGTTCTGATGTTGAACCCAGTCCAGCACGGGATTGTCTGATTCTCCGTATTTGCTCGTCTAGCTAGTACCCATATCATATTCTTGGCTCGGGCAACTTGTAGTGATTCCTTGGTTTCCTGTTCAGCAGTTGCTCTGGCCATCATTCGTTCACCAGCAACATACACTTCTAACTCTTGGTGTTCAGTGGAAACAATTCTTTGTTTTTTTCTCAATGCTTGGCAAATTGGCTTTGGTTAGATGTTGTCCACATACTTTGCCCTGCCTGCTATACCATTCACCCGATGAAATGTCCCTTTGTTTGTGTGAGTATCTTCCAATCTGTCAATTTTGTCCCAAGCTAGATTTGTGAGCACACAAGGCTGAATGGCGGTTGGAAGTACAACAACGATTCGTGGTGGTTGCTAGTTTCTAGAGGCATAGGGCAGTGTTGTTTTCCGCCAGCTGTAAGTGTGGCACATGTCCAATGTCTGGATTACTTCAATATTGCCAGTTAGTGTTTTAACAGCATAGGGTAGCAGCATATGTTTGGGGGTTCATGTTTGCCACATGTCACTGCATAAATGCTATCCTGACTGAATGACTGGATCAACATATTGACTCGATGTGCTGGATACTTGTGTTCAGGATCACCAGTAAGTAGACCAACAAAAACGGTCAACATGATCTGGCACATTGAAGCATTCTTTGTGTACATCAGAAGGATGGTGATATTTGTAGATTTTGTTTTCCAAACGTCAACGTCTCTGCAAAATCTGGTTTTCCACGACAGTATCTTGCATTGTGACATTGTCTGGAACAACCAACAATTTCCCCTTGTTGTGTGGGAAAATGGGAATGGAGTTTTTTAACTCAAGTTCGAGTTTCATTCAAGTATGTTTCTTAGTTAAATTCTTCATGACTTCCATGCTTCTTGACAACATATGCAATTCTAGCTTTGCTGTCAGTGACGTAATCATAACAATCTGTCTGTTGGAAATAATAATAGTTCTAATGTACTGGAAAAGGTCTGCATATGCTTCTGTTTCTCCAACCTTTTGTATAATTCATCAGTATTTGTTTCCTCCTCTTTCCCATCATTGCCCATGCCTTCTTGGTCGTTTATTTTTGCTCGTGTGTAATTCATGTAACAAGAAGCATGGTAGTGGGCCTCTGCAGCTACTGTTTCTTCTCGACTTCTATCTGTTAGAATCTTTTTATCTCCTTTTTGTACTGCACACTCCCGTAATCTCTTACCAACTCTCAGTTGTGCAGCTTTGATAAGCTTTTCCCGTGTCTTTGTTCGCTTCAGGAACTTAGTATTTCCATATACTGCTTTAGGGTCATACACCCTCGATCCTGATGATGATCTTCTGGGTGGCCTATTTCTTGTACAGCTATTTTACCAACATCAAAAGTGAAGCTTTCGTCTGCTTTCCGCTTCAGTGTTCCCAAAACCCGTTCATGGTGAAAATGCATCTGCATGTTCTATGATAGACCATTTGGGGATCCAGGATTGATAGTTTTGGGGACTGGTTAAATGATAAATTTCTTCATTTGATGATGCCTGGTGAACGATACATTAGCCGTGAGGAGATTTCGGCTGTTTGAAATGTTGCATTGTGTAGGCGAGGGTTGCAATTATTCTACTTCTATTCAGTACAGTTCTGTCACCATCAATATATTAACTAAAACAAAAAACGTTAATGGTGCTAGTGATAAGAATAATTGAAAAATGTGAACAATTATGTTAATTGGCTGATATTGACTTCTCAGAGCATCTTGAATTCTGAAATATGTACTCTAACTAGCTTATTCCACTGAAAACTAATAATAACTGAAGTCTAATCACCGTTCTTTAGCAACAAGAACCTTGTATGCGGACACATAAGGTTATTAGCCAGACCTTTAAATGAATTTGTGTTGTTGAAAGCCTAATGGCATATATTTTATTTTGAGATGTTGTAGATAAATGCCATAGAATCCACAATTCTCAAGCTATTAAATAAGTTTTCATATGATTGCGAACCATGATGTTTCCCCCATATAGTATCCCCAACTGCCATACTCCTATGGTGTATAATAAGAATGTTATAATGGCTTGTGTGTGACCACCCCTTAAGCAATTTCACAGACAAATAGTTTTTGCGGAATTGGGGAAAGGGTCCAAAACTGTGCATATTGCAATGCCATAACGTATTTTCCATCAATATGAATGTAGCCCAACATTTTGGTGCTATATGAACACTGAATGAGGATACATTTTTTAGGTGAATTTTGGTTGAAAACCTCTGTGGGGTGGATTGCATTTTAGATGTTGTAGATAAAGGCCATAGAATCCACAATTCTCAAGGTATGGCAATAATTGTGACACATCTGTAAAACACGACACATTAGCTACAGTGTATCCAATTTTCGTTCTCCTGAGATGTATAATAAATATTTTATAAAGGATGGTGATGGGCCCCCTTTAACAATTTCATAGAAAACGTGTTGTCGAAGAAATGGGGCTAGTAATAAAATGAGTGATTTCTCACAGAAAACTACCAATGCTGCAATGCATTCACCTATTTTCCATCTCCAGAGATGTAGGCCTAGCCAAAAATCAATATGAGCATTCGTCCCTAAAAACATACCCGTGGCCCAAATTCTGGGTCCTGGCTCAATGTATTTTCAAAAACATTCGTCATGGCGAGTGAACTGGAAATGTGATAGTACTGTGTTTTGCTGACACTGGAAAGACTTAGTGCGCATAAAGTAAACAATTATCTTTGGTGATTTCGGCATTACACGTTCATGTTGGTTAGCAAACGCTACTAACATAACGTTAACAACAGACAGGAGCATGCCAACATTCCCGGACAACAAACTATCCATTCAGAAGTAGCTATGAATTGTGGTGTTAATGATGCTGGGGTTGCTTCACATTATATTTGAATCTAAAGTAAGTGTTCTTGCAGCCGCCGTTTTTAGTTCTAGCATGTAACGTGAATTGTTCCAACGAGCACCCCTACTTTGAGGCGTGTATCCCACATTTTCAGATAGAAGCGTCATGTGGTTTGATTAACAAGATAGAGTGTATATTTACCATGGTCGGAGGAACCTTCTCAAACGCGTCGAAAAAGTTCACCTTTGTTACGATAACTTCATCTGCAATACGGATGAACGATGCAGCTTAAGTGACCGTTGCTAGATATGTATCGACTATAGGTGATAGTAGACGTTAGGGTTGTTACTAACGAGCATGCATACGAATATACGATGCATCGACGTAACGCACACACGCACTCATGCACTAACACACACACACACACACACACACACACACACACACACACACACACACACACACACACACACACACACACACACACTAATCAAGATTGTGGTTGTGTGCATCTTTGTGCATTATATACTTACTTAGTCTGCTACATGTAGAATTGAACCTCTTCCTGTTCGTTGCCATACTCTTGTACTGGCTGTAAGAAGAAACATCTACGGGTTATTCGACCTGGTTTCAACTTACAAGTTGATTACCAAACATGTTAAATACATTTTCATATTCAGCATAACGAACACAACTTGGGTGTCGGCAATTGCCTGTGGAATTTGGTTTTTGTAGCTTACAGTCGGGATTAGGGTTAGGACTTTGATAGCAAGTAGATGGCTTACTGGTCTTTAGTTTAAGTTATTATGTAATTAAAGAAATGAAACCAAAGTTTGTTTAGATTATTTAAAATCAATTTAGCAAAACAAGATGGGGGATCCAGAGTAAAATGTCCAATATGTTTTGTATAATCACAACTGCGTGAGCAGCAAAATAAGCAAAACAACATGCTCTTATCATAATCACTCATAAAAATAATCAAAGTACCGTGCTCACACCCTAATCACTAAAAATAATCAAAACAACGTGCTTTTATTATTCACTCATAAAATAATCAAAGTACCGTGCTCACACCCTAATCACTCAAAATAATCAAAACAACGTGCTTTTATTATTCACTCATAAAATAATCAAAGTACCGTGCTCACACCCTAATCACTCAAAATAATCAAAACAACGTGCTTTTATCATTCAATCATAAAATAATCAAAGTACCTCACATCCTAATCACTCAAAATAATCAAAACAACGTGCTCTTATAATAATCACTCATAAAATAATCAAAGTACCATGCTCACATCATAATCACTCCAAATAATCAAAACAACGTGCTCTTATCATAATCACTCATAAAAATAATCAAAGTACCGTGCTCGCATCATAATCACTCAAAATAAAATGTTAAAAATAGCGTGCTTTCATCAGATTCACTCAATACACAATAATCACAATAGTGTGCCCTTATCATAATCACTCGTAACAAAAAATATTTATTCACTATCCAATCATAAAACTTACAGAAATTTAACAGTGTGATATTACTGATACATTCATGTTATATGCAGTATGATATGTTGATTATTTATCAACGGCGCATACTTATTATTTTATGTAATATAACTGAAAATAAAACATGTTAGCGCAATTCCGTCGTTATTCAAGAAATTATCCGCAATGTCATTGCAATTAAAATTTGCCAAAGTGTTCTTTGGTGGTTTAGCCCTATAACAATTATACAATATATCAACCGACAGTAGTGTTCAAAATTTGAAATTACTTTTGGACGTATTTTAAAAATACTACCGTAGTGTTTTCGAGAAGAAATTATTTCTGCTTACTACACCGGGCAAAACATGAGTTTTTCTATCTTTGTCGTGCCATAAGAAAGTCTAACATTAACCACATTAAACAGGGTCGGTTGACTAAATTGAAATACAAATACTATTCTGGTATGCCTAACTCGGTTGGCTAACTAGAAATATAAATACTATTCTGGTATGCCTAACTTGAAAACAACCCGGTTTATAGCAAACGTTTTATGCTGAAATCGTATTATACCATTTTCTTTCTAATATATCTTAGTTGTAAAGTTGCTATAGAAAATAAATACGTACTCTGGTACTGAATGGGACCATCTCTTCCGCGTATGAGGCACTTTATTCACCTCAGTTACTTCGATACTTTCTGAAACAATATAATAATTTCTTTGGTGCCAATATCTTCGGAGACCGTGGCGCAACAAAACAAAAGGATTTGGTATCCTCGTGTATATTTGATTGTCAGGAAGGAACTCATCAATTTCAAGAGAGCAGATGGCGACTCAAGATACGCCCTTGCTTAGTTAAAATTACATCGTTTTCATCTCCTCGATGCCTTGCAGGATGGAAGCCTCATCACTTGGTGTGTTTCGCCGTCCTGACGAGTCGTCTCCATCTATCACCTACCTAGACTATTCTCTCCCTCGCTTGGCTCGTTCGCTCTATTGTGCACAGCACTTACTTGGGCAGGCACAATGTGCAGACCTGTGAAGTCGCAGATCTACTAGGCCGAAGGGCCGACGGGACTGCGGGTCTCAGGGACGGACGATCACGGCGACGGCAATTCAGACTGGTGGATATTGCGTTGCATGAGTAGGTTGTGTGTGTATTGTTGGGGTGTAATGCGATTGTGCGTACTTATCTTGTGTGAGTGAACTATTTACAGTGCTGCTCCGCACTACATTCCCCCAGTCATCAAAAGAACAGGATATATTACGAGGAATGTATATGCAGTATTTTATGCAAATAGTCGTGAACTATGGATAATTACAACAGAAAATATATGCAATAAATATGACCGGTTAACCAAAACCCGAATGCCGCCTAGCATCCGAGGCAAAGGCTTCACTCAAGTCTCAATATTTAATATTTAGGTTATTTCCTTTTTACATTTAATTAAACCATTTACGTAAACCCGAACACCGACGAAATATTTTAATATTTAGAGTATTTCATTATAAATACATTTAATTAAACCCAACCACTGTTATCTTAACATTTGTATAATAAAGCAAAACGAACTTATTGAAAATAAAATGTCACTTCCAATAATGAAATATATACACACAATTTATCTACACGAAAATATATGTCTTAGAACTCAGACACCGGGAAACGTTCTAGGCTACTAGATTGTGTGTGTGTGTGTGTGTGTGTGTGTGTGTGTGTGTGTGTGTGTGTGTGTGTGTGTGTGTGTGTGTGTGTGGTGTGTGTTGCCCATTTCGATCTGAATCCATGGTGTACGGGAGGCGTGCATCGAGACCGTAGAATTGGCACACATTCAGACGGCTTGCTTCCACCACCATATCAGTGGATAACCCCATCAACGCGGCACCCCTCTCTGCCACGGTGACTATATTCTATGGGTGGTTCGGGCCAGTTGTCTCTTGTGGTGGAAGGTATGACGCATCTGATTCCAGCATGATCTTGTTGAGCTCCAGCCTACAGACCACCACCTCCTCCTCTTCCTCCTCCTCCTCCTCTTCCTTCACTCCTCAGTGGAGCTGTTTTCCATCAGTTGTCTTTCTCTAGCACGTGTTTAGCAATGTCCGCTGTCGTACTTGACAAAGGTATAGTGATACTGGGGTTTTGTGTTAGCCGGCTCTGATTAAAAGCCTGACGTGGCATTACCACATTATCGAGCTTTGTTACTTCTGTTTCATCATTGGGCATATCCAATAAACAATCAGTTATTTCTGTTGACAGCCGGCTCTGACATAGCGCCTGACTGTCTACAGAATTTCCTGAATTTGATGGAACGAAATGAGTAGCTGATAGCATAATTGGTTGATTGATTACTATGTCTGTTTTTCTTCCCTCTTCGCTATGTACATCAATATCATGATTTGGGACCATGTTTGATGACATATCGCCTTGTGATGTACATTGGCCAATGTGAGAAAACTGTGAATAAGATACACTGGACTGGTAATATCTCCCACAAACCATCAACAGTTGGCGCGAACGCCAATCTAAGTCTACTTCGCTTGACTGACTGCAACCAACCAAAAAGATGCGACCGTTAAGTAGTCAGCTCAAGTAGTCTACCCTGTTATATCGATTACAACAGTGATCAACGGTCAACCGCATACTGAACATGACAAAAGGTCAACGAAAGGGAAGTGCCAGTGCCTGTAACAGCGCTTCAGAGGCAACCAATGAATCGTTGAATGGAGACATGCGCACCGCAATCGTTGCGCTCATTGAGAACAATGACCCTATCATCGCCACATTCGTCGAAGCAGTCAGTCACGCAATCCTTGCAAGACTGGTTGAAAACACAAACTTCACAAAACAAATCGTCGACTCCATTCTCAAAACAAACACCATCGTTGACATGAAACAAGACCTATACAAGGCATCCCAGATGGACACTACGCGTGCTGCTGCTGACGCCGCGGAGATGGGTGTTCGAGTCTCACAGCTTGAGACGGTTAGTGCAAAAATGTACAACTATCTAGAAGCAATGGAGCAGTACAGTCGATGGAACTGCCTAATCGTCCACGGTGTGCGGGAAACTGCCGACCCAGAGTCTGCAGTTCTCGACATATTCACAAACAAGCTCGGCGTTCCGATCAGACATGAGACCATCAACGATGAGCAGATACAGCTAGATGTGCAACTCCATTCGGTCCAGTTCTCCACATCGCGATTGGAGACGATGCGTCTAGAGACACAGCAAGACCCCGAGTTGACAGACCTACAGTCGGTGATCGTCAAAGGATGGCCCGACAGGAGGAACCAAGTACCTTCGAATCTCCGGAAATACTGGGCGTTCCAAGATGAGCTGTCAGTTGCAGATGGAATCATCTCTAAAGGTGAGTGTGTGGTGGTACCCAAGACGTTACAACCTGGTATACTCAAGAAACTGCACGCGGCACACCAGGGGGTCGAGAAGACTCGGAGCGTGCCAAGAGATGCAACGAGCACAGATGGCTGAAACACTGTTGCAACACGACGTGCCAACACGTCCATGGCAGACAGTGGGCACCGACCTTTTCTCCATCGGAACACGCAACTACCTGATAGTGATCGACTACTACTCAAAGTTCTCGTTTGTGAGGAAGGTAGAGGGAGCAGTGACAGGTTATGCAGTCAGTGAGCTGACTAAGAAGATCTTCAGTGAACACGGGCCACCGGACACCGTCATCAGCGACAACGGCCCGCAGTACAGCTGTAACGAGTACCGCCAGTTCGCCAGGGAATGGGCATTCAACCATATCACATCAAGCCCCCACTTCACCCAATCGAACGGGTTCGCAGAGAGACAGATCCAAACGGTGAAGCGGACGTTGAAGATGGCCGAGGCGACACGACTCGACAAGGCGATAACACTGCTATTATTGCGTACGACGCCGATAGACGATCGGCTACCGTCACCAGGGAACTCCTCTACTCACGAAGACTAAAGACGAACTTCCACACTCAGTTACGAAACACTCGCACCGATCGAGACGATGTGCGGCAGCGACTGCTTGAGCGACAATAAGACCAGAAGCTCTACCACGAGGTACACGCCAGCTGGCAGACCTAAGACCAGAGCAGCATGTACGAGTTCGCGACCACGTCACTGGCTCCTGGCAGCCAGTCATCGTCAAAGTGGTGAGTAACGAACCGAGATCATACGACGTACTACGCCCCAACGGGGGCACTGTGAGACGAAACCGACGCCACATTCGCACGACAGGTGAGCGTTACTACTTCCTGAGTGATCACGAGGACGGACCAGTGGGCGATCAACCCATCCGTCAAGACCCCGTACCGGAAGAGAGTGCGGACGCCACACCCGAGGTCGTCCCATCAGCACCACCCTCGAGACCTGAGAGGCGCGTCTCGTTCGCCCCAGAACCCGTCTACCGGACGAGGTCGGGGAGAAGTGTGCGACCACCCCGCAGGCTTGAGCTCTAGATATTCTAGAACGTTTCATAGAGACAGATACGCAGTGATAATATTTAGATACTCGCACACACCATAATGAGAAATGCGCGCACATGTAGATTGACACGTTACCACGAGACATCACATCTTCTTTGGACATTTTATTTCCTACTTAGCAGTTAGCTTTGTAGACAATTTGTATGCATAGTACTATCGTTAGACGTCACTTCATTGAAAGAAGGGGGATGTGATAGTATCGCCATCTGGCGTATTAAGTTCCACCAGTTACGGCTAAATAGTTCATCACTATACTATGGCATGGCATTGTGGCATAGACAGATCTGTTAGCCGGGATGCGGAACTCACTTCCGACCAGATGCACCACGATGTTGACATGAGTAATTAAACAGTTATGTTACAACACATGTTGTCAGATTATTATAGAGTACCGTAGAGTACCATTCCAGTTACTTCGCATTGGAAAACAAACTTCACAGGGACATAAAAATGGTAGCGACCTAAAGGCCGCGTACCCACTGCACACATGTATTACATGTGTAGGTGGTACGTATTTAGCTAATACAAACCCGTGCTGGAAACTTGCTCAGATTGAAGACCATCCTTTGTGATGTGTGGTTCCGCACTGCGATTTTTCGGGCCAACAACCTTGGTAGGCTTAACGATAGGCTTAATGATAGTCCGTTGAGCCGGTTTTGCATCTTTCTGAACTTCGGGTTTTTCATCAACTAGAGGAAACAAACTACGCATTCATATGTTTGTGAAAAGAACATTTGAACACACACAACATACGCACGCACGCACACGCACACATACACACGTATTATATATATATATATATATATATATATATACAATCCGCACAGTCCAGAGTGGAAGGGTAGGCCAGCAACACCAGCATGTAAAGTACAATGAAGCCAAGGCCCACAGTCCCCAGCAGCATCGAAAGAGTCTATGACCAAGGAGGCGGCTTGGGTCAACTAGGGTTAGGTGCAGGGGGTGCTGTCATCAAAGAGCCTGAAGAAAGCAAGAAGAACACAAGCACTAGGACGAGACAAACTGATTACACTTCTAGACAAGCAGTGTAGAGAAATACAAAACCATGATATGATCATGGAACGAATAGAAGAATTCTACACCGAGTTATACGAGAGTGAACAGAATACCATAATTCACACCGATCCGAAAGAGGTACCAGAGATAACACCATGGGAGGTGGAAGCAGGGCTAAGAGATATGAAGAATGGGAAGACAGCAGGCAACGATCATGTAAACATTGAAACATTAAAAGCAGGAGAAGATACCATCTCGAAGACACTGGCTAAGTTGTATACTAAATGCTCAACAGAAAGACGAATACCCACCGCATGGAAGAACGCAAAGATGGTGATAATCTTCAAGAAGGGAAATAAGAAAGACTTAAAGAACTACAGATCGATATGTATGTTATCAAACATCTACAAATTACTCACAACGATACTAACGAGTAGGCTAGAGAAGACACTCGACGAAAACCAACCGCGAGAACAAACATAATTCAGAAGCAGGTACTCAACAACAGACCGCATACACGTTGTAAACCAACTGAAAGAGAAATGCCGATAATATAATATCCCGCTCTGCATCGCTTTTGTCGACTACGAGAAGACTCAATGCAAATTCAAGCAATACTGACCTCCCTTCAAGAACAGGGGATATACACTAACAGCTAACAGCTCGGAGACAGTCCGCTACACAAATAGAGCAACAAGATCAACATCAAGAGAGGAGTACGACAGGGTGACATCATATCGCCCAAGCTGTTTACGGCAACACTCGAAAGCATATTCCGAAGACTGACCTGGGAAACCAGAGGCTTGAGGCTAGACGGAGAATATCTCGGCCATCCTCGCTTCGCCGACGACATACTCATATGCGCTACTACACCGCAAGAACTACAAAACATGCTGCAGGAGCTAGCTTATGAAAGTGAAAAAACAATGTCAGAAGATGAGCATCTCAAAGACAAAGGTGGTGCAAGAAAATGAGACGCCAATATATATCAACACCATGCAGATAGAGAACGTCGAAAGTTACGTCTATCTGGGACAGCGATACGGTATCAGAGTCAAAACCCAAGACAAGGAGATTCAACGAAGAATCACCGCCGGCTGGACAGCATTCGCCAAACCAAACACCGCGACATCTTCAAGGGTAACTTTGGAACCTGCTTGAAGAGACAAGTCTTCAACTCATGCGTACTTCCAGCAATTACATACTGGGCGGAAACATGGGCACTCACCATCCAGGCAAAGAACAAGATAGCAGCCGCACAAATAAAGATGGAAAGAAGTATGCTAAACATCACATATCGGTATAGAAAAACAAACATATGTGTAAGACAGATGACAAAAGGTCATAGACTTGATAGAACAAATCAGAAGACAGAAGTGGACCATAAGCAGACTACGAGATAACCGATGGGCATCACGTATCACAACCTGGAGACCTTAAGAAGGGAAACGATCTAGAGGAAGACCGGCCGGCAAAACAGTGGAGAGACGAACTAGATGAATACTGGAAGGGCACTATTTGGCAGAGGATAGCGCAAGATAGGCAGATTTGGAAACGACATGCTGAGGCCTTGTCCCAACCACGGGACACTACGACTGCACAATGATGATGATGATAATGATGATATAGATATATATACATATATAATATTCAAGCCTCCTCTGTAGGTGTGGCGCACCTTGATAAACAGGCTTAGACGAAGTTCCACTGGAATGCGTTTTTGTTATCACGCGAAACGAAGGAAGTTTTGAAGATAACTCTTTTGTTTTGCTCTTCTTTGGTGGTGGGTTGATGCTGTCACCACCAGATGGTTCAATCGCAGCTGACATCAGAGTTGAGCTCTGTTTGTTTATCGAGGCTAAAATAAAGTTAAACACACATTTACTGTATACACCTTTGTGTGTGTGTATGTGTGTGTGTGTGTGCGCGCGCGCGCGCGTGCTTGTGTGCAGCAACAGTAAATACTAGCAAATATGCTCATCCTCCGTGTGTGCTTGGCGCTACACGTATCTAGACACATAAGACGGTTTCCCGAAGTATTCCTATACGCAGTACAACATTGTGACGTAAATGGAAGCCGTTTGTTTTTTTCGCATCGCAAGTTACATACAACGTCCTTAATTGATCGCTTTACGTAACTCGGAACAATCGCAGAACATACTAGCAAACTTGTGAACAACTGATTAACGTTCGTATAACGTCAGAATCCCATAAGCGGTAAAAACGCTTAACCAACGGGAAACGTCGGGGTACGTACTTTCCTTTCTATGGGTCGTTGATTAATCCCTGACTGTTTGACACCCGAGATGAAAAGCATCTAGGAAGATAAGCTTAATATACGTACATACCAACTTACATAAAACAAACGGTAGCTTGATTATGTTAGATGGGACCTTAATATGTCCACACGTGCCCATTAGTAACGACGAAAGTGCATTTGTTACTGGGTGATTTGAGAGGTTTGTAAAAAAGTGATTACTTAAGTCATTAAACCTACCTGTATCACAACATTTTTCAGTTTTCACTAGGTTACTTAGTCCTTTTGGGCTACGGCTGGAATTAGAAAACACGAAAGATTATTAAAAAATTAATGAGTATATTCCGGTTGCTCTGTGTGTGTCTAATTGGTAATGGTACAGCTCTTAGAAATGATACTATATATATATACCGGTATACACACACACACACACACACACACACACACACACACACACACACACACACACACACACACACACACACACACACACACACATATATATATACTGTGTGCAAACATGTGTATGTTATATATGTGTGGGGGTGTGTGTGCGTGCGTGCGTGCGTGCGTGTGTGTTATTGTGTGTGGAGTGAGTCGACCAAGTGGGAAACCACTGGTGATGAGAAGTTTGCTTTATGGATCAACGTCATTTACATGTTAGAATTACACGGCACGTCCTTCGCCATCAACTTTGACTTGAATTTCGTGACTGGCGTCTCAAGTGGGACGTCCTCCATCACACCGTCGTCACTCGTCTTTACAATATCGGACATTTTATTGTCTGGGTCGACGCCACAGGGCACTGCACAAACCACAAGAACACACCAATGATTGGAAGGCCGAGGCATGTGAAGCATATTAAGTCTGTGTGTCTGATAAGAATGTATTTTTGTTTACCAAATTACAATAAAATAAAACGCAAATTAACTTCTTATAAAGCGCAGTATCCAATCCTTGGCGCTTTCACGCTAGATATTCGTGTGTGTGTGTGTGTGTGTGCACGCGCGCGTTTGTGCGTGCGTTTTTGCTTGCATTTGTGCGTGTGCATGATATCAGATTGAGATCCCAATGTTGCGATCCACCTAATTTGTTGTCTTTCTTGGAGGCAATGCCTGAAGATGCTTGGAAAACAGTCGTCGTCGTCGTCTCGTCGTAACTAGTAACAGAAGCATTCATGGTGAAACCGAGTGCAAACAATGGTACCGATAACAATATTTTTTCCCAACATAATTCACGCTCACAATTATTATTTGGTAATACTTACATCACTAAAAACGAACCAATACAATGATTGTTCTCAGTTCTGCAGTACTGGTTGGTTTAGTGATATTTCTACTACCTATTAACAAAAGGTTTCGTTCCGAAATTAAGACGTTTTTATAAACAAATCTGCCAATTAAACATATAACTACGCACGCCAATACAATATTACCAATACATGTAGTTCCAATGAACATGTTGATACCATTCCATTAATTACCTAATTTATTTCCAACAACAACCAAGAATACACATCCCATTATTACAAAATACACATTTTGCAACATGTAAAGACTAACATAAACAGTAGTGTTAACAATGTATTTAACAAGGTATTTAACAAGATATTTAACAAGCTTGCAGTCCAAAGCTACACACACGTGGACTAGAAAGCCTTAGGCTTATCGAGAGTTCAACAATTTTCCACCAACATATAACATGCCTTTATCAGGCATGTTATACTGTCAAAAGTGAGAATTAACACAATCATCAGATAATTTGTTCCTATCATTTATTTAGTGATTAGTGGGTGAAAACACCAGCATAGTTACTGGTAATACAAATACAATATTTTACAATAAATATAAATTACAATTCCAAACCTAATGTATACAGTGCCTACAAAATGTAATGTGTAATTATAATTAGTTTGATTTGTTTTAGATTTGATTATAATTATTTTGGTTTGATCTATTACACAGACGGAAGATGGAAATCATTAGTTTTTGTAATACTTGTATGCTACTTCGGCTGGTGTTGCTTTCACGCAATACCACAGTTTAACTCCGCAAGCAGAAATACAATTTGTTTGTTGATAGCACGCATACGATGACTTCTAAAGGTGTGTGCGTGTGCGCGTGCGTATGTGCGTGCGTGCACCAACATTTGGCGTGCGCGTGTGCGTAAGCATATGTGCATGCGTGTGTTTTTATGTAATGCAGCATAGAATGAAAATAAATACCACCCTTGTTACCAAACAGAACCGTTCTCGCATTTATTTTCACAATTCCAACTCTCCTCCTAAAATGTATGGTTTTGCAGTATCAGTATTTATGTTAAGCTGTTGAACAATTTGACGTCTGACCTCTGTAATGTTCTGCCTGGCTTTGCCGCATCTTTCAATACCATCTGCTCGATCTCAGCAAGCGAACTGAGCACATTATCAGTGTCATTGTCTTGCTGCCTCTTACCTGCAAACATCGTATTGTACCACTTTCAACTTCACCCAGATGCTTTAAAAATAATGTATAAGTGTTGATAGTACCATCAGTGGCACACCAAAATAATAATTAATAATACTAATAGTAAATACTTCTTAGCGTCTATATTCCCTGGAACATGAGCTCAGAGGGAAAATAAACTAGGCATAAATCATGGACAGGAACGAATAAAAGTCACAATTGGAGCAACGGGACGCCGAATATTTAGGGATGTAATGCAATTTCGAATAAAAAAGGTGTTTGGGGGATGAGGTCGGTGTAAAGGGGCAATGTTTGGAGGTAGGTGGGTTCATCTTTCTTTTGATGTGATCAAGTGGCCTTTCATGGTTGAAAACATATATTCTGCTTATAGTATCATGAGACACGTATTATTTAGTAAACGAATGAAAAACATTAGCCGCTAACCCGTATTTCTCTTAAATAGAAAACAAAAGTATAACTGTGCAATATATCAATAAATACTATGCGCACCAGAGGTCTTAGCTGGAATCACGTTTCCGGACTGTTTAGTTCTGGCATGAACTGGTCGCTGTGCACTGAAATGAAGGCAATAATGATCACCATAACCGCGGAATGTTTGACGCCTGTCAACATTTTGATCCAGGTCAACAACAACTCAACGAAAAGATATTACGCAGCTACGCCTTTGTGGTTTAATTAGGGGTTTCGGTTGGGAAATTGTTTTAGCAATGTCAACCATCTGCTGTCGTTCGCTTTATCAAACACGGACACCACCACCCGACTGTGTTGTCGTCGTAAATCAACCGTAACACTACCGGAATCATTATATCCAGTTAGAGGTGGAATTATTATTAGCAGGAAGTTCGCAATTGTAGGTCGTCCAACTTGGTGTCTTAATTGTGGGAGCACGGCCGGTCCCGCCCAACATCAAAGATGCCGGGAACTAGCGGAGACCCCACATATCTGTATGCATGGAGACCAGTGGTTAGCCTCGTCTGCCTCTGCTATACCGTATGTGAACGTGTTGTGTACAGTTTCAACTTCTCGCGGGCGCAACATTCAGATTGCGAACACCTTTTCAGTCTTATGAAAGGCAATTTCGCCGGCAATATGCCTTCGACAGTGTTATCCTATTGTTAAAGGGAAACAAAGAGCAACAATCTGTGCCTTTATAAATATAATAGTTAATACAATCTAACCATTTGCAACTACAATCAACAATATCACACCAGTGGTTTTCTAAAAAATAATTTTCAACGTTGAAGATTCTAGTTAAACGTTACAGTTGCCGGGGGCTGCCACATTAAGGCACGCCCCCAAAGCTTAACCAATAGGCACCTAGAGCTTCGTCGACATTGACGCATCGGATGCCCCTGTACCTTGACATGTATCTGAATAGACCAGCTGATATGTTTGTTTCTCCTATTTCCTTCGATTAAGAGTTATACAAACTTGAAGCCTCACTACTCACCTTGCGCCTGTGGCTGAGCCAAGGACACTCTTCTGGAGAATGTCGAGTGTCCGCAGAAGATCGTCTGTAGTTAAATAATATAACTTATCACTACTACTACTACTACTACTACTACTACTACTACTACTACTACTACTACTACTACTAGCATTTGTACAGCGCCATATATATTTAAACAACTCGTTCATATATATATATACATATATATATACATATATACATGTATATATATATATATATATATATATGTATATATATATATATATATGAAAGAGTATATATATATATATATGTATATGTATATAGATATATATATATACATATACATACATATATATATATATACAGGTATATATATATATATATTATTATTATACCATACACACAATGTAAAACAATACATGAAAAAGATAAAATCGTTACGAAAACGTTCATACCTGTACGTATTCGTTTATTTTAATATTAAAACGTATTACATTTATTTATGACATATCTTTATTTATTTATTAAGCTTTAAATAAATACTACTATTAAACTTAATAAATAAATATGTCATAAATAAATATATAAACGTTTAAAAGGAAGCAGTCTGTTTCTAGTTTTTTGTTCTCATTTATTAATAACTATAATGTTCTTAAGACTATACTAAATGTGTTGAAGGTATACTGCCTGCCAAAATGTGTTTTATAAGCCCGAACAACGTTCGCAATTTGGAAGGTTCGACCCCGGAGCATGTTCAAATAGTAAACGACACATCCAGTTTTAAAACAAGCTTTATTCGCAATACGACCGAGTCGGGCTGAGTTAACTGCAGTGCCCTTTGATGTTCAACCCATTTCCCATATTCAACACGACGGACTTCCTGTTACAAATAACTAGGCCTGCTAGTTCCGGGTTGAACGGACTGACTCCCTTAGAAATAAACAAATACGTACTGGTGGGGATGTCACGGTGTATACATGTACACAGTGTATATATTATAAATGAATGCACAAATAAGATATATTCGTTTAGGAAAGAGTCAACATCGCCGCCGGTAGAACGTCACTCTGGCGTGCCTTGGTTGAAGGTCAATCACCTGAAATAGGGAATAAGTGTTGCGATACGTTCGGAGATTGGCACTTATTGCCGAGACAGTCTACTACCAGGTGGTCGATGTAGTCGTGCGCCATATCATTTTATTGGTCATATTTTAGTAGGTATATTAATTATTTTAGGTGTTAGCATTTTATACAATTGTAATTATCCTTGAACAGAATTTTATTCTAGAAATGAGTGTCTAAATGAAGTGTATTATTATTATTACCATTAGTTAGTTAGCTAGCTAGTCCCTGTTTCTAACACTGTACGCTGCACTCACCGTTAGAGGTATGTCCATCAGATCTTGATGGCGACGACGACGACGACGACGACGACGACGACGACGACGACGACACTGTTTGGTGTCTTTTTGGCGGGCTAAAAATCCAAATTGCTAATAACATTTCGGGGTTGCTAAAAGCAAATTTGACCTTCAATCCTTGTATTCATGTCTTACGCTTACGGAGGTTACGTCTTCCGGCCTGCGATTGCACATTTCCCACAAACATCCTACAGATTTTCGCGGTGTCGTGTGCATGCGTGCGTGCCTGTGTCTGTTCGTGTATGCATGCGTGTTCGTGTAAGCGTGTGCCTGTTCGCGTACGTGCTCGTCTACGTGCGTTCGCCTGTGGGTGCGTGAACGTGTACGTATACGTGTACGAGTGCATATTCGTGCGTGAATCTGTCTGTGCACGTGTGCGTGCGTGCGTGTGAACACCGCGTCTAAATGACGGGTTAACGCCTACGTGTGATACACCGTATGATTATAATGAACACTGTTACGAACACGATATTGATACTGATTGTTTGTTGTATAACGATTTGCCCACTCAGTGTAAATACTACACCCAGCGCAATTTCCAACCAACTTTAGCAGTGCTGGAAAAAACAGCCAAACACACTGAAAATGATACAGTTTTATACCCGGAGTTTAAAAGCTAACTTACCCAAGATTAAAGATACTATCCAATTATGGAGTATAAATTTCGTATAATTGCTATATAAGAAACGTGGTTTAAAGAAAACAGTTGGGACGGGAATGAAGTAAACTGTAATGATGTCGTATTTCGGGTTACAAACTGTACTGTAATTCCAACAACAAAAAACAAGGTGGTGGCGTTGCCATATATGTGTGTGAATCTGTACTTAACAATGGCCAGTCTTCTGATATTTCTTTAAGGAACATATCGTACGCTGTTGATGACTGTTTTGAAAGCATCTTTATTGAGATACAAATTAGTAAACACAAACAATCTATGTCAGTTGTAATGACAATCTGTCATTCATACTGAGAAATCTCACCAGCAAAATTGTTTATATTATGTGGTGATTACAATATAGGCGAAGTGCAAGCTGAATCAAAATATTTCATTGATCAAATGTTCAGCTCTGGATTATATCCTGTGATCACCAGGCCCACACGAATAACAGGCACGACTGCTAGTATAATAGATAACATATTCTGTTTTGAACTGTATAGAAACAAATTGTGCAGCAGTGTTTTAAGTGATGCTACAGATCATATGCCAATTTTCGTCCTGTGTGACAACTGCACTTATATGGTTATTAACGATGAGCCAACATATACATTTAACAGAACGTTAGACGAGGACTCATTAAACAAAATTGAGCACGATTTAAATGTTGTAAACTGGGACACTGTAATGAACGAGTCAAACCTTGATTTAGCATTCTCGTGCTTTATGTAAACACCAAGTAACACTTACAACGATGCCTGTCCTGTCAAAATGACAACGGATTCAGAAAAGAAAAAAAAGAATGATAAACCTTGGTTATCAAGAGTGCTAAAACGTTTGCATAAAGAAGAATAACCTGAACTTAATGTTTCAAAAAATAGGACAGAATTAACAGAAAGCCGCTACAAAAATAAAAATAAATTACTTAACAAAATGATTACGTAGAAAAGAAAAAAATTTACAGAAAAACTTGACGATTGTAAGATTATTATAAGAGAAATTTGGAGAAAAAACTCTTAACAGCATAATAGGTAAAAGAAAATCTGCTACCACATATTGGAACAAGTTTCATGTTGGTGAAAATCTAGTAGTATTAGAAAATAAAGAAATAGCTAACCATTTTTACAATTTCTTCGTTGACATAGGAACTAAATTATTCAACCTCATAGAACCCAGCCCGGAAACAAAGCCAACCGACTTTGTAAAACGTACTGTATCACAATCAATGTATATGTCCCCCGTTACTGAGCAAGAAGAAGTACTCGAAATTGTGTCTTGGTGCAAAAGTAAAACTTCATACGGACAAGACGAAATCAGCATGAAAACAGTTAAGCATGTAATAGAGCAAATTGTACAACCGCTAACACACATTGTTAACAGATCTTTGATCAGCGGATCATTTCCAAATTATATGAAATTAGCAAAAGTTTTTCCTATATTTAAGTCGGGAGATCGTTTTCAATTTTTAAAAATACTTTTAAAAAATATTCAACAAAAAGCTTACATATTTCATTGAAACACAACGCATGTTGACAGATGGGCAGTATGGCTTTAGAAGTAATCATTCAACTTCACTAGCTTTAACAGAATTTGTCGAAAAGGTTACTTCCGCAATGGATAAATGCCAAAGCACAATTGGTGTCTTTATCGACCTAAAAAAGCCTTTGACACTGTTGACCACAACATACTGCTAAAAAAACTGCATTCCTACGGAATAAGGGGTCTGGCTCAGGACTAAATAAAAAAAGCTACTTAACCAACCGTAGGCCTATTATTATTTATTCTGTACATAAATGACATGTGTGAAGTCTCAAAATTGCTTGCTATTATTCTGTTTGCTGATGATACAAACAATTTTTATTCCGCTAGTAACACAGATGATGTAAGCACTGTTGTTAACAACGAACTAAAAAACTAGACCTGTGGTTCCGAGCGAACAAATTATCGCTCTATGCTCAATGAACAAAACACATTTTACAATGTTTAACAATAAAAAACAACCTGGAACAGATGTGAATATAGTTTTAAACTGGACAAACATTGAGCAGGTATCATATACAAAATTCCTTGGAGTAACCATTGATGGAAACTTACCTTGGCGAGAACACATAAAATGGTTGGATCAAAAGTATCAAACAGCATATCAGTTTTGTATAAAACTAGGCATGTTCTTGATTGCCAAACGTTACACACATTATATAAGTCATTTGTTGAACCACATATGTCATAATGCTGTAAGATCTGGGGAAATACTCATCAATCTAGACTCAGAAAACTATCTCTGCTACAGAAAAAATTATTTACCAAATAAATTGACTCAACTTCCAAGTATAACACAATTTAAAAAAACACTCAAGTTGTCATTGCTTTCTACCTATATGTGAATTGTTAATTGAAGATGGTAACAAGTTTATATATGAGTTGTGAATACTATCGTGTTGTATTTATTCAGTTTGTTTAGTTTGAGAAGGGCAGAGCAACATATAAGTATATGACTTCACCCGTGTCCTTTCAGCAGCAGCAACAGCGGCGGCTGCACACCAAATTTAAATTTTTATCCACTGACCTTGACGATCTGTCTTCGACATGCTCGGTGCCTGAGACTCCCGGAGATGACGTCGTATGCGTTGTAGACAAAACTGTTGGCTTAGTCAACGTCACTGTTTCTGCATTGCCGAGACTTGACGAAGTCAACCCCCCGGTGAAGGAGTCGCCAGCCGAATTCACTAGGCTGGACTGCGTGTCAGGAGACACGGAAGGACGAACCGCTTTTTGCTTGGTGACATTGAGACACTTGAAGAGGGAGTTGGCACAATCGGGGAATCGCGACTCAAACACGTTGAACGTTCTGCAAATCACGGGTACATTTTACTTCTATTTCCCCAATGTTGTGGTGCTAACACATTTCAAAATGGTTTGTTACAGAACACATAATTTTCCCATAATATCCCGCTTTCTATTATTTAAATGAGTCTGTGCATACATTGCAACAAATACGTTTGAAGAATTCTCGTGTTCGCAGAAGAATTGTCTTCACAGTATGCGTGTGCGTGCGTGCGTGCATACATGCATGTAGGTGTGTCTGTGTGTGTGTGTTTGTCTGTATATATAGTGTATGTTTGTGGTCGTGCCCGTGCGCGAGTGTGTGTGCGTGAATATGTGTGAGTGTGTGTGTGTGTGTGTGTGTGTGTGTGTGTGTGAGCTTGTGTGCGTGTGTGCGTGCGTGCATATGTGTATGTGTGTGTGTTTGTCTGTATATATGTGTGTGTGTTTGTCTGTATATGTGTGTGTGAGTGTGTGTGTGTGTGTGTGTGTGTGTGTGTGTGTGTGTGTGTGCGTGACCGTGCGGGGGCGCGAGTGCGTGAATGTGTGTGCGTGTGTGTACGTGTGTGTACGTGTGTGTACCTTCTGGATTGTACACGCGTATCATTGTCGGCGTCGTTAATGCCGAGGTTGATGGCTGATTGTAGGACCGCCGTTTGTTTACCAAGCATGTCCTGGGGCCACGTGCACAGCATCAGACACAAGATCTCCATGCTGCCTCTGGTTCGATACGACGTCGAGAAACACAGACAGAGTTGCGTTAGTTTCAAAAACTGGTAGGCAAATAATACTGCAAGTGTGCGTTGATATTCTCGGATATATTCAGGACACCCAGTTTATGTTGTTCATGTTGGTAACTCGGTCTTCGATGCCGTGCTGTGGTAGGGGTAACCAAATATGCACAACACTATTGGTTACGTGGAGATGTTGATAGACAATCAGGAAGATGTATATATAAACACATACATGCGCGCGCGCGCGCACACACACACACACACACTAACACACACACACACATACACACGGACGGAGGGACGGACGGACGGACCGACGGGCGAACGGGCGTACGTACACACGCACTGCACACACACGCTCACGCATCTAGATAGATAGCGCAAACCTTCTGATGAATTTTGATTTCGATGTGACGTGTGAAGCCACCAGTGGGATCAGATTGACAAAGTGTGTGTTCTGTAAACAAAGAGTACAACTGTGGTAAATGCCCGAACATGTATAATTTAGAAATTCCTATTACTATTTCAAACTAAATTACCTAATGTATGGCGTTTTCTAAATCCAAATCATATAAACAGTTGTAGAGACGGACATAAGTCAGGAAGCCATTGCCGATATGAGACATTTCAATGCTGTGTAATTGGTACTCGCATTACACCGTGCAGAACACTGTACCGTACGTTAACAAAGGAAACGCAGTTCAATAGTTTCTTTTCATCCAGCCTCCCCCTCCCGAGTAGTGGCTCTGGATGATGTCATAAAAGTAGCCAGGTTACATATTAAAGAGAAGCAGTTGAAGCAGATTTGAACAGAAACAAGATGTAACAGAAACTAGTGGACACACATGAACCACTTCCTTCAAATTTGTGGACACACATGAACCACTTCCTTCAAACTAGTGGACACACATGAACCACTTCCTTCAAACTAGTGGACACACATGAAACACTTCCTTCAAACTAGTGGACACACATGAAGCACTTCCTTCAAACTTGTGGACACACATGAACCACTTCCTTCAAACTAGTAGACACACATGAAACACTTCCTTGAAACTAGTGGACACACATAAAGCACTTCCTTCAAACTTGTGGACACACATGAACCACTTCCTTCAAACTAGTGGACACACATGAACCACTTCCTTCAAACTAGTGGACACACATGAAGCACTTCCTTCAAACTTGTGGACACACATGAACCACTTCCTTCAAACTAGTGGACACACATGAACCACTTCCTTCAAACTAGTGGACACACATGAACCACTTCCTTCAAACTAGTGGACACACATGAACCACTTCCTTCAAACTAGTGGACACACATGAACCACTTCCTTCAAACTTGTGGACACACATGAACCACTTCCTTCAAACTAGTGGACACACATGAACCGTTTCTTTCAAACTAGTGGACACACATGAACCACTTCCTTCTAACTAGTGGACACACATGAACCACTTCCTTCAAACTAGTGGACACACATGAACCACTTCCTTCAAACTTGTGGACACACATGAACCACTTCCTTCAAACTAGTGAACACACATAAAGCACTTCCTTCAAACTAGTGGACACACATGAACCACTTCCTTCAAACTTGTGGACACACATGAACCACTTCCTTCAAACTAGTGGACACACATGAACCACTTCCTTCAAACTAGTGGACACACATGAACCACTTCCTTCAAACTTGTGGACACACATGAACCATTTCCTTCAAACTTGTGGACACACATGAACCACTTCCTTTCAAACTAGTGGACACACATGAACCAGTTCCTTCAAAGTAGTGGACACACATGAACCACTTCCTTCAAACTAGTGGACACACATGAACCACTTCCTTCAAACTAGTGGACATACATGAACCACATCCTTCAAATTAGTGGACACACATGAACCACTTCCTACAAACTAGTGGACACACATGAACCACATCCTTCAAACTAGTGGACACACATGAACCACTTCCTTCAAACTAGTGGACACACATGAACCACTTCCTTCAAATTAGTGGACACACATGAACCACTTCCTACAAACTAGTGGACACACATGAACCACATCCTTCAAACTAGTGGACACACATGAACCACTTCCTTCAAACTAGTGGACACACATGAACCACTTCCTTCAAACTTGTGGACACACATGAACCACTTCCTTCAAACTTGTGGACACACATGAACCACTTCCTTCAAACTTGTGGACACACATGAACCACTTCCTTTCAAACTAGTGGACACACATGAACCAGTTCCTTCAAACTTGTGGACACACATGAACCACTTCCTTCAAATTAGTGGACACACATGAACCACTTCCTACAAACTAGTGGACACACATGAACCACATCCTTCAAACTAGTGGACACACATGAACCACTTCCTTGAAACTAGTGGACACACATGAACCACTTCCTTCAAACTAGTGGACACACATGAACCACATCCTTCAAACTAGTGGACACACATGAACCACATCCTTCAAACTAGTGGACACACATGAACCACTTCGTTCAAACTTGTGGACACACATGAACCACTTCCTTCAAACTTGTGGACACACATGAACCACTTCCTACAAACTTGTGGACACACATGAACCACTTCCTTCAAACTAGTGGACACACATGAACCACTTCCTTCAAACTAGTAGACACACATGAACCACTTCCTTCAAACTAGTGGACACACATGAACCACTTCCTTCAAACTAGTGGACACACATGAACCACTTTCTTCAAACTAGTGGACACACATGAACCACTTCCTTCAAACTTGTGGACACACATGAACCACTTCCTTCAAACTTGTGGACACACATGAACCACTTCCTTCAAACTAGTGGACACATATGAACCACTTCCTTCAAACTAGTGGACACACATGAACCACTTCCTTCAAACTAGTGGACACACATGAACCACTTCCTTCAAACTAGTGGACACACATGAACCACTTCCTTCAAACTTGTGGACACACATGAACCACTTCCTTCAAACTAGTGGACACACATGAACCACTTCCTTCAAACTAGTGGACGCACATGAACCACTTCCTTCAAACTAGTGGACACACATGAACCACTTCCTTCAAACTTGTGGACACACATGAACCACTTACTTCAAACTTGTGGACACACACGAACCACTTCCTTCAAACTAGTGGACACACACGAACCACTTCCTTCAAACTAGTGGACACACATGAACCACTTCCTTCTAACTAGTGGACACACATGAACCACTTCCTTGAAACTAGTGGACACACATGAACCACTTCCTTCAAACTTGTGGACACACATGAACCACTTCCTTTAAACTTGTGGACACACATGAACCACTTCCTTCAAACTAGTGGACACACATGAACCACTTCCTTCAAACTAGTGGAGACACATGAACCACTTCCTTCAAACTAGTGGACACACATGAACCACTTCCTTCAAACTTGTGGACACACATGAACCACTTCCTTCAAACTAGTGGACACACATGAACCACTTCCTTCAAACTTGTGGACACACATGAACCACTTCCTTCAAACTAGTGGACACACATGAACCACTTCCTTCAAACTAGTGGACACACATGAACCACTTCCTTCAAACTAGTGGACACACATGAACCACTTCCTTCAAACTTGTGGACACACATGAACCACTTCCTTCAAACTAGTGGACACACATGAACCACTTCCTTCAAACTTGTGGACACACATGAACCACTTCCTTCAAACTTGTGGACATACATGAACCACTTCCTTCAAACTTGTGGACACACATGAACCACTTCCTTCAAACTTGTGGACACACATGAACCACTTCCTTCAAACTTGTGGACACACATGAACCACTTCCTTCAAACTTGTGGACATACATGAACCACTTCCTTCAAACTAGTGGACACACATGAATCACTTCCTTCAAACTTGTGGACACACATGAACCACTTCCTTCAACCTAGTGGACACACATGAACCACTTCCTTCAAACTTGTGGACACACATGAACCACTTCCTTCAAACTAGAGGACACACATGAACCACATCCTTCAAACTAGTGGACACAGTTGAACCACTTCCTTCAAACTAGTGGACACACATTAACCACTTCCTTCAAACTAGTGGACACACATGAACCACATCCTTCAAACTTGTGGACACACATGAACCACTTCCTTCAAACTAGTGAACACACATGAACCACATCCTTCAAACTAGTGGACACACATGAACCACTTCCTTCAAACTAGTGGACACACATGAACCACTTACTTCAAACTTGTGGACACACATGAACCACTTCCTTCAAACTTGTGGACACACATGAACCACTTCCTTCAAACTAGTGGACACACATGAACCACTTCCTTCAAACTAGTGGACACACATGAACCACTTCCTTCAAACTTGTGGACACACATGAACCACTTCCTTCAAACTAGTGGACACACATGAACCACTTCCTTCAAACTTGTGGACACACATGAACCATTACCTTCAAACTTGTGGACACACATGAACCACTTCCTTCAAACTAGTGGACACACATGAACCATTACCTTCAAACTTGTGGACACACCTGAACCACTTCCTTCAAACTAGTGGACACACATGAACCACATCCTTCAAACTTGTGGACACACATGAACCACTTCCTTCAAACTAGTGGACACACATGAACCACTTCCTTCAAACTTGTGGACATACATGAACCACTTCCTTCAAACTTGTGGACACACATGAACCACTTCCTTCAAACTTGTGGACACACATGAACCATTACCTTCAAACTAGTGGACACACATGAACCACTTCCTTCAAACTAGTGGACACACATGAACCATTACCTTCAAACTTGTGGACACACATGAACCACTTCCTTCAAACTAGTGGACACACATGAACCACATCCTTCAAACTTGTGGACACACATGAACCACTTCCTTCAAACTAGTGGACACACATGAACCACTTCCTTCAAACTTGTGGACATACATGAACCACTTCCTTGAAACGTGTGGACACACATGAACCACTTCCTTCAAACTTGTGGACACACATGAACCACTTCCTTCAAACTTGTGGACATACATGAACCACTTCCTTCAAACTTGTGGACACACATGAACCACTTCCTTCAAACTAGTGGACACACATGAACCACTTCCTTCAAACTAGTGGACACACATTAACCACTTCCTTCAAACTTGTGGATACACATGAACCACTTCCTTCAAACTAGTGGACACACATGAACCACTTCCTTCAAACTAGTGGACACATATGAACCACTTCCTTCAAACTTGTGGACATACATGAACCACTTCCTTCAAACTTGTGGATACACATGAACCACTTCCTTCAAACTAGTGGACACACATGAACCACTTCCTTCAAACTAGTGGACACACATGAACCACTTCCTTCAAACTTGTGGACACACATGAACCACTTCCTTCAAACTTGTGGACATACATGAACCACTTCCTTCAAACTTGTGGACACACATGAACCACTTCCTTCAAACTTGTGGATACACATGAACCACTTCCTTCAAACTAGTGGACACACATGAACCACTTCCTTCAAACTTGTGGACATACATGAACCACTTCCTTCAAACTAGTGAACACACATGACCCACTTCCTTCAAACTAGTGGACACACATGAACCACTTCCTTCAAACTTGTGGACACACATGAACCACTTTCTTCAAACTTGTGGACACACATGAACCACTTCCTTCAAACTAGTGGACACACATGAACCACTTCCTTCAAACTTGTGGACACACATGAACCACTTCCTTCAAACTAGTGGACACACATGAACCAATTTCTTCAAACTAGTGGACACACATGAACCACTTCCTTCAAACTAGTGGACACACATGAACCACTTCCTTCAAACTAGTGGACACATATGAACCACTTCCTTCAAACTAGTGGACACACATGAACCACTTCCTTCAAACTAGTGGAAGCACATGAACCACTTCCTTCAAACTAGTGGACACCCATGAACCACTTCCTTCAAACTAGTGGACACACATGAACCACTTCCTTCAAACTAGTGGATACACATGAACTACTTCCTTCAAACTTGTGGACACACATGAACCACTTCCTTCAAACTAGTGGACACACATGAACCACTTCCTTCAAACTAGTGGACACACATGAACCACTTCCTTCAAACTAGTGGACACACATGAACCACTTCCTTCAAACTAGTGGACACACATGAACCATTTCCTTCAAACTAGTGGACACACATGAACCACTTCCTTCAAACTTGTGGACACACATGAACCACTTCCTTCAAACTAGTGGACACACATGAACCAATTCCTTCAAACTAGTGGACACACATGAACCACTTCCTTCAAACTAGTGGACACACATGAACCACTTCCTTCAAACTAGTGGACACATATGAACCACTTCCTTCAAACTAGTGGACACACATGAACCACTTCCTTCAAACTAGTGGAAGCACATGAACCACTTCCTTCAAACTAGTGGACACCCATGAACCACTTCCTTCAAACTAGTGGACACACATGAACCACTTCCTTCAAACTAGTGGATACACATGAACTACTTCCTTCAAACTTGTGGACACACATGAACCACTTCCTTCAAACTAGTGGACACACATGAACCACTTCCTTCAAACTAGTGGACACACATGAACCACTTCCTTCAAACTAGTGGACACACATGAACCATTACCTTCAAACTTGTGGACACACATGAACCACTTCCTTCAAACTAGTGGACACACATGAACCACTTCCTTCAAACTTGTGGACACACATGAACCACTTCCTTGAAACTTGTGGACACACATGAACCACTTCCTTCAAACTAGTGGACACACATGAACCACTTCCTTCAAACTAGTGGACACACATGAACCACTTCCTTCAAAGTAGTGGACACACATGACCACTTCCTTCAAACTAGTGGACACACATGAACCACTTCCTTCAAACTAGTGGACACACATGAACCACTTCCTTCAAACTTGTGGACACACATGAACCACTTCCTTCAAACTAGTGAACACACATGAACCACTTCCTTCAAACTGGTGGACACACATGAACCACTTCCTTCAAACTAGTGGACACACATGAACCACTTCCTTCAAACTTGTGGACACACATGAACCACTTCCTTCAAACTTGTGGATACACATGAACCACTTCCTTCAAACTTGTGGACACACATGAACCACTTCCTTCAAACTAGTGGACACACATGAACCACTTCCTTCTAACTAGTGGACACACATGAACCACTTCCTTGAAACTAGTGGACACACATGAACCACTTCCTTCAAACTTGTGGACACACATGAACCACTTCCTTTAAACTTGTGGACACACATGAACCACTTCCTTCAAACTAGTGGACACACATGAACCACTTCCTTCAAACTAGTGGAGACACATGAACCACTTCCTTCAAACTAGTGGACACACATGAACCACTTCCTTCAAACTTGTGGACACACATGAACCACTTCCTTCAAACTAGTGGACACACATGAACCACTTCCTTCAAACTAGTGAACACACATGAACCACTTCCTTCAAACTGGTGGACACACATGAACCACTTCCTTCAAACTAGTGGACACACATGAACCACTTCCTTCAAACTTGTGGACACACATGAACCACTTCCTTCAAACTAGTGGACACACATGAACCACTTCCTTCAAACTAGTGAACACACATGAACCACTTCCTTCAAACTGGTGGACACACATGAACCACTTCCTTCAAACTAGTGGACACACATGAACCACTTCCTTCAAACTTGTGGACACACATGAACCACTTCCTTCAAACTTGTGGATACACATGAACCACTTCCTTCAAACTAGTGGACACACACGAACCACTTCCTTCAAACTAGTGGACACACATGAACCACTTCCTTCTAACTAGTGGACACACATGAACCACTTCCTTGAAACTAGTGGACACACATGAACCACTTCCTTCAAACTTGTGGACACACATGAACCACTTCCTTTAAACTTGTGGACACACATGAACCACTTCCTTCAAACTAGTGGACACACATGAACCACTTCCTTCAAACTAGTGGAGACACATGAACCACTTCCTTCAAACTAGTGGACACACATGAACCACTTCCTTCAAACTTGTGGACACACATGAACCACTTCCTTCAAACTAGTGGACACACATGAACCACTTCCTTCAAACTTGTGGACACACATGAACCACTTCCTTCAAACTAGTGGACACACATGAACCACTTCCTTCAAACTAGTGGACACACATGAACCACTTCCTTCAAACTAGTGGACACACATGAACCACTTCCTTCAAACTTGTGGACACACATGAACCACTTCCTTCAAACTAGTGGACACACATGAACCACTTCCTTCAAACTTGTGGACACACATGAACCACTTCCTTCAAACTTGTGGACATACATGAACCACTTCCTTCAAACTTGTGGACACACATGAACCACTTCCTTCAAACTTGTGGACACACATGAACCACTTCCTTCAAACTTGTGGACACACATGAACCACTTCCTTCAAACTTGTGGACATACATGAACCACTTCCTTCAAACTAGTGGACACACATGAATCACTTCCTTCAAACTTGTGGACACACATGAACCACTTCCTTCAACCTAGTGGACACACATGAACCACTTCCTTCAAACTTGTGGACACACATGAACCACTTCCTTCAAACTAGAGGACACACATGAACCACATCCTTCAAACTAGTGGACACAGTTGAACCACTTCCTTCAAACTAGTGGACACACATTAACCACTTCCTTCAAACTAGTGGACACACATGAACCACATCCTTCAAACTTGTGGACACACATGAACCACTTCCTTCAAACTAGTGAACACACATGAACCACATCCTTCAAACTAGTGGACACACATGAACCACTTCCTTCAAACTAGTGGACACACATGAACCACTTACTTCAAACTTGTGGACACACATGAACCACTTCCTTCAAACTTGTGGACACACATGAACCACTTCCTTCAAACTAGTGGACACACATGAACCACTTCCTTCAAACTAGTGGACACACATGAACCACTTCCTTCAAACTTGTGGACACACATGAACCACTTCCTTCAAACTAGTGGACACACATGAACCACTTCCTTCAAACTTGTGGACACACATGAACCATTACCTTCAAACTTGTGGACACACATGAACCACTTCCTTCAAACTAGTGGACACACATGAACCATTACCTTCAAACTTGTGGACACACCTGAACCACTTCCTTCAAACTAGTGGACACACATGAACCACATCCTTCAAACTTGTGGACACACATGAACCACTTCCTTCAAACTAGTGGACACACATGAACCACTTCCTTCAAACTTGTGGACATACATGAACCACTTCCTTCAAACTTGTGGACACACATGAACCACTTCCTTCAAACTTGTGGACACACATGAACCATTACCTTCAAACTAGTGGACACACATGAACCACTTCCTTCAAACTAGTGGACACACATGAACCATTACCTTCAAACTTGTGGACACACATGAACCACTTCCTTCAAACTAGTGGACACACATGAACCACATCCTTCAAACTTGTGGACACACATGAACCACTTCCTTCAAACTAGTGGACACACATGAACCACTTCCTTCAAACTTGTGGACATACATGAACCACTTCCTTGAAACGTGTGGACACACATGAACCACTTCCTTCAAACTTGTGGACACACATGAACCACTTCCTTCAAACTTGTGGACATACATGAACCACTTCCTTCAAACTTGTGGACACACATGAACCACTTCCTTCAAACTAGTGGACACACATGAACCACTTCCTTCAAACTAGTGGACACACATTAACCACTTCCTTCAAACTTGTGGATACACATGAACCACTTCCTTCAAACTAGTGGACACACATGAACCACTTCCTTCAAACTAGTGGACACACATGAACCACTTCCTTCAAACTTGTGGACATACATGAACCACTTCCTTCAAACTAGTGGACACACATGAACCACTTCCTTCAAACTAGTGGACACACATGAACCACTTCCTTCAAACTAGTGGACACACATGAACCATTTCCTTCAAACTAGTGGACACACATGAACCACTTCCTTCAAACTTGTGGACACACATGAACCACTTCCTTCAAACTAGTGGACACACATGAACCAATTCCTTCAAACTAGTGGACACACATGAACCACTTCCTTCAAACTAGTGGACACACATGAACCACTTCCTTCAAACTAGTGGACACATATGAACCACTTCCTTCAAACTAGTGGACACACATGAACCACTTCCTTCAAACTAGTGGAAGCACATGAACCACTTCCTTCAAACTAGTGGACACCCATGAACCACTTCCTTCAAACTAGTGGACACACATGAACCACTTCCTTCAAACTAGTGGATACACATGAACTACTTCCTTCAAACTTGTGGACACACATGAACCACTTCCTTCAAACTAGTGGACACACATGAACCACTTCCTTCAAACTAGTGGACACACATGAACCACTTCCTTCAAACTAGTGGACACACATGAACCATTACCTTCAAACTTGTGGACACACATGAACCACTTCCTTCAAACTAGTGGACACACATGAACCACTTCCTTCAAACTTGTGGACACACATGAACCACTTCCTTGAAACTTGTGGACACACATGAACCACTTCCTTCAAACTAGTGGACACACATGAACCACTTCCTTCAAACTAGTGGACACACATGAACCACTTCCTTCAAAGTAGTGGACACACATGACCACTTCCTTCAAACTAGTGGACACACATGAACCACTTCCTTCAAACTAGTGGACACACATGAACCACTTCCTTCAAACTTGTGGACACACATGAACCACTTCCTTCAAACTAGTGAACACACATGAACCACTTCCTTCAAACTGGTGGACACACGTGAACCACTTCCTTCAAACTAGTGGACACACATGAACCACTTCCTTCAAACTTGTGGACACACATGAACCACTTCCTTCAAACTTGTGGATACACATGAACCACTTCCTTCAAACTTGTGGACACACATGAACCACTTCCTTCAAACTACTGGACACACATGAACCACTTCCTTCAAACTAGTGGACACACATGAACCACTTCCTTCAAACTTGTGGACACACATGAACCACTTCCTTCAAACTAGTGGACACACATGAACCACTTCCTTCAAACTAGTGGACACATACGAACCACTTCCTTCAAACTAGTGGACACACATGAACCACTTCCTACAAACTTGTGGACACACATGAACCACTTCCTTCAAACTAGTGGACACACATGAACCACTTCCTACAAACTTGTGGACACACATGAACCACTTCCTTCAAACTAGTGGACAAACATGAACCACTTCCTTCAAACTAGTGGACACACATGAACCACTTCCTTCAAACTAGTGGACACACATGAACCATTACCTTCAAACTTGTGGACACACATGAACCACTTCCTTCAAACTAGTGGACACACATGAACCACATCCTTCAAACTTGTGGACACACATGAACCACTTCCTTCAAACTAGTGGACACACATGAACCACTTCCTTCAAACTTGTGGACATACATGAACCACTTCCTTGAAACGTGTGGACACACATGAACCACTTCCTTCAAACTTGTGGACACACATGAACCACTTCCTTCAAACTTGTGGACATACATGAACCACTTCCTTCAAACTTGTGGACACACATGAACCACTTCCTTCAAACTAGTGGACACACATGAACCACTTCCTTCAAACTAGTGGACACACATTAACCACTTCCTTCAAACTTGTGGATACACATGAACCACTTCCTTCAAACTAGTGGACACACATGAACCACTTCCTTCAAACTAGTGGACACACATGAACCACTTCCTTCAAACTTGTGGACATACATGAACCACTTCCTTCAAACTAGTGGACACACATGAACCACTTCCTTCAAACTAGTGGACACACATGAACCACTTCCTTCAAACTAGTGGACACACATGAACCATTTCCTTCAAACTAGTGGACACACATGAACCACTTCCTTCAAACTTGTGGACACACATGAACCACTTCCTTCAAACTAGTGGACACACATGAACCAATTCCTTCAAACTAGTGGACACACATGAACCACTTCCTTCAAACTAGTGGACACACATGAACCACTTCCTTCAAACTAGTGGACACATATGAACCACTTCCTTCAAACTAGTGGACACACATGAACCACTTCCTTCAAACTAGTGGAAGCACATGAACCACTTCCTTCAAACTAGTGGACACCCATGAACCACTTCCTTCAAACTAGTGGACACACATGAACCACTTCCTTCAAACTAGTGGATACACATGAACTACTTCCTTCAAACTTGTGGACACACATGAACCACTTCCTTCAAACTAGTGGACACACATGAACCACTTCCTTCAAACTAGTGGACACACATGAACCACTTCCTTCAAACTAGTGGACACACATGAACCATTACCTTCAAACTTGTGGACACACATGAACCACTTCCTTCAAACTAGTGGACACACATGAACCACTTCCTTCAAACTTGTGGACACACATGAACCACTTCCTTGAAACTTGTGGACACACATGAACCACTTCCTTCAAACTAGTGGACACACATGAACCACTTCCTTCAAACTAGTGGACACACATGAACCACTTCCTTCAAAGTAGTGGACACACATGACCACTTCCTTCAAACTAGTGGACACACATGAACCACTTCCTTCAAACTAGTGGACACACATGAACCACTTCCTTCAAACTTGTGGACACACATGAACCACTTCCTTCAAACTAGTGAACACACATGAACCACTTCCTTCAAACTGGTGGACACACATGAACCACTTCCTTCAAACTAGTGGACACACATGAACCACTTCCTTCAAACTTGTGGACACACATGAACCACTTCCTTCAAACTTGTGGATACACATGAACCACTTCCTTCAAACTTGTGGACACACATGAACCACTTCCTTCAAACTAGTGGACACACATGAACCACTTCCTTCAAACTAGTGGACACACATGAACCACTTCCTTCAAACTTGTGGACACACATGAACCACTTCCTTCAAACTAGTGGACACACATGAACCACTTCCTTCAAACTAGTGGACACATACGAACCACTTCCTTCAAACTAGTGGACACACATGAACCACTTCCTACAAACTTGTGGACACACATGAACCACTTCCTTCAAACTAGTGGACACACATGAACCACTTCCTACAAACTTGTGGACACACATGAACCACTTCCTTCAAACTAGTGGACAAACATGAACCACTTCCTTCAAACTAGTGGACACACATGAACCACTTCCTTCAAACTAGTGGACACACATGAACCACTTCCTTCAAACTAGTGGACACACATGAACCACTTCCTTCAAACTAGTGGACACACATGAACCACTTCCTTCAAACTAGTGGACACACATGAAGCACTTCCTTCAAACTAGTGGACACACATGAACCACTTCCTTCAAACTAGTGGACACACATAAAGCACTTCCTTCAAACTTGTGGACACACATGAACCACTTCCTTCAAACTAGTGGACACACATGAACCACTTCCTTCAAACTTGTAGACACACATGAACCACTTCCTTCAAACAAGTGGACACACATGAACCACTTCCTTCAAACTTGTGGACATACATGAACCACTTCCTTCAAACTTGTGGATACACATGAACCAGTTCCTTCAAACTAGTGGACACACATAAAGCACTTCCTTCAAACTTGTGGACACACATGAACCATTACCTTCAAACTAGTGGACACACATGAACCACTTCCTTCAAACTAGTGGACACACATGAACCACTTCCTTCAAACTTGTGGACACACATGAACCACTTCCTTCAAACTTGTGGACACACAAGAACCACTTCCTTCAAATTAGTGGACACACATGAACCACTTCCTTCAAACTAGTGGACACACATGAACCACTTCCTTCAAACTAGTGGACACACATGAACCACTTCCTTCAAACTAGTGGACACACATGAACCACTTCCTTCAAACTTGTGGACACACATGAACCACTTCCTTCAAACTAGTGGACACACATGAACCACTTCCTTCAAACTAGTGGACACACATGAACCACTTCCTTCAAACTAGTGGACACACATGAACCACTTCCTTCAAACTAGTGGACACACATGAACCACTTCCTTCAAACTTGTGGACACACATGAACCACTTCCTTCAAACTAGTGGACACACATGAACCACTTCCTTCAAACTAGTGGACACACATGAACCACTTCCTTCAAACTAGTGGACACACATGAACCACTTCCTTCAAACTAGTGGACACACATGAACCACTTCCTTCAAACTAGTGGACACACATGAACCACTTCCTTCAAACTTGTGGACACACATGAACCACTTCCTTCAAACTAGTGGACACACATGAACCACTTCCTTCAAACTAGTGGACACACATGAACCACTTCTTTCAAACTAGTGGACACACATGAACCACTTCTTTCAAACTAGTGGACACACATGAACCACTTCTTTCAAACTTGTGGACACACATGAACCACTTTTTCAAACTTGTGGACACACATGAACCACTTTTTCAAACTAGTGGACACACATGAACCACTTTCTTCAAACTAGTGGACACAGTTGAACCACTTCCTTCAAACTAGTGGACACACATGAACCACTTCCTTCAAACTAGTGGACACACATGAACCACTTCCTTCAAACTTGTGGACACACATGAACCACTTCCTTCAAACTAGTGGACACACATAAAGCACTTCCTTCAAACTTGTGGACACACATGAACCACTTCCTTCAAACTAGTGGACACACATGAACCACTTCCTTCAAACTAGTGGACACACATGAACCACTTCCTTCAAACTTGTGGACACACATGAACCACTTCCTTCAAACTTGTGGACACACATGAACCACTTCCTTCAAACTTGTGGACATACATGAACCACTTCCTTCAAACTTGTGGATACACATGAACCACTTCCTTCAAACTAGTGGGCACACATGAACCACTTCCTTCAAACTAGTGGACACACATGAACCACTTCCTTCAAACTAGTGGACACACATGAACCACTTCCTTCAAACTTGTGGACACACATGAACCACTTTCTTCAAACTAGTGGACACACATGAACCACTTCCTTCAAACTTGTGGACACACATGAACCACTTCCTTCAAACTACTGGACACACATGAACCACTTCCTTTAAACTAGTGGACACACATTAACCACTTCCTTCAAACTTGTGGACACACATGAACCACTTCCTTCAAACTTGTGGACATACATGAACCACTTCCTTCAAACTAGAGGACACACATGAACCACATCCTTCAAACTAGTGGACACAGTTGAACCACTTCCTTCAAACTAGTGGACACACATGAACCACTTCCTTCAAACTAGTGGACACACATGAACCACTTCCTTCAAACTAGTGGACACACATGAACCACTTCCTTCAAACTAGTGGACACACATGAACCACTTCCTTCAAACTAGTGGACACACATGAACCACTTCCTTCAAACTAGTGGACACACATGAACCACTTCCTTCAAACTTGTGGACACACATGAACCACTTCCTTCAAACTAGTGGACACACATGAACCACTTCCTTCAAACTAGTGGACACACATGAACCACTTCCTTCAAACTAGTGGACACATATGAACCACTTCCTTCAAACTAGTGGACACACATGAACCACTTCCTTCAAACTTGTGGACACACATGAACCACTTCCTTCAAACTAGTGGACACACATGAACCACTTCCTTCAAACTAGTGGACACACATGAACCACTTCCTTCAAACTTGTGGACACACATGAACCACTTCCTTCAAACTAGTGGACACACATGAACCACTTCCTTCAAACTTGTGGACACACATGAACCACTTCCTTCAAACTAGTGGACACACATGAACCACTTCCTTCAAACTAGTGGACACACATGAACCACTTCCTTCAAACTAGTGGACACACATGAACCACTTCCTTCAAACTTGTGGACACACATGAACCACTTCCTTCAAACTTGTGGACATACATGAACCACTTCCTTCAAACTAGTGGACACACATGAACCACATCCTTCAAACTAGTGGACACAGTTGAACCACTTCCTTCAAACTAGTGGACACACATGAACCACTTCCTTTCAAACTAGTGGACACACATGAACCAGTTCCTTCAAACTTGTGGACACACATGAACCACTTCCTTCAAATTAGTGGACACACATGAACCACTTCCTACAAACTTGTGGACACACATGAACCACTTCCTTCAAACTTGTGGACACACATGAACCACTTCCTTCAAACTAGTGGACACACATGAACCACTTCCTTCAAACTAGTGGACACACATGAACCACTTCTTTGAAACTAGTGGATACACATGAACCACTTCCTTCAAACTTGTGGACACACATGAACCACTTCCTTCAAACTAGTGGACACACATGAACCACTTCCTTCAAACTTGTGGACACACAAGAACCACTTCCTTCAAATTAGTGGACACACATGAACCACTTCCTTCAAACTTGTGGACACACATGAACCACTTCCTTCAAACTAGTGGACACACATGAACCACTTCCTTCAAACTAGTGGACACACATGAACCACTTCCTTCAAACGAGTGGACACACATGAACCACTTCTTTCAAACTAGTGGACACACATGAACCACTTCCTTCAAACTAGTGGACACACATGAACCACTTCATTCAAATGTGTGGACACACATGAACCACTTCCTTCAAACTAGTGGACACACATGAACCACTTCCTTCAAACTAGTGGACACACATGAACCACTTCCTTCAAACTTGTGGACACACATGAACCACTTCCTTCAAATTAGTGGACACACATGAACCACTTCCTTCAAACTTGTGGACACACAAGAACCACTTCCTTCAAATTAGTGGACACACATGAACCACTTCCTTCAAACTTGTGGACACACATGAACCACTTCCTTCAAACTAGTGGACACACATGAACCACTTCCTTCAAACTAGTGGACACACATGAACCACTTCCTTCAAACTAGTGGACACACATGAACCACTTCTTTCAAACTAGTGGACACACATGAACCACTTCCTTCAAACTAGTGGACACACATGAACCACTTCATTCAAATGTGTGGACACACATGAACCACTTCCTTCAAACTAGTGGACACACATGAACCACTTCCTTCAAACTAGTGGACACACATGAACCACTTCTTTCAAACTAGTGGACACACATGAACCACTTCCTTCAAACTAGTGGACACACATGAACCACTTCTTTCAAACTAGTGGACACACATGAACCACTTCCTTCAAACTAGTGGACACACATGAACCACTTCTTTCAAACTAGTGGACACACATGAACCACTTCCTTCAAACTAGTGGACACACACGAACCACTTCCTTCAAACTAGTGGACACACATGAACCACTTCCTTCAAACTAGTGGACACACATGAACCACTTCCTTCAAACTAGTGGACACACATGAACCACTTCCTTCAAACTAGTGGACACACATGAACCGTTTCTTTCAAACTAGTGGACACACATGAACCACTTCCTTCAAACTAGTGGACACACATGAACCACTTCCTTCAAACTAGTGGACACACATGAACCACTTCCTTCAAACTTGTGGACACACATGAACCACTTCCTTCAAACTAGTGAACACACATGAAGCACTTCCTTCAAACTAGTGGACACACATGAACCACTTCCTTCAAACTTGTGGACACACATGAACCACTTCCTTCAAACTAGTGGACACACATGAACCACTTCCTTCAAACTAGTGGACACACATGAACCACTTCCTTCAAACTTGTGGACACACATGAACCATTTCCTTCAAACTTGTGGACACACATGAACCACTTCCTTTCAAACTAGTGGACACACATGAACCAGTTCCTTCAAAGTAGTGGACACACATGAACCACTTCCTTCAAACTAGTGGACACACATGAACCACTTCCTTCAAACTAGTGGACATACATGAACCACATCCTTCAAATTAGTGGACACACATGAACCACTTCCTACAAACTAGTGGACACACATGAACCACATCCTTCAAACTAGTGGACACACATGAACCACTTCCTTCAAACTAGTGGACACACATGAACCACTTCCTTCAAATTAGTGGACACACATGAACCACTTCCTACAAACTAGTGGACACACATGAACCACATCCTTCAAACTAGTGGACACACATGAACCACTTCCTTCAAACTAGTGGACACACATGAACCACTTCCTTCAAACTTGTGGACACACATGAACCACTTCCTTCAAACTTGTGGACACACATGAACCACTTCCTTCAAACTTGTGGACACACATGAACCACTTCCTTTCAAACTAGTGGACACACATGAACCAGTTCCTTCAAACTTGTGGACACACATGAACCACTTCCTTCAAATTAGTGGACACACATGAACCACTTCCTACAAACTAGTGGACACACATGAACCACATCCTTCAAACTAGTGGACACACATGAACCACTTCCTTGAAACTAGTGGACACACATGAACCACTTCCTTCAAACTAGTGGACACACATGAACCACATCCTTCAAACTAGTGGACACACATGAACCACATCCTTCAAACTAGTGGACACACATGAACCACTTCCTTCAAACTTGTGGACACACATGAACCACTTCCTTCAAACTTGTGGACACACATGAACCACTTCCTACAAACTTGTGGACACACATGAACCACTTCCTTCAAACTAGTGGACACACATGAACCACTTCCTTCAAACTAGTAGACACACATGAACCACTTCCTTCAAACTAGTGGACACACATGAACCACTTCCTTCAAACTAGTGGACACACATGAACCACTTTCTTCAAACTAGTGGACACACATGAACCACTTCCTTCAAACTTGTGGACACACATGAACCACTTCCTTCAAACTTGTGGACACACATGAACCACTTCCTTCAAACTAGTGGACACATATGAACCACTTCCTTCAAACTAGTGGACACACATGAACCACTTCCTTCAAACTAGTGGACACACATGAACCACTTCCTTCAAACTAGTGGACACACATGAACCACTTCCTTCAAACTTGTGGACACACATGAACCACTTCCTTCAAACTAGTGGACACACATGAACCACTTCCTTCAAACTAGTGGACGCACATGAACCACTTCCTTCAAACTAGTGGACACACATGAACCACTTCCTTCAAACTTGTGGACACACATGAACCACTTACTTCAAACTTGTGGACACACACGAACCACTTCCTTCAAACTAGTGGACACACACGAACCACTTCCTTCAAACTAGTGGACACACATGAACCACTTCCTTCTAACTAGTGGACACACATGAACCACTTCCTTGAAACTAGTGGACACACATGAACCACTTCCTTCAAACTTGTGGACACACATGAACCACTTCCTTTAAACTTGTGGACACACATGAACCACTTCCTTCAAACTAGTGGACACACATGAACCACTTCCTTCAAACTAGTGGAGACACATGAACCACTTCCTTCAAACTAGTGGACACACATGAACCACTTCCTTCAAACTTGTGGACACACATGAACCACTTCCTTCAAACTAGTGGACACACATGAACCACTTCCTTCAAACTTGTGGACACACATGAACCACTTCCTTCAAACTAGTGGACACACATGAACCACTTCCTTCAAACTAGTGGACACACATGAACCACTTCCTTCAAACTAGTGGACACACATGAACCACTTCCTTCAAACTTGTGGACACACATGAACCACTTCCTTCAAACTAGTGGACACACATGAACCACTTCCTTCAAACTTGTGGACACACATGAACCACTTCCTTCAAACTTGTGGACATACATGAACCACTTCCTTCAAACTTGTGGACACACATGAACCACTTCCTTCAAACTTGTGGACACACATGAACCACTTCCTTCAAACTTGTGGACACACATGAACCACTTCCTTCAAACTTGTGGACATACATGAACCACTTCCTTCAAACTAGTGGACACACATGAATCACTTCCTTCAAACTTGTGGACACACATGAACCACTTCCTTCAACCTAGTGGACACACATGAACCACTTCCTTCAAACTTGTGGACACACATGAACCACTTCCTTCAAACTAGAGGACACACATGAACCACATCCTTCAAACTAGTGGACACAGTTGAACCACTTCCTTCAAACTAGTGGACACACATTAACCACTTCCTTCAAACTAGTGGACACACATGAACCACATCCTTCAAACTTGTGGACACACATGAACCACTTCCTTCAAACTAGTGAACACACATGAACCACATCCTTCAAACTAGTGGACACACATGAACCACTTCCTTCAAACTAGTGGACACACATGAACCACTTCCTTCAAACTTGTGGACACACATGAACCACTTCCTTCAAACTTGTGGACACACATGAACCACTTCCTTCAAACTAGTGGACACACATGAACCACTTCCTTCAAACTAGTGGACACACATGAACCACTTCCTTCAAACTTGTGGACACACATGAACCACTTCCTTCAAACTAGTGGACACACATGAACCACTTCCTTCAAACTTGTGGACACACATGAACCATTACCTTCAAACTTGTGGACACACATGAACCACTTCCTTCAAACTAGTGGACACACATGAACCATTACCTTCAAACTTGTGGACACACCTGAACCACTTCCTTCAAACTAGTGGACACACATGAACCACATCCTTCAAACTTGTGGACACACATGAACCACTTCCTTCAAACTAGTGGACACACATGAACCACTTCCTTCAAACTTGTGGACATACATGAACCACTTCCTTCAAACTTGTGGACACACATGAACCACTTCCTTCAAACTTGTGGACACACATGAACCATTACCTTCAAACTAGTGGACACACATGAACCACTTCCTTCAAACTAGTGGACACACATGAACCATTACCTTCAAACTTGTGGACACACATGAACCACTTCCTTCAAACTAGTGGACACACATGAACCACATCCTTCAAACTTGTGGACACACATGAACCACTTCCTTCAAACTAGTGGACACACATGAACCACTTCCTTCAAACTTGTGGACATACATGAACCACTTCCTTGAAACGTGTGGACACACATGAACCACTTCCTTCAAACTTGTGGACACACATGAACCACTTCCTTCAAACTTGTGGACATACATGAACCACTTCCTTCAAACTTGTGGACACACATGAACCACTTCCTTCAAACTTGTGGACATACATGAACCACTTCCTTCAAACTTGTGGACACACATGAACCACTTCCTTCAAACTAGTGGACACACATGAACCACTTCCTTCAAACTAGTGGACACACATGAACCACTTCCTTCAAACTTGTGGACATACATGAACCACTTCCTTCAAACTTGTGGACACACATGAACCACTTCCTTCAAACTAGTGGACACACATGAACCACTTCCTTCAAACTAGTGGACACACATTAACCACTTCCTTCAAACTTGTGGATACACATGAACCACTTCCTTCAAACTAGTGGACACACATGAACCACTTCCTTCAAACTAGTGGACACACATGAACCACTTCCTTCAAACTTGTGGACATACATGAACCACTTCCTTCAAACTTGTGGATACACATGAACCACTTCCTTCAAACTAGTGGACACACATGAACCACTTCCTTCAAACTAGTGGACACACATGAACCACTTCCTTCAAACTTGTGGACACACATGAACCACTTCCTTCAAACTAGTGGACACACATGAACCACTTTCTTCAAACTAGTGGACACACATGAACCACTTCCTTCAAACTTGTGGACACACATGAACCACTTCCTTCAAACTTGTGGACACACATGAACCACTTCCTTCAAACTAGTGGACACATATGAACCACTTCCTTCAAACTAGTGGACACACATGAACCACTTCCTTCAAACTAGTGGACACACATGAACCACTTCCTTCAAACTAGTGGACACACATGAACCACTTCCTTCAAACTTGTGGACACACATGAACCACTTCCTTCAAACTAGTGGACACACATGAACCACTTCCTTCAAACTAGTGGACGCACATGAACCACTTCCTTCAAACTAGTGGACACACATGAACCACTTCCTTCAAACTTGTGGACACACATGAACCACTTACTTCAAACTTGTGGACACACACGAACCACTTCCTTCAAACTAGTGGACACACACGAACCACTTCCTTCAAACTAGTGGACACACATGAACCACTTCCTTCTAACTAGTGGACACACATGAACCACTTCCTTGAAACTAGTGGACACACATGAACCACTTCCTTCAAACTTGTGGACACACATGAACCACTTCCTTTAAACTTGTGGACACACATGAACCACTTCCTTCAAACTAGTGGACACACATGAACCACTTCCTTCAAACTAGTGGAGACACATGAACCACTTCCTTCAAACTAGTGGACACACATGAACCACTTCCTTCAAACTTGTGGACACACATGAACCACTTCCTTCAAACTAGTGGACACACATGAACCACTTCCTTCAAACTTGTGGACACACATGAACCACTTCCTTCAAACTAGTGGACACACATGAACCACTTCCTTCAAACTAGTGGACACACATGAACCACTTCCTTCAAACTAGTGGACACACATGAACCACTTCCTTCAAACTTGTGGACACACATGAACCACTTCCTTCAAACTAGTGGACACACATGAACCACTTCCTTCAAACTTGTGGACACACATGAACCACTTCCTTCAAACTTGTGGACATACATGAACCACTTCCTTCAAACTTGTGGACACACATGAACCACTTCCTTCAAACTTGTGGACACACATGAACCACTTCCTTCAAACTTGTGGACACACATGAACCACTTCCTTCAAACTTGTGGACATACATGAACCACTTCCTTCAAACTAGTGGACACACATGAATCACTTCCTTCAAACTTGTGGACACACATGAACCACTTCCTTCAACCTAGTGGACACACATGAACCACTTCCTTCAAACTTGTGGACACACATGAACCACTTCCTTCAAACTAGAGGACACACATGAACCACATCCTTCAAACTAGTGGACACAGTTGAACCACTTCCTTCAAACTAGTGGACACACATTAACCACTTCCTTCAAACTAGTGGACACACATGAACCACATCCTTCAAACTTGTGGACACATATGAACCACTTCCTTCAAACTAGTGAACACACATGAACCACATCCTTCAAACTAGTGGACACACATGAACCACTTCCTTCAAACTAGTGGACACACATGAACCACTTCCTTCAAACTTGTGGACACACATGAACCACTTCCTTCAAACTTGTGGACACACATGAACCACTTCCTTCAAACTAGTGGACACACATGAACCACTTCCTTCAAACTAGTGGACACACATGAACCACTTCCTTCAAACTTGTGGACACACATGAACCACTTCCTTCAAACTAGTGGACACACATGAACCACTTCCTTCAAACTTGTGGACACACATGAACCATTACCTTCAAACTTGTGGACACACATGAACCACTTCCTTCAAACTAGTGGACACACATGAACCATTACCTTCAAACTTGTGGACACACCTGAACCACTTCCTTCAAACTAGTGGACACACATGAACCACATCCTTCAAACTTGTGGACACACATGAACCACTTCCTTCAAACTAGTGGACACACATGAACCACTTCCTTCAAACTTGTGGACATACATGAACCACTTCCTTCAAACTTGTGGACACACATGAACCACTTCCTTCAAACTTGTGGACACACATGAACCATTACCTTCAAACTAGTGGACACACATGAACCACTTCCTTCAAACTAGTGGACACACATGAACCATTACCTTCAAACTTGTGGACACACATGAACCACTTCCTTCAAACTAGTGGACACACATGAACCACATCCTTCAAACTTGTGGACACACATGAACCACTTCCTTCAAACTAGTGGACACACATGAACCACTTCCTTCAAACTTGTGGACATACATGAACCACTTCCTTGAAACGTGTGGACACACATGAACCACTTCCTTCAAACTTGTGGACACACATGAACCACTTCCTTCAAACTTGTGGACATACATGAACCACTTCCTTCAAACTTGTGGACACACATGAACCACTTCCTTCAAACTAGTGGACACACATGAACCACTTCCTTCAAACTAGTGGACACACATTAACCACTTCCTTCAAACTTGTGGATACACATGAACCACTTCCTTCAAACTAGTGGACACACATGAACCACTTCCTTCAAACTAGTGGACACACATGAACCACTTCCTTCAAACTTGTGGACATACATGAACCACTTCCTTCAAACTTGTGGATACACATGAACCACTTCCTTCAAACTAGTGGACACACATGAACCACTTCCTTCAAACTAGTGGACACACATGAACCACTTCCTTCAAACTTGTGGACACACATGAACCACTTCCTTCAAACTTGTGGACATACATGAACCACTTCCTTCAAACTTGTGGACACACATGAACCACTTCCTTCAAACTTGTGGATACACATGAACCACTTCCTTCAAACTAGTGGACACACATGAACCACTTCCTTCAAACTTGTGGACATACATGAACCACTTCCTTCAAACTAGTGAACACACATGACCCACTTCCTTCAAACTAGTGGACACACATGAACCACTTCCTTCAAACTTGTGGACACACATGAACCACTTTCTTCAAACTTGTGGACACACATGAACCACTTCCTTCAAACTAGTGGACACACATGAACCACTTCCTTCAAACTTGTGGACACACATGAACCACTTCCTTCAAACTAGTGGACACACATGAACCAATTTCTTCAAACTAGTGGACACACATGAACCACTTCCTTCAAACTAGTGGACACACATGAACCACTTCCTTCAAACTAGTGGACACATATGAACCACTTCCTTCAAACTAGTGGACACACATGAACCACTTCCTTCAAACTAGTGGAAGCACATGAACCACTTCCTTCAAACTAGTGGACACCCATGAACCACTTCCTTCAAACTAGTGGACACACATGAACCACTTCCTTCAAACTAGTGGATACACATGAACTACTTCCTTCAAACTTGTGGACACACATGAACCACTTCCTTCAAACTAGTGGACACACATGAACCACTTCCTTCAAACTAGTGGACACACATGAACCACTTCCTTCAAACTAGTGGACACACATGAACCACTTCCTTCAAACTAGTGGACACACATGAACCATTTCCTTCAAACTAGTGGACACACATGAACCACTTCCTTCAAACTTGTGGACACACATGAACCACTTCCTTCAAACTAGTGGACACACATGAACCAATTCCTTCAAACTAGTGGACACACATGAACCACTTCCTTCAAACTAGTGGACACACATGAACCACTTCCTTCAAACTAGTGGACACATATGAACCACTTCCTTCAAACTAGTGGACACACATGAACCACTTCCTTCAAACTAGTGGAAGCACATGAACCACTTCCTTCAAACTAGTGGACACCCATGAACCACTTCCTTCAAACTAGTGGACACACATGAACCACTCCCTTCAAACTAGTGGATACACATGAACTACTTCCTTCAAACTTGTGGACACACATGAACCACTTCCTTCAAACTAGTGGACACACATGAACCACTTCCTTCAAACTAGTGGACACACATGAACCACTTCCTTCAAACTAGTGGACACACATGAACCATTACCTTCAAACTTGTGGACACACATGAACCACTTCCTTCAAACTAGTGGACACACATGAACCACTTCCTTCAAACTTGTGGACACACATGAACCACTTCCTTCAAACTTGTGGACATACATGAACCACTTCCTTCAAACTAGTGAACACACATGACCCACTTCCTTCAAACTAGTGGACACACATGAACCACTTCCTTCAAACTTGTGGACACACATGAACCACTTTCTTCAAACTTGTGGACACACATGAACCACTTCCTTCAAACTAGTGGAAGCACATGAACCACTTCCTTCAAACTAGTGGACACCCATGAACCACTTCCTTCAAACTAGTGGACACACATGAACCACTTCCTTCAAACTAGTGGATACACATGAACTACTTCCTTCAAACTTGTGGACACACATGAACCACTTCCTTCAAACTAGTGGACACACATGAACCACTTCCTTCAAACTAGTGGACACACATGAACCACTTCCTTCAAACTAGTGGACACACATGAACCACTTCCTTCAAACTAGTGGACACACATGAACCATTTCCTTCAAACTAGTGGACACACATGAACCACTTCCTTCAAACTTGTGGACACACATGAACCACTTCCTTCAAACTAGTGGACACACATGAACCAATTCCTTCAAACTAGTGGACACACATGAACCACTTCCTTCAAACTAGTGGACACACATGAACCACTTCCTTCAAACTAGTGGACACATATGAACCACTTCCTTCAAACTAGTGGACACACATGAACCACTTCCTTCAAACTAGTGGAAGCACATGAACCACTTCCTTCAAACTAGTGGACACCCATGAACCACTTCCTTCAAACTAGTGGACACACATGAACCACTCCCTTCAAACTAGTGGATACACATGAACTACTTCCTTCAAACTTGTGGACACACATGAACCACTTCCTTCAAACTAGTGGACACACATGAACCACTTCCTTCAAACTAGTGGACACACATGAACCACTTCCTTCAAACTAGTGGACACACATGAACCATTACCTTCAAACTAGTGAACACACATGAACCACTTCCTTCAAACTGGTGGACACACATGAACCACTTCCTTCAAACTAGTGGACACACATGAACCAATTCCTTCAAACTAGTGGACACACATGAACCACTTCCTTCAAACTAGTGGACACACATGAACCACTTCCTTCAAACTTGTGGACACACATGAACCACTTCCTTCAAACTAGTGGACACAGTTGAACCACTTCCTTCAAACTAGTGGACACACATGAACCACTTCCTTCAAACTAGTGGACACACATGAACCACTTCCTTCAAACTAGTGGACACACATGAACCACTTCCTTCAAACTTGTGGACACACATGAACCACTTCCTTCAAACTTGTGGACATACATGAACCACTTCCTTCAAACTTGTGGACACACATGAACCACTTCCTTCAAACTTGTGGATACACATGAACCACTTCCTTCAAACTAGTGGACACACATGAACCACTTCCTTCAAACTTGTGGACATACATGAACCACTTCCTTCAAACTAGTGAACACACATGACCCACTTCCTTCAAACTAGTGGACACACATGAACCACTTCCTTCAAACTTGTGGACACACATGAACCACTTTCTTCAAACTTGTGGACACACATGAACCACTTCCTTCAAACTAGTGGACACACATGAACCACTTCCTTCAAACTTGTGGACACACATGAACCACTTCCTTCAAACTAGTGGACACACATGAACCACTTCCTTCAAACTAGTGGACACATATGAACCACTTCCTTCAAACTAGTGGACACACATGAACCACTTCCTTCAAACTAGTGGAAGCACATGAACCACTTCCTTCAAACTAGTGGACACCCATGAATCACTTCCTTCAAACTAGTGGACACACATGAACCACTCCCTTCAAACTAGTGGATACACATGAACTACTTCCTTCAAACTTGTGGACACACATGAACCACTTCCTTCAAACTAGTGGACACACATGAACCACTTCCTTCAAACTAGTGGACACACATGAACCACTTCCTTCAAACTAGTGGACACACATGAACCATTACCTTCAAACTTGTGGACACACATGAACCACTTCCTTCAAACTAGTGGACACACATGAACCACTTCCTTCAAACTTGTGGACACACATGAACCACTTCCTTGAAACTTGTGGACACACATGAACCACTTCCTTCAAACTAGTGGACACACATGAACCACTTCCTTCAAACTAGTGGACACATATGAACCACTTCCTTCAAACTAGTGGACACACATGAACCACTTCCTTCAAACTAGTGGAAGCACATGAACCACTTCCTTCAAACTAGTGGACACCCATGAACCACTTCCTTCAAACTAGTGGACACACATGAACCACTTCCTTCAAACTAGTGGATACACATGAACTACTTCCTTCAAACTTGTGGACACACATGAACCACTTCCTTCAAACTAGTGGACACACATGAACCACTTCCTTCAAACTAGTGGACACACATGAACCACTTCCTTCAAACTAGTGGACACACATGAACCACTTCCTTCAAACTAGTGGACACACATGAACCACTTCCTTCAAACTTGTGGACATACATGAACCACTTCCTTCAAACTTGTGGACACACATGAACCACTTCCTTCAAACTTGTGGATACACATGAACCACTTCCTTCAAACTAGTGGACACACATGAACCACTTCCTTCAAACTTGTGGACATACATGAACCACTTCCTTCAAACTAGTGAACACACATGACCCACTTCCTTCAAACTAGTGGACACACATGAACCACTTCCTTCAAACTTGTGGACACACATGAACCACTTTCTTCAAACTTGTGGACACACATGAACCACTTCCTTCAAACTAGTGGAAGCACATGAACCACTTCCTTCAAACTAGTGGACACCCATGAACCACTTCCTTCAAACTAGTGGACACACATGAACCACTTCCTTCAAACTAGTGGATACACATGAACTACTTCCTTCAAACTTGTGGACACACATGAACCACTTCCTTCAAACTAGTGGACACACATGAACCACTTCCTTCAAACTAGTGGACACACATGAACCACTTCCTTCAAACTAGTGGACACACATGAACCACTTCCTTCAAACTAGTGGACACACATGAACCATTTCCTTCAAACTAGTGGACACACATGAACCACTTCCTTCAAACTTGTGGACACACATGAACCACTTCCTTCAAACTAGTGGACACACATGAACCAATTCCTTCAAACTAGTGGACACACATGAACCACTTCCTTCAAACTAGTGGACACACATGAACCACTTCCTTCAAACTAGTGGACACATATGAACCACTTCCTTCAAACTAGTGGACACACATGAACCACTTCCTTCAAACTAGTGGAAGCACATGAACCACTTCCTTCAAACTAGTGGACACCCATGAACCACTTCCTTCAAACTAGTGGACACACATGAACCACTCCCTTCAAACTAGTGGATACACATGAACTACTTCCTTCAAACTTGTGGACACACATGAACCACTTCCTTCAAACTAGTGGACACACATGAACCACTTCCTTCAAACTAGTGGACACACATGAACCACTTCCTTCAAACTAGTGGACACACATGAACCATTACCTTCAAACTAGTGAACACACATGAACCACTTCCTTCAAACTGGTGGACACACATGAACCACTTCCTTCAAACTAGTGGACACACATGAACCAATTCCTTCAAACTAGTGGACACACATGAACCACTTCCTTCAAACTAGTGGACACACATGAACCACTTCCTTCAAACTTGTGGACACACATGAACCACTTCCTTCAAACTAGTGGACACAGTTGAACCACTTCCTTCAAACTAGTGGACACACATGAACCACTTCCTTCAAACTAGTGGACACACATGAACCACTTCCTTCAAACTAGTGGACACACATGAACCACTTCCTTCAAACTTGTGGACACACATGAACCACTTCCTTCAAACTTGTGGACATACATGAACCACTTCCTTCAAACTTGTGGACACACATGAACCACTTCCTTCAAACTTGTGGATACACATGAACCACTTCCTTCAAACTAGTGGACACACATGAACCACTTCCTTCAAACTTGTGGACATACATGAACCACTTCCTTCAAACTTGTGGACACACATGAACCACTTCCTTCAAACTAGAGGACACACATGAACCACATCCTTCAAACTAGTGGACACAGTTGAACCACTTCCTTCAAACTAGTGGACACACATTAACCACTTCCTTCAAACTAGTGGACACACATGAACCACTTCCTTCAAACTTGTGGACACACATGAACCACTTCCTTCAAACTTGTGGACACACATGAACCACTTCCTTCAAACTAGTGGACACACATGAACCACTTCCTTCAAACTAGTGGACACACATGAACCACTTCCTTCAAACTTGTGGACACACATGAACCACTTCCTTCAAACTAGTGGACACACATGAACCACTTCCTTCAAACTTGTGGACACACATGAACCATTACCTTCAAACTTGTGGACACACATGAACCACTTCCTTCAAACTAGTGGACACACATGAACCATTACCTTCAAACTTGTGGACACACCTGAACCACTTCCTTCAAACTAGTGGACACACATGAACCACATCCTTCAAACTTGTGGACACACATGAACCACTTCCTTCAAACTAGTGGACACACATGAACCACTTCCTTCAAACTTGTGGACATACATGAACCACTTCCTTCAAACTTGTGGACACACATGAACCACTTCCTTCAAACTTGTGGACACACATGAACCATTACCTTCAAACTAGTGGACACACATGAACCACTTCCTTCAAACTAGTGGACACACATGAACCATTACCTTCAAACTTGTGGACACACATGAACCACTTCCTTCAAACTAGTGGACACACATGAACCACATCCTTCAAACTTGTGGACACACATGAACCACTTCCTTCAAACTAGTGGACACACATGAACCACTTCCTTCAAACTTGTGGACATACATGAACCACTTCCTTGAAACGTGTGGACACACATGAACCACTTCCTTCAAACTTGTGGACACACATGAACCACTTCCTTCAAACTTGTGGACATACATGAACCACTTCCTTCAAACTTGTGGACACACATGAACCACTTCCTTCAAACTAGTGGACACACATGAACCACTTCCTTCAAACTAGTGGACACACATTAACCACTTCCTTCAAACTTGTGGATACACATGAACCACTTCCTTCAAACTAGTGGACACACATGAACCACTTCCTTCAAACTAGTGGACACACATGAACCACTTCCTTCAAACTTGTGGACATACATGAACCACTTCCTTCAAACTTGTGGATACACATGAACCACTTCCTTCAAACTAGTGGACACACATGAACCACTTCCTTCAAACTAGTGGACACACATGAACCACTTCCTTCAAACTTGTGGACACACATGAACCACTTCCTTCAAACTTGTGGACATACATGAACCACTTCCTTCAAACTTGTGGACACACATGAACCACTTCCTTCAAACTTGTGGATACACATGAACCACTTCCTTCAAACTAGTGGACACACATGAACCACTTCCTTCAAACTTGTGGACATACATGAACCACTTCCTTCAAACTAGTGAACACACATGACCCACTTCCTTCAAACTAGTGGACACACATGAACCACTTCCTTCAAACTTGTGGACACACATGAACCACTTTCTTCAAACTTGTGGACACACATGAACCACTTCCTTCAAACTAGTGGACACACATGAACCACTTCCTTCAAACTTGTGGACACACATGAACCACTTCCTTCAAACTAGTGGACACACATGAACCAATTTCTTCAAACTAGTGGACACACATGAACCACTTCCTTCAAACTAGTGGACACACATGAACCACTTCCTTCAAACTAGTGGACACATATGAACCACTTCCTTCAAACTAGTGGACACACATGAACCACTTCCTTCAAACTAGTGGAAGCACATGAACCACTTCCTTCAAACTAGTGGACACCCATGAACCACTTCCTTCAAACTAGTGGACACACATGAACCACTTCCTTCAAACTAGTGGATACACATGAACTACTTCCTTCAAACTTGTGGACACACATGAACCACTTCCTTCAAACTAGTGGACACACATGAACCACTTCCTTCAAACTAGTGGACACACATGAACCACTTCCTTCAAACTAGTGGACACACATGAACCACTTCCTTCAAACTAGTGGACACACATGAACCATTTCCTTCAAACTAGTGGACACACATGAACCACTTCCTTCAAACTTGTGGACACACATGAACCACTTCCTTCAAACTAGTGGACACACATGAACCAATTCCTTCAAACTAGTGGACACACATGAACCACTTCCTTCAAACTAGTGGACACACATGAACCACTTCCTTCAAACTAGTGGACACATATGAACCACTTCCTTCAAACTAGTGGACACACATGAACCACTTCCTTCAAACTAGTGGAAGCACATGAACCACTTCCTTCAAACTAGTGGACACCCATGAACCACTTCCTTCAAACTAGTGGACACACATGAACCACTCCCTTCAAACTAGTGGATACACATGAACTACTTCCTTCAAACTTGTGGACACACATGAACCACTTCCTTCAAACTAGTGGACACACATGAACCACTTCCTTCAAACTAGTGGACACACATGAACCACTTCCTTCAAACTAGTGGACACACATGAACCATTACCTTCAAACTTGTGGACACACATGAACCACTTCCTTCAAACTAGTGGACACACATGAACCACTTCCTTCAAACTTGTGGACACACATGAACCACTTCCTTGAAACTTGTGGACACACATGAACCACTTCCTTCAAACTAGTGGACACACATGAACCACTTCCTTCAAACTAGTGGACACATATGAACCACTTCCTTCAAACTAGTGGACACACATGAACCACTTCCTTCAAACTAGTGGAAGCACATGAACCACTTCCTTCAAACTAGTGGACACCCATGAACCACTTCCTTCAAACTAGTGGACACACATGAACCACTTCCTTCAAACTAGTGGATACACATGAACTACTTCCTTCAAACTTGTGGACACACATGAACCACTTCCTTCAAACTAGTGGACACACATGAACCACTTCCTTCAAACTAGTGGACACACATGAACCACTTCCTTCAAACTAGTGGACACACATGAACCACTTCCTTCAAACTAGTGGACACACATGAACCACTTCCTTCAAACTTGTGGACACACATGAACCACTTCCTTCAAACTTGTGGACATACATGAACCACTTCCTTCAAACTTGTGGACACACATGAACCACTTCCTTCAAACTTGTGGATACACATGAACCACTTCCTTCAAACTAGTGGACACACATGAACCACTTCCTTCAAACTTGTGGACATACATGAACCACTTCCTTCAAACTAGTGAACACACATGACCCACTTCCTTCAAACTAGTGGACACACATGAACCACTTCCTTCAAACTTGTGGACACACATGAACCACTTTCTTCAAACTTGTGGACACACATGAACCACTTCCTTCAAACTAGTGGAAGCACATGAACCACTTCCTTCAAACTAGTGGACACCCATGAACCACTTCCTTCAAACTAGTGGACACACATGAACCACTTCCTTCAAACTAGTGGATACACATGAACTACTTCCTTCAAACTTGTGGACACACATGAACCACTTCCTTCAAACTAGTGGACACACATGAACCACTTCCTTCAAACTAGTGGACACACATGAACCACTTCCTTCAAACTAGTGGACACACATGAACCACTTCCTTCAAACTAGTGGACACACATGAACCATTTCCTTCAAACTAGTGGACACACATGAACCACTTCCTTCAAACTTGTGGACACACATGAACCACTTCCTTCAAACTAGTGGACACACATGAACCAATTCCTTCAAACTAGTGGACACACATGAACCACTTCCTTCAAACTAGTGGACACACATGAACCACTTCCTTCAAACTAGTGGACACATATGAACCACTTCCTTCAAACTAGTGGACACACATGAACCACTTCCTTCAAACTAGTGGAAGCACATGAACCACTTCCTTCAAACTAGTGGACACCCATGAACCACTTCCTTCAAACTAGTGGACACACATGAACCACTCCCTTCAAACTAGTGGATACACATGAACTACTTCCTTCAAACTTGTGGACACACATGAACCACTTCCTTCAAACTAGTGGACACACATGAACCACTTCCTTCAAACTAGTGGACACACATGAACCACTTCCTTCAAACTAGTGGACACACATGAACCATTACCTTCAAACTAGTGAACACACATGAACCACTTCCTTCAAACTGGTGGACACACATGAACCACTTCCTTCAAACTAGTGGACACACATGAACCAATTCCTTCAAACTAGTGGACACACATGAACCACTTCCTTCAAACTAGTGGACACACATGAACCACTTCCTTCAAACTTGTGGACACACATGAACCACTTCCTTCAAACTAGTGGACACAGTTGAACCACTTCCTTCAAACTAGTGGACACACATGAACCACTTCCTTCAAACTAGTGGACACACATGAACCACTTCCTTCAAACTAGTGGACACACATGAACCACTTCCTTCAAACTTGTGGACACACATGAACCACTTCCTTCAAACTTGTGGACATACATGAACCACTTCCTTCAAACTTGTGGACACACATGAACCACTTCCTTCAAACTTGTGGATACACATGAACCACTTCCTTCAAACTAGTGGACACACATGAACCACTTCCTTCAAACTTGTGGACATACATGAACCACTTCCTTCAAACTAGTGAACACACATGACCCACTTCCTTCAAACTAGTGGACACACATGAACCACTTCCTTCAAACTTGTGGACACACATGAACCACTTTCTTCAAACTTGTGGACACACATGAACCACTTCCTTCAAACTAGTGGACACACATGAACCACTTCCTTCAAACTTGTGGACACACATGAACCACTTCCTTCAAACTAGTGGACACACATGAACCACTTCCTTCAAACTAGTGGACACATATGAACCACTTCCTTCAAACTAGTGGACACACATGAACCACTTCCTTCAAACTAGTGGAAGCACATGAACCACTTCCTTCAAACTAGTGGACACCCATGAACCACTTCCTTCAAACTAGTGGACACACATGAACCACTCCCTTCAAACTAGTGGATACACATGAACTACTTCCTTCAAACTTGTGGACACACATGAACCACTTCCTTCAAACTAGTGGACACACATGAACCACTTCCTTCAAACTAGTGGACACACATGAACCACTTCCTTCAAACTAGTGGACACACATGAACCATTACCTTCAAACTTGTGGACACACATGAACCACTTCCTTCAAACTAGTGGACACACATGAACCACTTCCTTCAAACTTGTGGACACACATGAACCACTTCCTTGAAACTTGTGGACACACATGAACCACTTCCTTCAAACTAGTGGACACACATGAACCACTTCCTTCAAACTAGTGGACACATATGAACCACTTCCTTCAAACTAGTGGACACACATGAACCACTTCCTTCAAACTAGTGGAAGCACATGAACCACTTCCTTCAAACTAGTGGACACCCATGAACCACTTCCTTCAAACTAGTGGACACACATGAACCACTTCCTTCAAACTAGTGGATACACATGAACTACTTCCTTCAAACTTGTGGACACACATGAACCACTTCCTTCAAACTAGTGGACACACATGAACCACTTCCTTCAAACTAGTGGACACACATGAACCACTTCCTTCAAACTAGTGGACACACATGAACCACTTCCTTCAAACTAGTGGACACACATGAACCACTTCCTTCAAACTTGTGGACACACATGAACCACTTCCTTCAAACTTGTGGACATACATGAACCACTTCCTTCAAACTTGTGGACACACATGAACCACTTCCTTCAAACTTGTGGATACACATGAACCACTTCCTTCAAACTAGTGGACACACATGAACCACTTCCTTCAAACTTGTGGACATACATGAACCACTTCCTTCAAACTAGTGAACACACATGACCCACTTCCTTCAAACTAGTGGACACACATGAACCACTTCCTTCAAACTTGTGGACACACATGAACCACTTTCTTCAAACTTGTGGACACACATGAACCACTTCCTTCAAACTAGTGGAAGCACATGAACCACTTCCTTCAAACTAGTGGACACCCATGAACCACTTCCTTCAAACTAGTGGACACACATGAACCACTTCCTTCAAACTAGTGGATACACATGAACTACTTCCTTCAAACTTGTGGACACACATGAACCACTTCCTTCAAACTAGTGGACACACATGAACCACTTCCTTCAAACTAGTGGACACACATGAACCACTTCCTTCAAACTAGTGGACACACATGAACCACTTCCTTCAAACTAGTGGACACACATGAACCATTTCCTTCAAACTAGTGGACACACATGAACCACTTCCTTCAAACTTGTGGACACACATGAACCACTTCCTTCAAACTAGTGGACACACATGAACCAATTCCTTCAAACTAGTGGACACACATGAACCACTTCCTTCAAACTAGTGGACACACATGAACCACTTCCTTCAAACTAGTGGACACATATGAACCACTTCCTTCAAACTAGTGGACACACATGAACCACTTCCTTCAAACTAGTGGAAGCACATGAACCACTTCCTTCAAACTAGTGGACACCCATGAACCACTTCCTTCAAACTAGTGGACACACATGAACCACTCCCTTCAAACTAGTGGATACACATGAACTACTTCCTTCAAACTTGTGGACACACATGAACCACTTCCTTCAAACTAGTGGACACACATGAACCACTTCCTTCAAACTAGTGGACACACATGAACCACTTCCTTCAAACTAGTGGACACACATGAACCATTACCTTCAAACTAGTGAACACACATGAACCACTTCCTTCAAACTGGTGGACACACATGAACCACTTCCTTCAAACTAGTGGACACACATGAACCAATTCCTTCAAACTAGTGGACACACATGAACCACTTCCTTCAAACTAGTGGACACACATGAACCACTTCCTTCAAACTTGTGGACACACATGAACCACTTCCTTCAAACTAGTGGACACAGTTGAACCACTTCCTTCAAACTAGTGGACACACATGAACCACTTCCTTCAAACTAGTGGACACACATGAACCACTTCCTTCAAACTAGTGGACACACATGAACCACTTCCTTCAAACTTGTGGACACACATGAACCACTTCCTTCAAACTTGTGGACATACATGAACCACTTCCTTCAAACTTGTGGACACACATGAACCACTTCCTTCAAACTTGTGGATACACATGAACCACTTCCTTCAAACTAGTGGACACACATGAACCACTTCCTTCAAACTTGTGGACATACATGAACCACTTCCTTCAAACTAGTGAACACACATGACCCACTTCCTTCAAACTAGTGGACACACATGAACCACTTCCTTCAAACTTGTGGACACACATGAACCACTTTCTTCAAACTTGTGGACACACATGAACCACTTCCTTCAAACTAGTGGACACACATGAACCACTTCCTTCAAACTTGTGGACACACATGAACCACTTCCTTCAAACTAGTGGACACACATGAACCAATTTCTTCAAACTAGTGGACACACATGAACCACTTCCTTCAAACTAGTGGACACACATGAACCACTTCCTTCAAACTAGTGGACACATATGAACCACTTCCTTCAAACTAGTGGACACACATGAACCACTTCCTTCAAACTAGTGGAAGCACATGAACCACTTCCTTCAAACTAGTGGACACCCATGAACCACTTCCTTCAAACTAGTGGACACACATGAACCACTTCCTTCAAACTAGTGGATACACATGAACTACTTCCTTCAAACTTGTGGACACACATGAACCACTTCCTTCAAACTAGTGGACACACATGAACCACTTCCTTCAAACTAGTGGACACACATGAACCACTTCCTTCAAACTAGTGGACACACATGAACCACTTCCTTCAAACTAGTGGACACACATGAACCATTTCCTTCAAACTAGTGGACACACATGAACCACTTCCTTCAAACTTGTGGACACACATGAACCACTTCCTTCAAACTAGTGGACACACATGAACCAATTCCTTCAAACTAGTGGACACACATGAACCACTTCCTTCAAACTAGTGGACACACATGAACCACTTCCTTCAAACTAGTGGACACATATGAACCACTTCCTTCAAACTAGTGGACACACATGAACCACTTCCTTCAAACTAGTGGAAGCACATGAACCACTTCCTTCAAACTAGTGGACACCCATGAACCACTTACTTCAAACTAGTGGACACACATGAACCACTCCCTTCAAACTAGTGGATACACATGAACTACTTCCTTCAAACTTGTGGACACACATGAACCACTTCCTTCAAACTAGTGGACACACATGAACCACTTCCTTCAAACTAGTGGACACACATGAACCACTTCCTTCAAACTAGTGGACACACATGAACCATTACCTTCAAACTTGTGGACACACATGAACCACTTCCTTCAAACTAGTGGACACACATGAACCACTTCCTTCAAACTTGTGGACACACATGAACCACTTCCTTGAAACTTGTGGACACACATGAACCACTTCCTTCAAACTAGTGGACACACATGAACCACTTCCTTCAAACTAGTGGACACACATGAACCACTTCCTTCAAAGTAGTGGACACACATGACCACTTCCTTCAAACTAGTGGACACACATGAACCACTTCCTTCAAACTAGTGGACACACATGAACCACTTCCTTCAAACTTGTGGACACACATGAACCACTTCCTTCAAACTAGTGAACACACATGAACCACTTCCTTCAAACTGGTGGACACACATGAACCACTTCCTTCAAACTAGTGGACACACATGAACCAATTCCTTCAAACTAGTGGACACACATGAACCACTTCCTTCAAACTAGTGGACACACATGAACCACTTCCTTTAAACTTGTGGACACACATGAACCACTTCCTTCAAACTAGTGGACACACATGAACCACTTCCTTCAAACTAGTGGACACACATGAACCACTTCCTTCAAACTTGTGGACACACATGAACCACTTCCTTCAAACTAGTGAACACACATGAACCACTTCCTTCAAACTGGTGGACACACATGAACCACTTCCTTCAAACTAGTGGACACACATGAACCAATTCCTTCAAACTAGTGGACACACATGAACCACTTCCTTCAAACTAGTGGACACACATGAACCACTTCCTTCAAACTTGTGGACACACATGAACCACTTCCTTCAAACTAGTGGACACAGTTGAACCACTTCCTTCAAACTAGTGGACACACATGAACCACTTCCTTCAAACTAGTGGACACACATGAACCACTTCCTTCAAACTAGTGGACACACATGAACCACTTCCTTCAAACTTGTGGACACACATGAACCACTTCCTTCAAACTAGTGGATTCACATGAACCACTTCCTTCAAACTTGTGGACACACATGAACCACTTCCTTCAAACTTGTGGACACACATGAACCACTTCCTTCAAACTAGTGGACACACATGAACCATTTCCTTCAAACTAGTGGACACACATGAACCACTTCCTTCAAACTTGTGGACACATATGAACCACTTCCTTCAAACTTGTGGACAAACATGAACCACTTCCTTCAAACTAGTGGACACACATGAACCACTTCCTTCAAACTAGTGGACACACATGAACCACTTCCTTCAAACTAGTGGACACACATGACCACTTCCTTCAAACTAGTGGACACACATGAACCACTTCCTTCAAACTAGTGGACACACATGAACCACTTCCTTCAAACTAGTGGACACACATGAACCACTTCCTTCAAACTTGTGGACACACATGAAGCACTTCCTTCAAACTATATGACACACATGAACCACTTCCTTCAAACTAGTGGACACACATGAACCACTTCCTTCAAACTAGTGGACACACATGAACCACTTCCTTCAAACTAGTGGACACACATGAACCACTTCCTTCAAACTTGTGGACACACATGAACCACTTCCTTCAAACTAGTGGACACACATGAACCAATTCCTTCAAACTAGTGGACACACATGAACCACTTCCTTCAAACTAGTGGACACACATGAACCACTTCCTTGAAACTAGTGGACACACATGAACCACTTCCTTCAAACTAGTGGACACACATGAACCACTTCCTTCAAACTAGTGGAAGCACATGAACCACTTCTTTCAAACTAGTGGACACCCATGAACCACTTCCTTCAAACTAGTGGACACACATGAACCACTTCCTTCAAACTAGTGGATACACATGAACCACTTCCTTCAAACTTGTGGACACACATGAACCACTTCCTTCAAACTAGTGGACACACATGAACCACTTCCTTCAAACTAGTGGACACACATGAACCACTTCCTTCAAACTAATGGACACACATGAACCACTTCTTACAAACTAGTGCTACAGCATGCTAGGCAACTGTTCAAAAACCAGTACCTTGATGATGATGCGGATGCAGATGTTGCAGGACTGAGAGATGACCTTGACACTCTTGTGGAGGGAGGCTACCAGTTTCGGTAGTAACTGTTCCGCTAAATAACCAAACTCTGCGCCGAACTGAGTCGACAGATAGCTGAAACACAACGACAACAACATGGCTGATATTCCGAGACTATGTTCTTGCTCATATCGCGTGACATGGACTTGGCTTGAACTGGCACTAAGTCAGATTCAGTTTTATTTTCACAAAAAACAAATACTAGTTAAGGTCTTGGAAACTCCCATTTCGACACACAATGTCACTAGCATGGGAGTTGTATCTTTACAAAAACACGCTGCTTAAAGGAGCAAGACCCAGTTGGCTTGAGACAGATACCAACACCTGTGAGTCCAAGACAGGCTACACATTTCCCCGTTTGCGTGCATGCGTGCGTGAGTGCGTGCGTGCGAGCGATATTTTATTTAACTCCCCAGATATAAACACCAGGTACAAGTGTCTTCTTCAAAAAGGTTGTGTGTTAAGGCTGTAATGTTGCAGTCAGCCTCGATACGATAAGCATCGCATTGTGTTTACCACGGTACGATACGCATTACGATACACAGATACATATCAAAACAATTCTACTACCTATGGTACATTATAGTCGACGCTAATGTAATCCGCAGCATTAGTTGGCAATGAATGTGCCCTAAATGACAATATATGATAATTATGTGTGCCCTTTGTACGTTTGACAGGCATAGCAGTTTTACCAAATGGATGAACTCGAAACGGCTTCTAATGCGCAGTTTTACCTTTTAACACTTTAGAAACTAATATGTTTGCAAGTATTGTATGACACCTATCGTGATTCGTGTAAACCGTATCCTGTAAAATAAAGACGAGTTCTTGTGTAGCGCAGTAACCAATCCTTGGGACTGTTCAGAGCGTTTTACTCTTCATTCCCCGGCAGGCCTGTTCAATGGAACACCGTTGTGCCACGCTTCAACTACTGCGCGAAGACTATTTGTACACAAATATCCACTACTATCATTAGCCAGACACCCATTCATACAATTGAAAGAAATGGATCAACCATGACTTGAAACGGCAGCAAGAGGGTTTCAACCCCGACTCTCTTGCGTCCACCGCGTCCATCAACACTACACCACCGATTCAATCAACACTACACCACCGCGTCCATCGACATTACACCACCGTGTCCATCGACACTACGCCACCGAGTCCATCGACATTACACCACCGCGTCCATCGACATTACACCACCGCGTCCATCGACATTACACCACCGCGTCCATCGACATTACACCACCGTGTCCATCGACATTACACCACCGAGTCCATCGACACTACATCACCGATTCAATCAACACTACACCACCGCGTCCATCGACACTACATCACCGATTCAATCAACACTACACCACCGCGTCCATCGACATTACACCACCGTGTCCATCGACACTACGTCACCGAGTCCATCGACATTACACCACCGAGTCCATCGACATTACACCACCGAATCCATCGACACTGCATCACCGAGTCCATCGACACTACACCACCGCGTCCATCGACATTACACAACCGAGTCCATCGACATTACACCACCGTGTCCATCGACGTTACACCACTGAGTCCATCGACATTACATAACCGAGTCCATCGACACTGCACCACCGAGTCCATCGACACTACACCACCGATTCCATCGACATTACACCACCGTGTCCATCGATACTACACCACCGATTCCATCGACACTACACCACCGTGTCTATCGACACTACACCACCGATTCCACCGACACTACACCACCGTGTCCATCGACACTGCACCACCGAGTCCATCGACACTACACCACTGCGTCCATCGACATTACACCATCGAGTCCATCGACACTACACCACCGATTCCATCGACACTACACCACCGTGTCCATCGACATTACACCACCACGTCCATCGAAACTGCACCACCGAGTCCATCGACACTACACCACCGCGTCCATCGTCAGTACACCACCGCGTCCATCGACACTCCACCACCGATTCCATCGACACTCCGCCACCGATTCTATCGACACTCCACCACCGATTCCATCGACATTACACCACCGCGTCCATCGACACTACACCACCTCGTCCATCGACACTACACCACCGCGTTCATCGACACTACACCGCCGCGTCCATCGACACTACGCCATCTCGTCCATCGACACTACACCGCCGCGTCCATCGACACTACGCCATCGCGTCCATCGACACTACGTCACCGCGTCCATCGACACTACGTCACCGCGTCCGTCGACATTACGCCACCGCGTCCATCGACACTACGCCACCGCGTCCATCGACACTACGCCACCGTGTCTATCGACACTACGCCACCGTGTCCATCAACACTACGCCACCGTGTCAATCGACACCACGCCACCGTGTCCATCGACACCACGCCACCGTGTCCATCGTCAGAAAGGTATCGCTGCATCGATGCATCGGTGAATCATCCCAGTCCCAGTGCAGTGTACGTGGACTCGAGCCCGTGTCGACTCGAGCGACAGCAAAGAGTGCACGGACACTTACCCTATTGTTATGCACGCTTCTCGTACCACCTGCGATCGAAGGCTTCTCGCCGACGTTTCTAGTGCATCCGCCAGCGACGGGAGAGTTTCGCGGCATTCTTGCTTATCTGCTGCCTTTATCAGCGAGCGCAACTGCCTCAGCTGAAACATGTCAACACCGCCAGCTTGCCAATTCACACGTAATTACGTTACCGGTGAAACAATACAGAACAGTAGACTGCGAGTGTGGGTTGTCGGAAGACCAACTTAGTACAACATTAGAGTATTGATAAATGGCATGCTATCGATCTAATAATAAATTAGAATATAATCCATAACATGGAATCTATCGCTACACAAAAACAACATTGAATGTGTGGAGAAAATACACCAAAGTGCGGCGCGCTTTGTATATAATGACCGCTGCCTTCACGGTTCCTCACCAGTTCGTTTTTTGCTCATCGCGCTTCAGTTTCAGTTTGTCTCCATTATGACACGACAGCCGATGCAATAAGGACGATACCGGTCTAAGCTGGACAGGGATAGACTGAACTTATAAAACAAAAGCCAAAGCAGTCAGTTCCATACGATAATGAAGCAATAAGTCAAACAAGTTATCAGCGTATCGAGAGTCCGCCACGTTTAATTTAATTTGCCCCGGTTGGTGCCTACTTGAGACAAATGCGTAATTGTCGAACAAACATCTTTTATTATGCTGATTAACACAAATGTCGGTTTCAAGGCTAACTTCACAAGTTAACCGAATAACAGTAAACTATTGGTAAACGTCTTTTGTTTCAGAAAATAAACTCTGTCAATATGTATGACTGAAGAGGTTCGTCAGACTGAATGATTCAAATGAGTTATATTTTTTATTTCTCTCTCAGTCAGTCACGGAAAAAAGGTCAACTGACTGTGAAATAAGTAAAAATATCACTCATGTGTCAACGTGTATCTGCGAAGCTTGTCTTTGTGTAATTTATCAATACTCACATTAGCCAGCTGTACTGTCCAAACAGTGCTAGAATTCTTAAGCACTTCTATTATCGTATCCACTTGACACTTCACGTCAACGTCTGGCAATATCTATAGATAACACCCAGACAATATTATACCAAGCACAGAACGTATCACATATAATCAGGTTCACTATGTCAAGATAAATATTTTCGAACACTTTTGGAAATATCATCGCGTGAGGAACCAGAAAACCAGTGTTTACATTAGCCCATAAACTTGTATGGCGGCAAAGATTTGTTTAATGGCCGTCATTGTATACGTATAGATGTACAGCTGTATTTGCCAACATATTTATATATTTAAACAGTGTAAATTGGCGTACATGTACATCCTACGATATGGATCGGATTAAATACAAGTGAACATGGTCACGATACGTCTCAGACATGAATGACCTAAGAAAGCCTATATTTAGGCTACTTGAACAGGTTAACACATAAGTGCGAGAACTGTTAAAATTGTCGTTCTTACTTCGTTTGTTCTCCCATTTAAATAATAATAAAATATATGACTTCCATCGACCTTGACTGCCATCGGAATGATATGTCACTGGATGGCCTGATAAGACGTAGCCTGCGCACCAATTCGGCGGATTGACGTTTTATAGGACTGCTAAACGTGTATATTTCTACTTTTGATGGTTATTCTGCACCGGATATTGCACTGATTATGGGTAATTAACACTACACCTATTTGATAACAGGCTGTCGTTGCAATTATATTTTTGTTGTGGTTTTTGTGTGATTATACTATACTTTAAATATTATAACAATATGATATTGATGTAATGTCGTTTTTGTTTTCGTTTTATTGAAAGAATTGTTATTTAAAGAAAACCCATATGCCCATTACGCATATCAATTAGTTAACAAAATTAACTTCACCCATGCCAGTAGCTTACTAGAATAACCGTGTTGAACTTACATAATTTATATTGCCCGGATAGCGTCACTGTTGTAAACAAAATTTAACAGCTGATTATGTCACTTTCATTTATGCGAGTTTGCTTTATGTACAACAAGTGTTCAAGCACATACAAGTGTTACGCTGCTTTTGAATCGGAGGGAATACGAGAGACCATTGTGAAAGATCAAAGAATATTGTTTTGGTTTCTTTGCATGTTTTTTTTATTGTTAATTGCCTAAGCAACTGAACTGTTGCATGGGAATGGTAGTACAGTACGAATGAAATACAGTGCAACATCTCACTTGGTCGGCGTTAACGGATTCGAATTGTTGGAAGAAGAATTCCTCTGTGATGAAGGTTGTCGTCATCTCCGTGGCACCGCTTCTTTCGTCTTCAAACTTGCCTCCAGCATATGTGTTCTCCTCTACTTTTTCTACACGTTTCTCGGTATTTTCAGACCGAGATCTTTCCCTCCTGGGTGGTGATTCAGGCGGACAATCCATCGTCTGCTTTGCGTCTCTTCGGTTGAACAGCTGCTGACTCGGTCTTAACACACCACTCGTTTTGGTCGTTTCGCCTGGTTCTGTTTGAAGTAAATGCGACTTTAACAATTAGTTTTGAAACATTAACATCATCTCGGGTGTGACGTTCATCCCTGCAGCAGAACAGAATGCATCGTGCTACAGTTCCGGATGCGTGGACATTTCGGGGACAGGACCAACGAGGCAACGACGGTATAAAGGTAAGTTCTTATATAGCACGGTATCCAGTCTGTTCAGAGCACTTCATACTTTACTCCCTGGCAGACCTGTTCAATCGAACACCATCTCAACTTCTCTATGACATAGTCAGCCACATTGCAATTAATGCGCAAAGATTATTCGCACACAAATATCCACCAGTGTCTATATACAGGTACTGATTCATACACCTGAGTGAACTGGAGCAACGTAGAGTGAACCAAACTGCCAAAAGTTTAAAACTGCCGAAAGAGGATTCGCACAAGGAAGTTCTCGATTGAGCGTGCTATGTTCTCAACGTTGCGCCACCGCGCACCACAAAGTAAAACAAGAATGTTTGACACCCACCAATGTAGTAACGGGGGTAAGAGGAATGTTCGACACCCACCAATGTAGTATCGGAGGTAAGAGGAATGTTCGACACCCACCAATGTAGTATCGGAGGTAAGAGGAATGTTCGACACCCACCAATGTAGTATCGGGGGTAAGAGGAATGTTTGACACCCACCAGTGTAGTATCGGAGGTAAGAGGAATGTTCGACACCCACCAATGTAGTATCGGGGGTAAGAGGAATGTTCGACACCCACCAATGTAGTATCGGGGGTAAGAGGAATGCGTCAAGGACTGGAAATAAAAGCAAACTGACAGTCGGTAGAATGGAGAATGGAGAGGATCTCTCCGAGGGACACGTACTCGGGGAGCGGAAGATCAACGAGGCCATCGATATATTAAGCAATCGTTTTGATGTGAAATGATTCGACTAAGTTAAGAACTAACGGGCACAGACGCACACGCATGCACTCATGCATGCAAGCACACTGTGGTGGACTGCATTTAATACATTCTTCCTCCTCCTCATCATCATTATCATCATCATTTGCATCGTCATCATCATCATCACTATCACCATTATTAACATTATCATCATCACTATCATCATCATTATCATCACCCTCGTAATCATCTCATCACCATCATCATCATCATCATTAGTAGCATCATCATCTTCACTATCACCATCATTAGCATCGTCATCATAATTACTATTATCATCATTATTATTATCATCATCATTAGCAAAATCGTCATCGTCTTCGTTATCATCATCATTAGCATAATCATTACCATCATCATAATAATTAGCCACATAATTATCATCATCATAGGAAGGCTGGCAAAATTACAGACATAGCGAAGTCAATTTCGCTGGTTCTCTGCATACTACCCCGCTTACTACACGCAAGAACAGAATACAAAGTGTTAACCAGCGTCAGTGGTCGTGTTACAAATATGCATTGCCATCTGCCAGAGACATGTGACAGTGCAGCACTCACCGACTGTCGGCACGGGGTCCATCTGGTCGGGTCGCGCCGCGTAACAGAATGCTGACGTCGCCGACATCGCCGACATCGTCGGCACGGTGGCGAGTGCGGCTGCCGTGAGTGGCGTTGACGCGGACCTCGTGGGTGCTCTGGTGACAGCGGCTGTCGTCCTTGGCATTTTGGCGTGAGTAACTGATGACGTCTTCTGACCTGGTCGCGGTGCCTTTGATCGCTTCGTCGACACGAACCTTCTTTTGTCCGACTCGCTGTATCTCGGGGGCGTGCCTGCAGAGAAGGCTCGATATCAGTAATCTAAAGGCCGGACTACAATGGCACTTTTCGTCCGACCTGACCAGACCAGACCAGACCAGACTAGACCACGGCATACCACATCAGACTACGTCAGATTGCAGTATATCCACTAAACCGACCGGTACCGATTTTGTCATACTGACACCGGCGTGAAGTCATAATCACGTAAACTTGAACACTGTTCACTACGTCGATTGCAGTTGGTGTCGGTCTGGCGTATTCGAAAGTTGTCAAGCTTACATGATTATGACGTCACGCCGGCTTCAAATGTGGGACAATCGGTGCTGGTCGGTGTAGTGGATACACTACAGTCTGACGTAGTCTGATGTGGTCTGGTCTGGTCAGATCGGGCATAAAGTGCCAGTATATACCCCCTTAACGTGCCCCTCACTTGCATTATGGCTACGTTCAAAACATGCAAATACGTTTATTACATGTAACTTATGTAAGCAGATACTAGTCTTATTATTACTAGTGCACACCAGCAAGCAAAAACACAGAATGCAAAACCTGGATCTTCCAAAAAGGTCGATCGATGTATATCACCCGTTCTATAATACAGCGAACAAATTGCCCTTTTCTTAATAACATCATATTATGGAGTACCCGGTATATACACCCCTTTGCAGAATTATTAATTCGAACTGAAACTATGTGCAGTGCACAAAATTGCCCAATCTTCGAAAAGGCAGCAGTAGGATTCGAATCCGGGTTCCATCAATTTAGCGTCCGGTGTTCGAACGACTACCCCACTGTTAATTTTATGGTACCATTCCTTCCAATAGCTCCATCCAAAGAAGACCACGTGAAGATGGCTTCCTGTTGACGTCGGCGACGTGGATCTGGGTGTTTAATATGCTGATTGAAAGAAAACTTACCATTGTTTGAATGCATATTGCCCCGCTTCTCGACTTATTCCGTTATTATTTCATGTGCACTGCAACAAATTATAATTATACAAATGTGCACATAACGGTCAAACCCATAAATTGGGCCAGATATGCCCCTCGTGCACCCTCCCACAACTCTACCAACTCATGGTTTTTTTAAACTTTCACTACCCATTTCCAACCTATCTTGGATGGTACACTGAAATATCGTATTTCTCATCAATGTCGCATGGTATTTAGTCACCCACACCACAATCGTCATTGTATAGTCATATATGTCTCAATATGTACTTGTAATACGTCAAATTGAAGGTTTTCATCTGCTGATCATTATAATGGCATTCAATAGACATCTACTATTATGGCATGTGCCCTAATTAGCATAGAATAACTATACCACATTCTCATTCGTGACCGCATAGATGACATCATTATTTTGGTCAAATATATAAATTTCCTTTAATCCTATGGCCTCTTTAATATCAAAATAATGATGCATAAAACTCTGCAGCATCATATCTTTCATTTGATACCAGAACTGTCTTTCTGTCATTACAAATGGATTAGATATGATGCTTCAAAGATAACCGTCGTGTCGCGGATCAAGAGGCGTAAGCCAGGGTATTTTTTAATTATTACACACTGTACTCCATCAGCAATGGATTACTTAAAATGTAATGAAGAAGTGACTATAATATTGTTGTTTTATAAGTGATTTACGTTCTTTTGCAGTATCTAGGTACATGTTTGCGTCTGGAATACTAGTTTTCTTACATGTTTCATCATGGTATGCGGAGATCACAAGGTTGTATCCCATATTATATTATGTAAGTCTCATATTATATTATTTAAGTCTCATATTATATTATTTAAGTTTCAATTGCAGCTTATACGAATACCTCAAGTCAACTTCACATATATCGATAAATTAAAATGTTATTTAATTATAAGCTTTACCTGCGTTGACCTGCTGATATTGCATACCTACCTTTGTATGTATTTACCATTAAAACGAAAACGAACAAGTGATCAAACTGTCGAACCTACTTGTATAGTTTATGTAAAGGGCTTAACATATGAAGAACTTCAACTCACACAGTGATGGAATATCATGGCTTCCATTGGGAATGCTACAAACGTTTCATCATGAATACGGACAGGCTGACGTCCACCTCATCACCACCATCTGATGCCTCCACACCTCACCGTACTAGCCGCGTAACTTTCACAGAAGGTGATAAAATCAACTTCAAGTCAGACTGTATTTTCTGTGTATCAGAGGGTCGTAGACGGTAAAAGTGAAAAGCACATGGACCAGTCAAGGCATGAGTCAGTTTGAATTTTATGAATGGAAGACTGTGGCGACGATGGCAGAAATAAAACAGGATGAGAAGTTCCTCACAAGAATACGATCTGTTTGCTTGTGAAGCCAAGTTCCACAAATATTGCCGCATGAACTATATATAAAATCCAGAGAAATGACGAAGTACAGATGAAGAGGCACGTGTTAGCCAGTTCAACTTGATGGAAGCCCATGAAAAGGCATTTGCATGGTGGAAAGTATGTCCTGCATGATCGGAAAATGGTGAAATTGGCTGACCTGCAACAAGCGTACATATCCAGACTAGAGAATACAGAGCACAGTAATCCTGACTATCGGATAGAAATTAAAACTCAAACTTGAAACCCAAGAACCCTTCAAAGGCCGACTGTCCTTCTGCGATATGGGGAAGTTCCAGTCAAGCGTAGTCTATGTTTCACAGATTTACATCAACTCAGCCGTGAAACATGCCTTCCAGTTGGGATCAACTGATGTTATCAAGACCACTGGTACATATCTTCGACAGACTTTCCAGGATGGGTTTGCTGAAGTACCTGATCTTAAATGGCCACCAACTCCCCGTGATTTTGACAGAATCGACACTATCGTACCAGACACACTCCAAAAATTGTTATGTTATGTCATAACTGGGATGGCAGCTCCCACATCATCCCGCTTACAGAGACTTGTTTTGTCAATTGGTCAGGACATCTGCTGGGAAACAACCAATGGATCGCGGAAGCTGCAAAAACACATCTTCATGAGCATGTCCATGCGTCATATGTTCAAATGTGGTAACTGGTAACTCTCCTGAATAGAATGGGCCACTGTGAAAGCTACTCCTTTTCATTGGAGCTGGAGACAGCGCCGGCTGAACCTGTTAAGCAGTCGTCCACTCTTCTCTCCAACCAGATTGTCAGGTCACCACCCGGACCAACGGTATTCCATTCAGAATTTTATAATTTCGAACAGCTCCTGAATGATCTCACATGAAAAGGATAGGATCAGTTCACACAGCTCATGGCAGCATGTTACAGGAAGTTGGCAGTGATGATCATTCTGCGGAATCTGGTTACTGTCCTGAGATACCATCTCAAACAAGGAAAAAGGAGAGGTCGCTTAACCTGAAGGAGTCGGCCACACTAGAGAGAAGCTGATTCTGAAAGGAGAGGCAACCACAACCAAGAAGCTACCTGATTGGAAATCATTCTTGTCCAATGGTGAAAACAAGTGTCAGTTCATCAAACTGCTTCTGAAGCTGTGGCAGAGTGATGGAGGATACGTATCAAAACTGCATGGAAGACAAGTGATCTTCATATATGAGGAGAATGCCACTCTGCTGACTTCCAATGATGGCCGGACGACAGTAACCCATGAACTGCCCCTTCTGAAGTCACCACAGGAGGAAACTGACACAAGAGTTATCCTCAATGTTAATTACGCGAAGAGTAGGTCCGTGTGAAGAGCCCATATTCAGACAACTTCTTCATTCTTCTGCACTATGCTGCATCAATTGGAGACATCACCATCTTGTTTGACACTGGTTTAGGAAATAAGCAAATATTTATTGATGTCAGCAAACTAGGAGTTGATCTCGGCCAAGACAAAGGTACGGCTCCGATGGTTCTGCGTGCTTTCAGTGGATATGATAGCATTAGCGCTTTCCGAGGGATTGGCAAACTCAAACCAGTGAAACATCTACTGAAGATTCCTAAATACATTCATGTACTCAAGAAGCTGGGAGATACATGGGACCTACCTGAAGAAAGGATTGATGAGCTGGACAGCGTCACTTGTGCTGCGTATGGTAGAGCATCAAAGGTGTCAAAAGTTGAAGACTTCAGGCTAATTCGTATCAATGAGCTGTGTGCCAAGGATAACCGTGTTATTCCTTCAGTTGATATTGACATGGCCAATCTACCATCATGCAATCGCAGTCTCACCCAGCATGTTAGAAGAGTCTACTATCAAGTTGGCATATGGAAGAGAGCACATATTCCTGAGCCTGACGTCCCCAAGGTGAGCAGAAATCATGGCTGGAACATCAGTAATGGAAGCATTGAGCCACTCTGGTATGATGGAGATGTGCTGCCACGTGAACTGGCTGATATAGCTCAGGTAGACCCCGACCACACTGATAGTGATGACGAGTCTGACATGGACATGTCTGATGGGATGGAACTCTATGCTGACAGTGACAGTGATTATGACTGAGCATCAAAATGTGACTAATGTAATTGGTTAAGTAGCTATCAATGTTAGGTAAATGTGCGTACATCAACCTAGATACGGTATGTCATTGCATACAATTAAGATGTGAATAACGTTTTGGCATCTAACTACATTTTGTTTTATCAATGGCTAGCATCTAAATGAATGTCATACATACGTAATTCGCTTTAAACTGAATTATCATATTTTGAGATACTGGCTTTCGATTTGTCTGTGCTCTTAATTCACGAGTTTTGGATACCACATTAAGCTAATATACATGTACATTATATGAAATATGTAGTGCTTTGTTTTATGCATCTGAAATTAATATGACGTAAATGTATACCTGAAGACACACACATAATCTAGACAGTTTTGACATGTATGCCATCCATATCCATGGTTATCTTTGCTTTCGCCACTTGATCCACGACACTACGGTTATCTTTGACGCATCATATCTAATCCACTTGTAATTACAGAATGATAATTCTGGTATCAAATGAAAGATATGATGCTGCAGAGTGTTATGCATTTTGATATTAAAGAGGCCATGGGATCAAGATAAATTGATATATTTGACAAAAATAACGATGTCATCTATGCGGTCACGAATGAGAATGGGATATAGTTATTTTATGCTAATTAGGGCACATGCCATAATAGTATATATCTATTGAATGCTATTATAATGATGAAAACAGCAGATGAAAACCTTCAATTTGACATATTACAGGTACATATTGAGACATATGTGACTATACAATGACGATTGTGGTGTGGGTGATTAAATACCACGCGACGTTGATGAGAAATACGATATTTCAGTGTACCATCCAAGATAGGTTGGAAATGGGTAGTGCGACTCAACTTTTTCACTGGTACCACTTGAAATCATCTTCAAGGGACCCCAAAGTTTAAACAAACATGGGTTGGTAGAGTTGTGGGGGGTGCACGAGGGGCATATTTGGCCCATGGCCTATGAACATCGGAGAAAAATAATGCTTTATCAATATACTACACCGTTGCCTGATGCCAAGTTCATAATGAGAAAGGTGGTTAGCAATCCACGACGTAAAACTAAAGAAACGTCAACAAAGTCAAACAGTCTTCGGTGGCCAATCGGAGGCTGAGGCAACTATGTCGCTTATGACAAGCAGGGTTGAAAGCCGAATAGAAGTTTGTGTTCCGACACAGTCACAGGTAGTAACCAAGCAAAGAGTGAGAGTGGTAGCGTGGAATGTGCGAACGATGTATGAGACAGGGCGAACAGCACAAGTGATGAGTGAAATGAAAAGATACAACATTAACATACCGGGATTGAGTGAGATGAGACAGACTGGCTCTGTCGTGGTGGCGCTATCCCCAAGAGAAACGATTCTGTTCCCGGCGGATTGATGGACAACCCCATGAAGGAGTGGCTCTCGTCATAAATAATCTCGCCAAGAAAGGTCTGATAGAATGAGAACCAGGCGACTCACGTGTCATCAGAGCAAGGTTTATTCTAAATTTGTCAAGACTACCGTCGTCATGAACACCAAAATGGGTGCGGACAACGAAGGATATGAAACATGCATGGGAGAACAAGGTATAGAAGAAAGAAATGACAATGGAGAGCGCTTTACAAACCTTTGCTCAGAGAATGGAATAGTCACTGGTGGTACCATCTTTCAACACAAGACAATCCACAAGTTAACGTGGACCACTCCTGATGGCGGAATAAACAAATAAATAGATCACATCGCAATCAACCAGAAGTGGAAGAGATCTTTGAAATATGTCAAAGTGATCAGAGGAGCAGATGCAAGCAGTGAATATCATATTCTCTTATGTAAACTTCAGCTGAAACTAAGCAAAATCCAAATGAAAACAACAGAACATCTTTTTAACTCCCAAAAGGTTTAGTGATCCCAATGTGAAAAACGTTTGCTTTGGAACTATTCAACAGATTTGAAATCCTATGTGACATCATAGTAGATGACCTCAATAATCAATGCCAGAAGATCCAAGAGATTTTTCTGGATGTCAGCAAGGACATTCTATGATGTTGCACAAACTAGTGGAAATAATGGATCACGAAGCATTCTTGGATACTCATCGAGAAAAGAAGAGCCACCAAACGTCGTTTACTAGACTGGAGGGCAAAAATTAAAAATGCGATGGCACAGGAGAACAGAGAGAAGAACACAGCCGTGATCACCCGACATAACAAGAGAGTGTATTCAGTTGTCATCGACCGGGTCATGCATGAGAAAAACACCAGTAATCGACCAAGAGGACTCATATAGGGACTAACTGGACGACTCGAAGATTTTACGGATGATGATGGTTTACTGTAACACTCCTAAAAAGACATCCAAGAAAAAACAGCCAATGTAAATAGGACAGCAAGAACAGTTGTTGTCTAAGTACATTCAGCCAAGATCAAACTCGTGAAGCTAAAGGGCGACAACTGTGATATCTCCACCAGGATCTAACTGTATGGCAGGACAAACTAGGCAACATTTGGAGTCCACTACCTTGTACACACAAACAAAGCTGACAATATACAGATCCAACGTCCGCTCTGTACTACTGTCAGAAACTTGGAGAACTAGTAAGAAGGAAGGTGTCTCAAGTGAATCCTGAGAATACGTTGGGAGCAGAGTGTGACAAACCAGAACATATCGAAACGCACCAACATCAACAACGTCGTTGATGAAGTGAAACGAAGGAATTGGAGATGGCTTGGTTATGTTTTTCGCATGCACAGATACAGCTTACAACATGCAGCTCTGGAAAGAGGCAGACCACTTGGCACCTGGAGAAGAACCATAGAAGAAGAAATTAAATTGGCAGGATAGACTTTCAATGAACTAACCTAGCTCGTCCAGGACCGTTCTGGCTGGAGAACATTTGTTGACGCCTTATGGTCCAGTGGGAACGAAGAGGATAGGTCAGGTAAGGATCGCCGACGTTGTTGGACTGTTGAATGTTAAGTCGTTTGTTCAATATGTGTGCACCACTGTAGATCGATAAGCAATAAAAATAGTATTACAATATTTAAAATTGGCACAGTTACATGACCGGCGGATAATGTTGTGTTTAACTTCATACTAGGATCTGTAAAATAAACAGTGGCGAATGGCAATTAACTTCTCAGACATCGGCTTAGAAAAAGTAGTACAAATCCACACGAGCCTGATCATTTATGGGTCAAGATGACCAAATTCTATAGAAGGTAGGTGCAGTCATAAACTAAGACTAAGTAAACCAATATCTAACCAAAGTGCTCTTTCTGAACCTGTTGGGAATCTACGGATTATTTATCAAGACCAGAAATCGAGTTCAATTTAGTCTGCGCTGCTTACGGCACGGTACATTCTTTTACTTATAATAATTAACGTTTATTGCACGTGTTCCTCATTAGGCCGACATCCTTGTCTTGTGTATTAATATGTTTGTATTTAATCCGTAGATTCCCAACAGGGATAACAATAATCTTGTGAAATTAACAAGTACAGCGTCAGTAGCTAGCAACCTTAAATACCTTTGTGTCGTTTCTGAGTAGCTGTCTGGCTAAGCGTTAAAACGTTTTCAAAAGCACGCTCAATGGGTTTATAACGTAAATGACATCAAAATGATGATTTACGTTGTTGTTAAGCGTTGAACGCCATTATTGCCCATATTTGTAAACCGCGTCATAAATTACGTCATAGTGTGTCTCGAGAAACGTGTATTACTACGGCTGCTAAACAACTGAGTTGGAGCGAGTTTTGTGGTACATCAAGCATACGACACCTCCTAAAATCTTCAGTGCAGCAAATAGTATTATGTATGTGTTCCTTTTGCATATAGACATGTAGCAGGTACTATAGTTACACACTATAGTTGTCATAGAGCTGCCACACTGTGGCAGGTATTTAGTAAAAGGGTATATTTGACACATTAGCCATCAAGGGATTGAGGTGTCAACCTAGGCAGAGTCCTGGCACTGGCTGGTAAAGCCACATGTTTGTACGTAGACTCTGCTATTAAAACATCATTATACTTTTTACAGGTATGTTATATTATCTACCTTTATATTATTGTAAACTAAAAGTGTATAGTCTATTTATATGTTATTTTGAAATACATGTTGCGTTTAATTATTACTTGTTATGTTAGTGTTATATAGCCATTGACAATAACTAATTGTCATCTATCAGATATGTCAATAACACTATGTCTACAAGTGTTTTACTTAATATGTTCTGAGTTTGATACAAGGCATTGATACAGTTGTAGCAGTTGTTTCTTGTATATATTGTATTGTACATGTACTGGGCAGAGTCCTGGCACTGGCTGGTAAAGCCACATGTTTGTACGTAGACTGCTATTAAAACATCATTATACCTTTTTACAGTTGTAGTGATTCTCTCTCGAACTACCGAACTGAGCGAACCGCGAGAGACATACAGTGCGTAGACTTATACTGTTATGGTCAAATATTGCAACCATATAACGGCTTAACATACCCAAAGAACATTTTCGACATAGATCAACGAAACATTCTAGTTATACAAAAAACCCTCGAATCGAATGTTCTTCACAAGATTCAGTAGGCCCTATTATACCTGCCATTTTTTTTAATTCGGGAGATTGATCAGGGGTTCAGAACGCTTTCCGTATCGCACTGTGTCGTCGCGCTGTCTCCAGGCGTTCTTTACAGTTCAATTCTTTGTCCATTTCAAACAAACAAATGCATACAACATACTACATCATGTAAATTTCCAAAGTTCAATTAACAAATAAATGTCAACGCACTTGAAAGGAAATGTTTCACTTGATGTAAATGCAAATGTCATTTTCCAGGAACGCATTCAAATGCAAATACAAATGTTTTGGGGTAGCATTAAAATGCAAATGTTTTGGTTAGACATTTGCAAATGCATTTGAATTAATTTCAAATGTGTTGTATTGTGTATTAATGTATTAATGTTCTATTTTATTTTGAGAAACAATGTAATGTACAAAAACAAATTATTAATTTATTTAATAAATACAGTAATAGGCCGTACTTGATCAATGTAACCATTAAGGCCTACTGTATAGTGCATACTAGTCCCACTGCATGAACATGTCTGTAAAATCATACACTGAATCACACATGCAAATTGGTTCTTTAAAACATATCCAATATGTGAATATTGACCATGTAGAGACATATGGATATGGACCTGTTTAAAAGAACTAATTTGCATAGAAATGAACTACAGGGGCCGAGAAGATGTTCATCAAACTGAGTCACACAGTTCCAGACTATGCATAGTCCACAGGAGATTGCTTAATCCCACTAGCAATGCTAAGCATTGCAATATGCACAATGTCATTACATTATTCAAGGTTCCAAACCAGTAAGTCACATTACATATCAGTCCCACTACATGAACTTGACTGTAGCGTTATTCACTGAGTCACACAGTTCACGCCTGTGGGGAGATGGGCAAACATCAGTTGCTCAAACAGCCTGGTACGCTCAGGACGCAATGTCTTCCCTGTTGTGCTGAAGATCCGTTTTTGCAGGTGGAAGTGGTAGAGAGGAGTAGACAAGTGAGAGTTTACTGCAAACTATGGCAGGGACTGAAAGGGTAATCATTCAGGCAGGCCAGTCTCTCTCTCTCTCTCTCTCTCTCCCTCTCCCTCTCCCTCTCTCTCCCTCTCTCTCCCTCTCTCTCTCCCTCTCTCCCTCTCTCTCCCTCTGTCTCTCTCCCTCCCTCCCTCCCTCTCTCCCTCCCTCTCTCTCTCTCTCTCTCTCCCTCTCCCTCTCCCTCTCCCTCTCCCTCTCCCTCTCCCTCTCTCTCCCTCTCTCTCCCTCTCTCTCTCTCCCTCCCTCTCTCCCTCTCTCCCTCTCTCTCTCCCTCTCTCTCTCTCTCTCTCTCCCTCTCTCTCTCACTCTCTCTCTCTCTCTCTCTCTCTCTCTCCAATTTTGGTCATAGTACTTCTGAAGGAACGTTGCTCACGCAGCAGTTTGTAGCCTTTTGCTTTACTGTGACCAAACAAACGCGCTGGTTGAGTCACAACCATTAAATGTATGATAGCCAATCAGGGCATCACACATGTCTAGTCCGATAGTAGATACAATTTGAGTGATATTGATGTTTCTCTTCCGCTGTTGTGTCCCAGTGTTAAATAGCATTGTAGCTGGAACTGAATTACTGATTCCAACTGCTATTATGGTTACATTGCTATAGAGCACTGACATCATTCTCCAGTTCCTTCAGCAGAGATGCTTTGACAGTCTTGACCAAGTTTTCCTCAGGTGTTGCAATAGCAAGGGGTACTGGTCTCAAGGAATATGTGAAGAGTTCTGGCAAAGGTATGTTTCTATTCTGGCTGATTACCAAGAATCGTATAAACAGTTCACGGGTTGATCTAAAGACAGAAATTTGCTTCTTGTGTGGTTTACCCACATCCAAAGATTTAAAGGTTTTCAGTCTCGTTTTTGGTACTGGCGCATAGAAGTCCTTTTAGTGCATCTGTGTCCAATCTCTCATGAACAAATTCCCTGACATCTTATCTCTTTGCATGTGCTCCCAACAGGTCAGCTGAAATGATGTTGCATTTCTTCCAGAAGCCAAGTTTATCATATGTCTGAAATGGATTAATTCAGTTTGTGATGCATGTCTCAATGCGTTGCACAGCTGCTTCGTCTTTTGCAACATGTTTTTCTCAGAATCCTTTGGTCTGTGACTTGTAGCTGCATTCGGTTGTCCAGACATTTCCCTCCACAGATGCGAGTATTCACCTAGGTTAGCCCTAAGTACCACCCACTTAAGAACTGCTCTATGATTTAGTGTGATTCCTACAATTCCACCACGAGATTTCGTATCCCGGTTTGCAGTCACTTAAATGGTTTGGTTACGTGGGATGCGGCCAAATGAATTTCCTGTCGATCTTTGCACTTCAAATTCACCATTGATAAGCGTGTGTGTGTGTGTGTGTGTGTGTGTGTGTGTGTGGGTGCGTGCGTGCGTCTGGATGACTTTACGGAAGTGTCATCATTTGTAGAACATATGCAAGCAATTATATTGCATAATTTATCCTGTCATATGCTGCAAACCATGGCATCATCTCCAGCAAACACGGAATGTGCAAGTTCCAATCGGCTTGTCTGGTGGACCGAATAAATTACAGCAGTAGACCCACAATATCAATGTATGATGACCAGAACTTTCCATTTGGTCCAAGCGATGAGCAAAACTCTGTGAATCGCTGCTGTGCCTGTGTGAAGATTTCAGATGTCAATAGTGTGCGCATTGGATTATGTCTCAGCTGATCAGTGGCCCTTACCAGAGAGTCCATGTCTGGAGTTGCTTCTTGCCCTGTGTTCCATTGCAGAAACATGACCCAACGAAGTCGACTAATGCCTTCTGCAACAAATTTATGTCGTAATGGTGACCATCAAGTGTAGCATCAACGGAACCTGTTTCTAAGATAGCTGACTCGATCAAAACATCTCGCAAACCTGCGCTACCAAAGCGACGCCCAATGATTGCCCTGAAGTTGATGATGATATGGAACCCACCCAAGCGCAACACAGTTCTCTCAAGCCAGTCATGCCGCTGTAACGCCAATGACTGCGAAAACAGACTGGTCACATCGACAGACATGGGAATAGACCCACCGCTGTAAAAAGACGACTGATGTGGAGTGAAATGTCTATGATGGTCCATGAAACTGTTTTGTCAGTTGGTGAACTTCAATAGAGAACCTTCAAAATTATGATGTATTTTAATTTGTTTTTCATCATTACCATACTATTTGTTATTTGCCAAAAAGCCTACTTACATTAACATAATTATGAAGTTAATGCATGCATCTCATAATTACGCATTTATATGTCAAAAAGAGAAACATATTGTGTTATTAAATACATGTTAGCCAGAAATGTATTAATCACACTAGTCTTTTACACGAACACAACGTGAGCTATGCCTACTCTGAAAGGACTGTGGTTTTGTTCAATAAGGGGGTAGGGTTACTGAAATATCTACATAATTGTTCAAACATAACAATTATTCGTTCCGTAAGTTCAAGTAATATAAACATAGGCACCTGGTCTGTTGATATGTAATTTTATATATGTTGTAATGTATGTGATTCCGTTTACTGTATGTTGACTGAAAAAACTGTATTTCATACTTTATATGAGCGAAACGTTAAATGTATACACCTGATTGATGGTAACCAAAATTGCTTTGCATTATGTTATTACCAACTACGTGAGACTATAAGATTATTAACAAATAAATGGTTGATTTAGAGAATATAGTGTGACAATTTGTCATTTCCCACCATTTTCTCGATTTAGAGGTAGGGTTAGGAGTACATGGATATGGAATTATCGGGTCAATATACAATGGGTGTGAGTGTGGAACAAACGGAAGCATTATGCATATAGATTTTACTGAAAAAAGTAAGAAATGTTTACACAAAATGACCAAACGTATCATATTAATCATTGAAAGTTCAACATTTTGTTACAGTGCTGTTGTACTTTCACTTTATGTCTCTACCCGTGAATTTATAACGAGATTCAAGTAAAATTATTTTATTTATGGCATATTTTGTGATTTTAGCTATTTCTGAGATTTTTCGCCTACCACTCTTGATAAATGTTGTTTTTATGGAAAACAAACAATGTATAATACAGTTAACACCAACCCTCCTGGTGGCTTAACTGGGACACTGGGGAAGACAAAAGCAATATTCCAAAATGCAATTTCATAGGTAAATCACATACAAGCTTTCTGTTCACCCAATGTTCAACAAATAACAATAATTTCTTATATTACATTAGTTCATATAATATCGTGTGACTTGGCTCTGGACGGTGATACAACCTAACACATACAGTTGCAAAAACAAACATATAAACAAAAACAGCTACCCCTGGTATTGCATCCATAGATTTATTGTTTAGTTGCATGTAATATATAATGTTAACTTTCATCCACATTACTGAAGTCAACACAGCAATAATCAGAACCCATTTGGACAACGATGGTAGCAGTGGTGTAGACTTTGTACGCCTGATTGATTACGTTTTCACCCAGTAAAGGTGAGATATAACCGACAACATTGTACCACTGTAACATTACCAAACACATAAACACATACTCCTCGTAAACTGCATTACTACAAAGGTTCTTCCCACAAACTATTCCACACTGGAATAAAATCAATGCTGCAACTGCAAACGCACTCATTTGTCGAATGAAACCTGTACTGGCCAACATTATGAGCCTGCCATATTAAACAACAGTAAACAATAATTTAATTCCCTATTTGCTTCCTATCCAGTTACGCATGTGCTTCGTGTAGATGTTATGGAGAATGCAGAATCTGAGGACAGAAGTGTGAAAGAACAAAAAGAAGCTGGTGACGAGTTGGTAAATGTCAGCTGAACACATGAAACAAATCCTAAACAGCTAGAGGAAAGTGGATGCCTTCAAAGCGGAAGGCAACTGCAGAAGACAAAAACCAGATTTGAGATGGCAGGACTGCTCAGATGTATTTGGACTGAGAGAGGAGTGGAGAGGTAGCATGAGATGGAGGGAGTGCAGACAGGTGGTGGAGACAGCAGAAACAGTGACAGAAACAGACATCAAGCCAGCCTCATCTCAGATTACACACTGAAAGAGGACCGCAACAACACAACCATCATCCCGGAACACACAAAGAAAGACAACATAACAGAATTTTCATACATGAGCATATCATATTCATATCATATTCAAATATGACTGGCGATGAGCCATGATCAGGCCATGGCCGAGGACAGTCCCCACTGCCGTACTTCCGTCGGGCAGCCTGGGTACCTCTGTAGGGCGTCAATCACCTGCGAGTCGTCCACCAGCAGTGAGACGACGCGGTACTCCTTCTGATGCCGAGAACCTCCGCCGACTGGACGCACTAACTCCAGGGCACACAGGTGCTCAAATGCCTAGAACATTGCAACAACAGTAAACAATGAGACTGACAAATTAACAAGGAACGTCTTGTGCAAGTAACTGGATTTGACAACATTTACAGATTTTTTACTGAACATTCTTCAGTACAGCCCATTTTTATTTGTTATACATTTAAAAGGTTTGTTCCTCGTTTTTTTTTATTAATTAAAATAATGTTCATTAAAATTCTGGATTGGGTATGTTGAAAGTACATTGCATATTGGATATCAATTTGTGTTTAATTAAACCAAAACACTGTTTGCTATTTGAATTTTTAGCTTGTGAAAAGTAAACAAAACATTCAGAGGGTAGGCAATTCTATTGGCCAATATAATGGATGCTGGATGATTAAATTGCTAACCCCTGTTAAATATTTAATGTTGAGCGCTGTTGCTATATTCCCACACTCAAGAAAAGCAATTTGGCGAACTGGCAGTCAATACAATGTCGAACAACGAACCTCTAACACAGACTTCCACCAAAGTTATAAAGATGACATCATCAGTATAAAAGATTTCTTGTTTACATGAGTGATGCTCAACTACTGAAATCCATTTAAGAGGCTGGGAAATATCCACAGAAGACAGGTGAAAGAATGAGAATGGTAGACAGGGAGACCCACTGAAGACATGTGAAAGAATGAGAATGGTAGACAGGGAGACCCACAGAAGACAGGTGAAAGAATGAGAATGGTAGACAGGGAGACCCACTGAAGACATGTGAAAGAATGAGAATGGTAGACAGGGAGACCCACTGAAGACATGTGAAAGAATGAGAATGGTAGACAGGGAGACCCACTGAAGACATGTGAAAGAATGAGAATGGTAGACAGGGAGACCCACAGAAGACAGGTGAAAGAATGAGAATGGTAGACAGGGAGACCCACTGAAGACATGTGAAAGAATGAGAATGGTAGACAGGGAGACCCACTGAAGACATGTGAAAGAATGAGAATGGTAGACAGGGAGACCCACTGAAGACATGTGAAAGAATGAGAATGGTAGACAGGGAGACCCACAGAAGACAGGTGAAAGAATGAGAATGGTAGACAGGGAGACCCACAGAAGACAGGTGAAAGAATGAGAATGGTAGACAGGGAGACCCACAGAAGACATGTGAAAGAATGAGAATGGTAGACAGGGAGACCCACAGAAGACAGGTGAAAGAATGAGAATGGTAGACAGGGAGACCCACTGAAGACTTGTGAAAGAATGAGAATGGTAGACAGGGAGACCCACTGAAGACATGTGAAAGAATGAGAATGGTAGACAGGGAGACCCACAGAAGACAGGTGAAAGAATGAGAATGGTAGACAGGGAGACCCACTGAAGACATATGAAAGAATGAGAATGGTAGACAGGGAGACCCACAGAAGACAGGTGAAAGAATGAGAATGGTAGACAGGGAGACCCACAGAAGACAGGTGAAAGAATGAGAATGGTAGACAGGGAGACCCACAGAAGACAGGTGAAAGAATGAGAATGGTAGACAGGGAGACCCACAGAAGACAGGTGAAAGAATGAGAATGGTAGACAGGGAGACCCACTGAAGACATGTGAAAGAATGAGAATGGTAGACAGGGAGACCCACAGAAGACAGGTGAAAGAATGAGAATGGTAGACAGGGAGACCCACAGAAGACAGGTGAAAGAATGAGAATGGTAGACAGGGAGACCCACTGAAGACATGTGAAAGAATGAGAATGGTAGACAGGGAGACCCACAGAAGACAGGTGAAAGAATGAGAATGGTAGACAGGGAGACCACAGAAGACAGGTGAAAGAATGAGAATGGTAGACAGGGAGACCCACAGAAGACAGGTGAAAGAATGAGAATGGTAGACAGGGAGACCCACTGAAGACATGTGAAAAATGAGAATGGTAGACAGGGAGACCCACTGAAGACAGGTGAAAGAATGAGAATGGTAGACAGGGAGACCCACAGAAGACAGGTGAAAGAATGAGAATGGTAGACAGGGAGACCACAGAAGACAGGTGAAAGAATGAGAATGGTAGACAGGGAGACCCACAGAAGACAGGTGAAAGAATGAGAATGGTAGACAGGGAGACCCACTGAAGACATGTGAAAGAATGAGAATGGTAGACAGGGAGACCCACAGAAGACAGGTGAAAGAATGAGAATGGTAGACAGGGAGACCCACAGAAGACAGGTGAAAGAATGAGAATGGTAGACAGGGAGACCACAGAAGACAGGTGAAAGAATGAGAATGGTAGACAGGGAGACCCACAGAAGACAGGTGAAAGAATGAGAATGGTAGACAGGGAGACCCACTGAAGACATGTGAAAGAATGAGAATGGTAGACAGGGAGACCCACAGAAGACAGGTGAAAGAATGAGAATGGTAGACAGGGAGACCCACTGAAGACATATGAAAGAATGAGAATGGTAGACAGGGAGACCCACAGAAGACAGGTGAAAGAATGAGAATGGTAGACAGGGAGACCCACAGAAGACAGGTGAAAGAATGAGAATGGTAGACAGGGAGACCCACAGAAGACAGGTCAAAGAAGTGGTGTGGTCACCGGATATGGAAAACAGAGGTCAATATCAATGGAGAGGAGGGAAGTTGCAGCTTCTGTCACTAATGATTCTATACGTATATGATGACGTCATCACACAAGGATGTCTGTCATTCTGATGAAGTCATCTTTATAAATTTAGCAAAACGTCTCCACACATCTTGTGGAATTTGGAAATGATAATAAGAATTGTGTTGCAAAGAATTACTGATTTTGCTCAACGAACAAGGCATGGTTATTCTTTTTCATCTGCTACCGACATTTAATAAATGCTTATCAACTTCCATGCCAATCAGTATTGACTGAATTATTTCACAATGAGTTCGCTCAGACGTATCCTACAAGACTCTTGCAAATAATATTCCAGCATGCTGATATGTCAAATATTGTAAATAATGTCACATGTCATCATACAATTGTTGAAGTTGGCATATGAAGAGCTAACATAATAATTATTATCACTTGCCTTCAATACAACTGGTTTCTCGTATGACTGGACAGACGATTTTCGCCTCACAAACTTCTGGTACTCTGAAAGATTCAAGAAAAATTCCATTTAGATTAATTTTACATTAATTGCAGTATCAAACAGATTATCATATTTAATATAACTCTTTAGGATGTATCTGATTTAATCATTGTGCCTAATAATTACATTTGACACGGGGAAACCAAAGAACTTTATAGACTGTTTATAAACACACCAATACAGTGACTATGCACATTTTCAATGAATTACTTGTGCAAGATTGAGTGCATGCCTGCAAACATGTCTTAAACTGCACCTACTTAAAAAATTTGCATTTTTTTTGTTACCATCATTACAATCCAGACCTAATCTAGACATACATATTATATATATACAGCACTATATATTTTTGTACTTAAAACAAGTTTAAGCTGTTTCTTTTAATATCTCATAACTTGTGTTTATGACAGAACACAACTCATTTGATAAATGCATGGCAAAATGGGACAGTCCGGCCAGATCTCTTTGGGGCCACCTGTGACAGCCTGAGAACAGGATGCAAGACCAGGATATTTCACATGACTGGACGTGATCCTGGGTCAGTTACTTGATCATGTGACTGCGGCCACATGACCAGAATCCTGGGTCTGCATCCCTCTGGGTGTCAAGCCGAGATATTTCACGTGACCGGACGTGATCCTGGGCCAGCTACTTGATCAATGGTCATGTGACTGCGGCCACATGACCAGAATCCTGGGTCTGAACCAACCCTTTAGAGATACTGACCCTCCTATCATTTACAAAGGTGGAGAAATGGGGCTGGTTGGTGGGCGACGTGTTACTTTGTTCGTGCTAGAGACAAAGATGGCATTGAGCGTGGAAGTTTTACTTCCCATGCCCCAGGGAATATGTTATGATTGGGCAGCTACCCCCTGCATAGAGGAGGTAGAGGAAGTTTCAGAGGGTGCCAATGTTGTGATTGGTTAGCCACCCCCTGCGGAGAGGAATGCTGTAATATGGCCTCCTGACCCTGCTGTGACTTGTTGTTGGTGAATGCCCCTTAGGTGGCCTCTTGACCCTGTAGTGACTTGTTGTTATTCTGGCATAAACCCTGCACAGTGATACTATGTCTCGATTTAAGTGGTTGTTGTATACAAATCCTGCTCTTTACATCACATATTTATATATTTGTATTTTAATCTATGTGTACATGGTGTGAGACGTAACACATATTTACTTACTGAACATTCATCAATGTAGAATTATTAACACCATTATGAATCCATACCCCTGAAAACCATCTCAAAGTTGAATGATTCATCGTCGTAGATCTGTCTGACGTGTTTCATGGCAATGACAAGACACAACTCGAGCACTGATACGCCATGGAGCATGGCAGCCTTTGAGTCAATACTCAACAGCTTGCTGGAGTCAACAAAGTCACCCGCCAACAGGAACGGATGACTGAGAGAGACATGGCAGACGGGAAGAACCTGGGAGACAAAGGGATATGGCAGATAAAGTCATCTGCATAATAAGGTGTGAAGATGAACATTCTGTCATACCACTGTCAAAAATTAAGTTACACAGCACAGAAATATCCAGAACTACAATTTTTCGAATGGTGATAATTTTTTTAAGAAACGACTATTTGCATCTTTACACATCAAAAAATATATTTTCATATATGAAGCGTCAATACATAATTAACATTCATGTGTGAACACCACTGTGAACACGGCTGATTTTATATCTTAATTTACTTAAAATTTATTTTAATAATATATTATATAAGTAGTATAATGTATATGCTCATTTATAAAGTTCAAACTTGATATTAAACTTGGTTAACATTTTAATTTCAGGTTGTATCTGTAAGTTTAATTATGATAAACTAAAGGTTTCTGTTGTGTTATATTATTTATCTAAAGCAATGTAATCTACAATGTGATACTACTTAAATATATTTTATGGTACACAACTACACATAAAACGAATATTTATTACAAGACTTTTATATGTGATATTGAGCTATGTTGTCTACATCTGGGAGGATATGTGATGTGCCAGAACGAAATAGCTAACAGAGTTTTCATGTGGAGGCCCTCAGAGAAGAGGATGCCTGAATACGACACCGTCGAGGTGGACAGAGGCCTCAGTGAAACTTGTCTGGTTGACACCTTGTCAGACAGAAAACAGGGGAAACAGCTCATCATGTCACCACGTTAAGTGGAAGAGTAAGTAAAGTAAGTTGTGAACTGACTGCAATAGTTGACGTCCTTACCAGCAACATCTGCAGTGTGCGGACGTCTTTACTGATGTTGAACTGTTTCTTAAGGACGTCTCTCACTGCTGTTGACTCACACAGCTCCTGTCAGTAACATCAACATCTGAGTTACCAAAGCCACTCTTCTCACATTACTGTCTGTCTTTTCTTTAATGTCTGCCGAATCTCATAATATAATAATAAATTAACATTTAATCTACCACTTTTGAGTCTACTACCAAAATACAATTTCAATCGTTTTGTGTACTCTGTAACAAGCAATTAACAATATAATATTCTGGGTTGAATTTAAATTAATTAATGTATATGTGAATGGAAAACAATTTCTGCAAAAAAAAAAAAAAATTCCATTTTACCTCAAGAGTCTGCAGCCATTTCTTAGCATATTTTCTGTCTGTGAAATTTTCTGGGAGTGTCAGCAACATGCGAAAGATGTCAATGTAGCCGTCAAAGTCCAGGTCTCCCAACAGGTGGAGCTGTCGGTGGGAGAACCGCGACTTGACTCGCTTCTCGAGAAGTCCAACCACATCCTTAAAGAAACACAATAGCATTTGGTTAACCAACACAACTGACTGTGCTGTGGTTGTTGACTAGTTAGCTTTGTTCATGAAAACAACATTATTAAGTTACAGTTTAGCAGTATCTAAGTTTACGACTACCTGAATGACCCTGTTAATTAAAAGTAGCCTTGTACGACATGAAAAGGGACATACATAATTTCTTGGAAAACCTGTACAACACCAAGAACAAGATAAAACATACTTTGTGATGACTGTCAAAATCTCTAGATGTCAAAGTATCCTAAATAGGATTCTCTCGTATTTGGATGAAATGGAATCTTCAGAACTGAAGCAATGTGGACCAATATTGAACAACAGGACAGACAAACAGAGTTAAATTCACCTTGGAATTTATCAAGAACACAGCATAGAAACAACAGTCTGTTATACTCTTGTCTAACTATAACTGAGTTAGCATATGTATGTATAAGGTGTATTGATCTTTTTCCCCCTCCACGGTTTGCTCTTCGGGCACCACATTTTAGGGGTTCTTCTATAAACCTGGGAAGAATCAGTAACGTTTATATTTTCCCATGGGTTGAGGGTTCATACTGGGTCAGGGTTTATATTGGATATTTGACATTTTCTATGATTGTTCAAAATTATGTAAACTGTCCACTGATCAGCTGGAGCTGGTTTATGTAATTTGCAGCAATCCTAGAAAACATGCGCGGCTTTGCAAAAAACTGTTCAATGTTACTTCCTGTTTGTTTTAAAAACATTAGAATGAATAATCCGCAAAATTTTCTTTTACGTCTGTTTGTATGTAGCTGTCTCTGGTATTTAATATTGAACTAACGACTTGGTTGCCTGATTTGTGATGTAATCATGACGACGTTCCAGTAATGCCATTAATGAACTATCAAATAATCCTTTCCAGAGGATGGGAATTTTAGCTAATGGATCTAACTGCCATTCACCATCATGCCAATCAGGCCTTGAGAGTACAATGCTAAAACAGTCAAAAATCAACCCCGAATAGTGAAGAAATGCAATATTGCATAGAAATGAAGGTTGTTCATGTAAAAAGACCTACAAGCCTGGCTGAGAGTCCGATGATGCAGACTGGAGTCTGAGCGGACTGGGACACGTCAAACAGGTTGTACAGCAGCGTCTGGTTGTGATGGTGGGCGAACAAGTCAAATTCATCAAGCACAAACAGGATCGACTTGGTGTTCTTTCCACCTACAAAACAGTTAATAAACCAAGTATTTAGAGTGGGGTAAAATGGCTAGTAATATCTTCACGCTGCAGGAGACATTAATCAAATGGTAGATCAGGATATTTAACAAATCAACATAATCACAAATAGGTATTTTTTTACATACAAATCTTTAGTACATTTACCATCAGAAGAAATTACACAAAACAGGAAAATAACAAATAAATCATTTGTTATATTTTGCCTTAAAAATTTGGAGATTTATTGGACAATCCTTTGACACAGAAAAGAGGTACCCCTATAACATATTGGAAGTGGCACAGGCACATATACCTCACCATTAGATATAAAAATCAGGTGAACAACGGCAGAATAAAAAATGTTAATGATTAAAATTCCAATAGCTTGTTATGGTGGCTATAAGCTACATGAAGCCGTGTGAACTCACCACTTTTTAAGGCATCCAAAAGAAACTGTAAATTCTCAGCAAAGCTTCCCTAAAACAAATGAATATGAATACACAGTGTACACTGACCCCAACCTCACCCTTTCCCTGGTGGTCAATCTCTTCAATGGAAACTCCACCAGTGGTCATCTCTTTCATGTGGACAGTTCATGGTGCACCACAAAATATATTATTTCAGTATAAACTGATGAGATAAAACCAAAGAGATAATTCTTATGTCGGGACACTATCTCATGGATCCACCACTCTTTTGTAGGGACACTATCTCTTGGATACACCACTCTTATGTTGGGACACTATCCCATAGATACACCACTCTTATGTAAGGATATTATCCCATAGATACACCATTCTTATGTATGGACAATATCCCTTGGATACACCACTCTTATGTAGGGACACTATCCCATAGATACTTTAATGGTACAAAACCATCAATTTTTTTTAAACATTGCCACACTTACTCAGATTCTGCTGCAAGACGGTGTGTGGGGTACAATGCGTGGGGTACAACCCTTTCTCACTATGCAGAAATATACATAAAAAGTCTCATAAATTTAGTACCAACTTAAACAAAAAATATTAATGTGAAATTGATTACACAAAAATACCTGATGCTACTTGAAAGAGAAGAGGAGATAAAATTGGTCAAAAGTATTGGTATATCCTTCCCAAAGCATGAGACTCATGACACCTCTGCTCTATTCATAGAATGCCTTGATGCCATGACTTACAAAGACTCTGTCTCCGACAGCATTCTCTAGAGCCAACTGTTGTGTGATCGACTTCAGAGCAATTCTGTCATCTGTCTGCAGTAAACCTGCAACAAAATACAAAGGTTATGATTCAGCTGGTCACAGTGTCAACAAATGCTTAGATCTACAAAAGGCCAATGTTATAGTTCAGCGTAGATGTCGGTCAAACAACTGTACACATGTATTAGCAATGATCTGGATACAGCTAAAGAGAATGTGGGCTCGATAGTTTTTGCACTTTCGACAAATATAATGAGGCAAGTGAAAAAACAGCTAGTCATATACCAGCCCTAGGAAATATTGCATGTGATACTGTGATTATATTAAAATAACAGAAGGGATTGGAATAAAGAAACATGAATATGAAAGTAGTTGGGATGGGCAGATCATGCAGAGAGAATGCGTGAGGAAAGACTGACACAATGTGCATTGACAACAGTGTGGCAGATGAAGAGGAAGATCAACACGATGATGGAATGACAGTGTAATGGAAGACCTCGAAATGGCAGATACAAATGGCTGATATGGAAGATCATTGTAGAAGACCATTGTATAAGATCATTGTAGAAGACCATTGTAGAAGACCATTGTAGAAGACCACTGTAGAAGACCGAGAAAGATGGAAAAATAGTAGACTGCAGAATGGACTGAGTTATATGAACTGCAAGGAGAAGACGACGTGTCCCTCCCTCCCCGTGGACTGCCTCGGCCTCACCATTGAGATGAACCTGCATCATGTTCCCTGCCACGTCCTTCTGTTGGTTCAACTCCCCGAGCACACTCTGCAGCAGCTGAAACAGTCCAGTCCTTCTCCAACAAGTCATGTCAGTCACAGTCACAAAACACACAACACCATGGGCATGGTTTGGTTGTCACCACATGTCGCAGGGAAAATACATTGCTACAGTCACGCTACCTAGCGATGGTAACGCAATTTGACGCCACAGCCATTTTGGATTGTAAAAATCACAAGTCTTTTATCACATGTTGTTGAACCAATGCTAAATGAATAACTTTTTTGGACTTTGCAAACTTTACTTGCCAAAAAATACATAAAATAGATCACACCCAAATAAGACAAAGAATTTAGTGCAAGACAATTCTTAGTTGTCATAAAGAAAAAAAAATTAAAATTATTCTTCCAACTTTATGAACATTTTATCATTTCTCTCTTGAGACAAATGTGTTAAACAATCTATTTTATATATAGCCTGCTATATAACATCTGAAGTATGAGCCTACTAAACTCCTTAACTTGGTTTGAGTACATTGACTCATTGAGACAGTCTTACCATTGTCTTGCCACTTCCTCGTGGGCCTATCACAAGCAGAGAATTGCTCTCTCCTGATGTGCCAGTTCTTTTGATCAAATTCAGCAGTTGTCTGAAACAATTTATATATTTGCAACTTGCTATGTAGAAATTTACTGCACATTGCTAAATAGAAATATAACGGCTCATGTATGTATCATGTTGATGCAAACCGGAGCACTGTGATGTCTTTGTGGGCCTTAAAAGTGTAATAAAACTCAATAGTTTATAACATTATATGCCTGAAATGATGTGGAATGGTATAAGATCAAGGTGAAAATGTAGCTATATATGCATATAACAATGAAATTGTGGAGGGCCCAGATTCTAACTTGTGTCTTAAAGACTAAGTGAAATGAACCTTTTTATTCCCAATCTGAATGTAATATACTGTAAAAATAATTTCCTGATATTCAACTAATTTTGTAATCTCCTCCATCACCCTGTTCAAGGTCCCTTTAAAGTTTTGGTTGTGCTTTTCTGTACATTATCAGCAGTTTGCTGCGACACCTGGGATTCAATATTTTGGATATCACAATAAAGAAAATAATCCATCTACAAATATGCCGCTGGATGTACCCAGGATTTATTTTTAGTTTTTGAGTTATTGCCGTTTGAACATCGCGAATGCTTAATCCTGCAATGTATATGCTGCAGCGGATATAATGCTAGGTTGAGCATATGCGATGTTCAAATGGCAATACCTCAAAAAGATCACAATTCATGTGTACATCCAGTGACAAAACCTGTAGATCAGATTATCTTTACGGTGATATAAAAAAAAATGTATTGTGCGATTGCAATTTTAGGTAGCACAGGCCGGACCACAGCTCGCAATGCTAAAGAATAGGGTGCGCTCAGCGGCCCTACCTGTGATGTCAGCAACAGCTGACGGGCAGATTGCTTTGTGACACACAAATGACCACGTTTGAGTGGGCTTAGTGACATGAGTTCGCAAAGGAACAGGCTTCATATTTAACAAGATTTAACAAGATTGCCACCCAGAGAGTTAACTCTAGATGGCAGGTGGACCCGGAAGGCTTTTGGCTTATCGAGAGTCCAACCCTTTTTATCTATGTGTATCCCACCCTTCTGAGGTATGTGTTGATTTTATTTTTGAACATATTCACACTACTAGTATACACACAATTAGCAGATAATCTGTTCCATTCATTTAAAGTCCTTTGTGAAAATGAAAACTTTTTTTATATCTAATATACACTGCTCTTTACTAATGTAACTTCATGTCCTCTGGTCCTTCTATCGTTCTTAACTGAGAACAAAATATTTCTATCAATATTTTCATAACCATTCAATATTTTAAACACTTCTATCTGATCTTTCAATCTCCTTGTCTCTAGTGTTGTTCAACCACATTCTTTTAGGCGTATTTCGTAACTAAGATATCTCAGTTTTGGTATAATTTTAGTCGCTCTCCTCTGTATTCTTTCTAGCATATCTATGTCCTTCTTGCGGTATGGCCTCCATGCTTGTATACAATATTCTAAATGAGGCCTAACTATTGTTTTGTACAGCAGGATTATCAGTTCTTTTTCCTTATACGTAATCCAAGGATTTGATTTCCCTTTGAAGCTGCAATTCCACACTGCTCGGGAACCTTCATATCAGCACTAATGGTTAACACTACCGGTAAGTCCTTTTCTTTTATAGTAGTACTTAGTAGAGTACCCCCATTGTATATTGTACATCTTTGTTCCCATGTCAGGACTGTGTGGAGGCATTTACATTTACAGTACCACACTCAAAACTGATTTCCAGTTTGAAGCCTCCCCATCAATTACTACCCGTTGTCTTCTGCCAATCAGCCATTTTTGTATCCAGTTCATTATACCATGCCCTATGCCATGGGCCTTTAGTTTAAGCAGTAATCTTTGATGTGGCACTTTGTTGAAAGCTTTCTGAAAATCTAAGTAGATGATATCTACTGGTGATCCCTTGTTTATCCACTTAGCGATATCTTCCAAAAAACAACATTTGTTAAGCGTGACCTCACTTTTAGAAACCCATGTTGAGATGGGTTTAACAAGTTATGTTTAACAAGAAAATCCACCATGTGATCTTTAATTAGTCTTTCTAATAATTTGCAAATCACCGATGTTAAACTCACTGATGTATAATTCTCTGACTTGTTTCTCGAACCTTTTTTAAATAAAGATATACTGTTTGCTTCTTTTCATTTTAAAGGAACCACTCCCTCTTCTAATGACAAACTGAAAACTGTTGCAAGCGGTATGCTAATTTGTTCTACAATTTCCAATAATAGTTTGGGTGGAATCCCATCAACTCAAGGTAATTTACTATCCTTCATGGTCCTTATTTTCTTAGCTACCATTTCCAGGGTTACAATTAGCTCTCCTAATAGTCTGATTCCAAAATTTCTCCTGTATTGCTTTTTATTATTCCTTCCTGATTTTACTGTGGTGATAAAATGTCTGGTTGTGATCACTACTCCCCAGTGGCTCACACATCTTGACATTGTCAACTAATTCAATCTGTGAGGACAAAACTATGTCTAACACATTCTCACCCCTGGTTGGTTCTAGCACATGTTGAGAAAGGAAACTATATTTATATGGGACAAGGCTCCTTGGTAATGGAATGGAGTTATGACTAGGAATCGTGACTAGTTTTGCTTTTAAGTAACAAGGCAGGTATGAGTTTGTAAAAGAGCTTTGTATTCAGCCAACACATTTTTAGCGAATTCAGATAATACATATATATATATACAATGTGTAAATGATGTGAATTAGCCTATATAATTATAATCCATAATACAACCTCAACAGCAAAGGTGGGGGTAACCAACCACACGCAGGTGGCTGAACCCACCCTACATATTATAACCAGACATGTTTACGGATTATAAACTTAATAGTTGAATCCAAGGGGAAAGCGTCACAGCGCCCCAAAACCCCTTGTACATATTATTGTCATGCTAACAACAGAAATATACAATGCAATTAACTAACATACAGCAAGACCAACAGTGTATTCTTGCAAACGCCTTGACACCAACATGTAATTAGGTGTATATTACATAGATTTTCCAGACTTTCAAACCACCTTACAGACCTATCAGGACAAAACTTTGTCTAACACATTCTCACCCCTGGTTGGTTCTAGCACATGTTGAGAAAGGAAACTATATTGTACTAAAACTAAAAACTTATGGTCCTCACTCTCCATACTCTGTAGAGATTTCCATTGTATATGCCCGTGGTTAAAATCCCCCATAATAACCCATTAGCTCACTTCCCTTACAGTGTTTTCTACTTTTTCATTATCTTCTATGCTTATGTTTGGACTTCAATAAACTAACCCAACTGTTAATGTTGAGTTTCTTGTAACTATGTTACACCAAACAGCTTGTTCACAATCTGCTTCTCTTTCTAATTTTATTTCATAAGCCTTGATAGATTCTTTAATATATAAAATAACTCCACCTCCCCTTCTTCCTATTCTATCTTTCCTAAACATTATATAGTCTGTCAGTCCCATTCGCTATCTGATATATATCAGTGGTGGCCCATGATTCAGTTATACCTATTATGTGAGGGTCAATATCTTCTACCATAATGTTTAGTTCACTTCTTTTGTTTACTATGCTCCTTGCATTTAAACAAATACATTTATATCCAGCTTCAGAACAGTTTTTCCAGGCTGTTCTTTGGTGATTTATTTGTGCTAACTGTATTCATGCCTCTAGTTTCAGGCTTCTCGGTGAATCCCCCCTGTGCATCTAGTTTAAATAAATGCAATCTGCCCCACTGTCTACAAATCGCAGCAGGTTCTCTGAGAAAACTGCTGCCCCTTTTCCACTTAGGTGGAGGCCATCTCTCATGTACATATATGTGTATATATATATATCTTCAATTGTTTAACAGGTATAAAAATTACACAAGGAAAACTTGGAAAACTATAAATGAAATTCTGCAAAAGAATCAACAAAAAATGATCATTACCTATTTATTTTTGAGAAGGAGACTGCAAAATAACTGACAATGTTAATTTATTTTTTATAAACATAGGAAAACACTTTGCAAACAAAATTAAATACACCAGTAATAAAAATCAGTTATGATTTGACAGGAAGTTCTGAAATGCGTTTCCAATTCTAAGAAATAAATGAAGAGTCAATACTCAGAATAATTGACAATTTCTCTGCAAAAACCAGTAGTGGCTGTGATGGTATTACATTGAAACAATTAAAATATTAAAAATAAATTTATTTTAATGAAACCCTTAACATTACTTCTTAATCAAATATTAAATACTGGAATCTTCCCAAATAAGATAAAAATTGCAAAAGTTATTCCTATCTTTAAAAATGATGACGAAACATTATTTTGTAACTACAGACCAATATCTCTGCTACCAGTAATCTCTAAGGTTACTGAAAAAGTTATGTGCATAATCAGATATATTCATTTTTTAATGAATACCAACTTTTTAGTGCTAATCAGTACGACTTCAAATCCGGTCACTCAACCGAATATGCCATTATGGAAGTTACTGACCAAACAATAACCGCACTGGATTCTAATGAAACACCCATTAATATATTTTTAGATTTATCAAAAGTATTCAATACTTTAGACCACTCAATTTTATTAAGTAAACTACATTTGTATGGAATAGGTAACACTGCCCTAAAGCTGATGGAAAGTTATTTGAAAAATAGAAAACAGTACGTCATTTACATTGATACTATTTCTGAAACCCTGCTTATTACTACAGGTGTGCCACAGGCCTTGATTTGCCGCTTGCAAGGCACCATATCAGAATTTATTTAATAATAATAATCTAATTAGCTATTCAAAATAGTTTAGTCAACTATGTTTACACTATTCACTATGAGTCTGTAGAAGACTGTTTACTGTGCACAAATATTACGTTTTATGCTAGATTGTCTTGTTTATTTTGGTTATTCGGCGCCCTAGCGAATACGCAGGACATTAGCCACATCAACAAACTTTATTTGGTACATTACTTGACAAGAGTATTAAGTTTACATATACAAAGTTTCAAAGACGTTTACATTTCATTAAAGTTTAGTGATGCTCGAGTCTTAGTGACTTAGAGTCAATGCAACGGTGGCAGTCAATAATTACTAAATAGTAAATTAGTCTTAAATTTTGTAATTTGGTGTTTTACAGTAAGCATACTTACGTGCGTTCTTTTTCGTAATCCTTTATATGTGGAGGGACAGTGTGCCCACACAGTCGATTTCGAAGAACATTCTGTGCCTCCAAAGCACTTTCAATGTTACAACCCATATTTTGTAAAACAAAATTACTGATTAAACCAGTTGATCGTGCCCGAGTTGAGATGAAGGCGGTGATGCTAAGGCTGTTTAGTCAACAAACTTCGGGTACGGGTCAGTAACACAACTTAGCTAAAAGTTTAACAAACCCCATCACCTAAGCCATAAGATTCGTTAATAATTTGTAGTAATGTTTGGAATATCCAAAAATTACTTTATTTCAACAAGTTAACAGTCAAAATTTCCCGCGTTCTCGCGCCTTCTCCGAAAGTATTTGCGTTTGTAACAAAGCACATCATTGGTCGGGGATTTGGTCCAGTGGGAATAGCAGCGCATCAACTTTGTCGAATGCAACACGCCCCAATTTAAACTCGACGCTGCTTGTATTCCTTTGCACCATACATGTAACGGTCCGCAAATTATTGTAATAACACAAACGAATGTTCGAATAAAGAAGAGATGTACTATTCCTTATAGTAGACACTGGTAATATGTTGCCTTTGTGACATATTACTATTGTCCCACGCAACCTCTGGGAATAAAAAAACGTTTAGCCTAAAGGCTAACAAGTTGCAGGACATGAGCTATCACTTCAATAATAATGTCTAGCATCTAGTTTGACATTATGGCAGCGCATACTGTATGTTGACCAATCTGTCCGCCAAAAGCTGTGTATATATTATATACTCAACTTAGCAGAATTTTATTGAGATATATTTCTTTGCCTGCATTTATTTCAAGGGAAACAAAAGTTTTTTGTCATTTTCATATAAATGAGTAATTATGTACACACCAAGCAGTTACAGCTACAGTCAACAGTGTCAATATGCTGTACAACAATACCAGTGTTTAATGTAGAATGTGTTTTCAACATGATATATTCTGGTGAAATATCATAGATTCTGACGACAACCTTGTATATAACTGTGTAAAGTATAATTTCTGTCTCTCATATTTATTCACAGCCGTCGTTGTGTATTGAATGAATGAATAAATGAAACTTTATTTCAACAACAACAGGCACAATGTAGTAAATTATTAAATTATAGTTATATACAATTGTTGAAAAATGGCAAGAAGAAATGTAGCACTTATGATTACTTGCCGATTAACCCAAACATACGTAATACTGTTTAAACATACACAAAACATAATTCTCATGACCAATCAAGCCAGGCCATTCTTTAAAAAGAAGAAATTAAGTTAATAATACTAAACCCCAACACCAGTCTTTTATCTTTTTTTAAATACCTACTCGTTAAATGCATAACTATTCAATAATTTTTCTTTGTATTTGTTTTTGAAAAGATGACTATTTTGACAACAAATTAGTGATTTATCAAGCAAATTCCAGTGCTTAACACTTTTATTCGATAGACACATACTTTTCAAATTAGTACGAACGTAACAGTGTGTAAAATTATGAACCTTTCTGGTCACATAGACAGATTCATACATTCTGAAAAGCTGTTGAATATTCTTTGGCAATTGATTATGATATGCCTTAAACATAATTATAGCAGTTCTTAACTCCATTATATCAGATACTTTAAGAATGTGCAGGTTATAAATAACCTTGACGTATGGTCCAATCTCTTAGCACCGCATAGCAACCTTATTACCTTTTTCTGTAGCAAACATGCTATTGATAGCTATTGATAGCTTACATCCACCCATCAGCAAATCTAGGGTAGCTGGTGCTATGCCATGCAGTTAAAAGGTCTTTTTTGGCCCTAGAAATTGATAATAATAATGGTTTATTACAGAGATTATGATACATTCCAATCAATTACATACATAGATTGCCAAGGTTTCTGTAATGAGGGTATAAAGCCACGAGTGGCTGATTAGCCCTCGCAATACATATGAAACATATGTAAATTTCATGGTGCAAGATACTAACAACAAATTCTTGAGTTGACGTTTAAACATTACTAATGCATAATTACAATCCACTGTTGTCGCCGTATAGTTCCATAATTTAACACCTCGATATCTAATGGTTTTATATAATACATTACTTTTTGAAATCGGCACATATAGTAATTCTGCATTGCGTGCCCTATGTTCGTGTAGTTCGTTATTTCTAATGAACATCCTTGTCATAACTAGCGGAAACATATTCTTAACGATTTTGTACATAAACAGCACAACCGTGTATTCGTAGATTTTTCTTATTGGTAAAATGGACAGCTTCTTGAAGAGTTGGTCTGTGTGCGCTCTGTGTGGAGCTGACATAATTAACCGAATTGCATACTTTTGCAATTTGAATAGAGAACTAAGATGTGTATTATATTATATTGAGGAAGAATAATGTGTTTGAAGGATTATTGACAAGGGTGTCGAAAAACAAAATCTGCTGGGTACCACCCTGGCACCACTGGGCAATTTTTTATTTGCATAAATCCAATATGGCCACTTCCATAAAAATATTTTGATCACATATATATAATGTTTTATATATCCAATTATAGTTGGAATTTCACAATTATTCTAAATACCATTTAGTTGTTGGGGACTAGAGGCATCAAGGCCTATACAAATTATTGGGCATGTTTTCTATTTACATGTACATAAATCCAACATGGGTGCCACCATATCGGTGTTCATTTTAGTTATTCTTAACTGCAACACATGCTATGATTAGGCATTTGTTCCTTCCTTACTTACTTACTTAATCCTCTTTGCTCTCATAAGAGCATAGGGCCGAAACAAAGCTCCTTCATTACACTCTGTTGTTAGCAGTCTTCTTTGTTTCCTTCCAGGTGCTACCAAACTTCTTTAATTCTTCTGTTGTGGATCTCCTCCACAAGTTTTTTGGGTGGTCTGTTTTTCTTTTTCCTTGTGGATTCCACTCAAGGGCTTGTCTTGTAACTGTTGTAGCATTTTTTTGGAGTGTATGTCCTATCCATGTCCATTTTCTGTTTTGAATTTCTGTTTTGATGTTTGTTTGGTCTGTCCTGTTCATCAGTTTGGTGTTTGTGACTGTCTTGCCATTTAATTTTCAGTATGTTTCTAAGGCATTTGTTGATAGATTTTGGTTGTTGTTTTTGTGACTCTTCGTGTCTCTGAGCCAGTTGAATATTCGAATTTTTGTTCTTGTTGATATTCAAATTTTGTTTCTTGTTAAAGAGAATGGTATATTCCACATTGTCTTTAAGGTGATGAATGCATGCCTGGCCTTTCCAATCCTGCATTTGACATCCTCGTCTGTTCCTCCTTTGTCTGTCACTACACTGGCGAGATAGGTAAATTTGTTATCCTCTTCTATATCCGTTCCCTTGATCTGTACTTTTGCTTTGTACCTGTTGGGTTGTTCACCATCAAGAGTTTTGGCTTTTGTATATTTATTTTCATACCTCTTTTCTCTGCTTCCTTTGTCTGCCAGCTAGTTTTTGCTTGCATCTGCTTGTGTGTGTGAGATAGTAAACAGATGTTGTCTGCAAAGTCAAGGTCATCCAACTGATTTGTGAATGTCCACTGGCTGCCATTTTGGCCCTGTTTAACAGTTTCTTTCATTATCCAGTCTATCACCGTGATAAATATTAATGGTGACAGTATGCACCCCTGTCTTACATGAGTCTTTAGTTCAAATGTTTCAGACATTTTCCCATTATGTATAACTTGACAGGTGGAGTTTTCATACATATGTTTGATTACTGTTATGAACTTTTCAGGAATACCAGTGTTGCATCAGCATCCAGATGACTTCTCTGGCCACACTGTCGAAGGCTTTCTCGAAATCTATGAAATTGATATAGAGGGGTGACTGCCACACAATTGACTGTTCTATGAATATTCTCAAGGTGGCAATATGGTCAGTACATGATTTGTCTTTTTTAAATAATTATTCTTCGAGTAGCTTGTTATCTAGTGCTCCCTTCAGTCTGTCCAAAATGATGCGTGTGAATACTTTACTTGGTACTGAGAGTAGTGTAATTCCTCTCCAGTTCTTGCACATTCCCAAGTCACCTTTCTTTGGTAGTTTGACAAGGTATCAATTTGTCCATGCTGTTAGGACTTCCTCTTTTTCCCAGATCTTCAGAAACAGTTTGTGCATCATATCTGTTGTCATTTTCAGGTTTGCTTTCAGGGCGTCTATGGTATGCCGTCCATTCTTTAACATCTTCAGTGCTCTGCTTATTTCGGCCTTTGAAGGTGGGCTTGTGTCAACATTTAATAGCATGTCTGCTATTGGTATGTCTGGTCTTTCTGCCAGTGGATCTCTGTTGAGGATTTCTTTGAAGTGTTCTTCTCATCTTGATCTTTGCTCTGCTTCTTTGTTTATGTTTTTTTCTTCTTTGTCTTTCACTGGTTTTGAGGGGTTCCGTCTTTCCCAGCCAGTGTTCTTGTTATATTGTACACTTCCTTCATGTCTCTTTGGTGTGCTGCCATTTCAGCTTGTGTTGCTAGGTCATTGATGTAGTTTTGCTTGTCTTTTCTTGACTGCTTTGTTGAGTTGCCAGTACTTTCCTTGTTGTTCTTTTCTTCTGTTCTGCAGAGATTGACCATTTGTTTCAGTTGCTTCCTTTCTTTGACCAGTGTCCATGTTTCTGTTGACAGCCACACCTTGTGTGTTCTCTCCTTTTTGCCTAGAACTTCTTTGCTATTGTCCTTCCAGGTTTCTTGCAGTGTGTCCCAGATAGTGTCTATGGAGTCTTCTGTCATGTCTTACAGTGCTTCAAGCTTGTTTCTCACTGCATAGTTGAACTCTAGTTTTGTTTTTCTAGTCTTTAAAGTCTCCACATTGTCGAGTTGATGTGATCTAATTACTGTTTCTCTGTATGTTTTCAGCTTAATTCTGTGTTCTAACTATTAAATGATGGTCTGATGCCACGTCGGCTTCTCTCTTCACCCGTGTATCTAGAAGACTTCTTCTCCATTTCCTGCTGATGGTTATGTGGTTGATTTGATTCTGTGTTTTCCCATCTGGTGACACCCATGTTGCTTTGTGTATTGTTTTGTGTGGGAAGACATTACCACCAATAACTAGGTCGTTAAATGCACAGAAATCTGTGAAGTTTTCCATTTTCATTCATGACCCCGATTCCATGTTTCCCCATTACTTCTTCTTTGCCTGTATTGTCTGAGCCAACTTTTGTTGAGTCACCCAATATAATTGTTGTCTCTCCTTGGTATGTCATCTAATACAGTCTGTAGTCTGTCGTAGAATTCTTGTTTTGCTTCTTCAGTGTCACTGTTCGTTGGAGCAGAACACTGAATCACAATAACATTTCTCCCTTTTAACTTGAATCTTGCTCTTTAATTCTTGGTGACACAGGGTTCCACTCTCTTAAAGCTTTCATGGCACCTTGTGTTGCCATTATCGCAACTCCATGTGTGTGCATGGTCTTCGTTTGAATGTCCTGAGTGCATTATGTGTTCTCCTGTGACAAGCTTTGTATGTCTAGCTCCATTCCATCTGGTCTCATTGAGACCCAGCATCTGTATGTTGTATTTCTTCATTTCATGCGCCACTTGGGCCACCTTCCCTGTTTGGTACATGTTGTTTCACTTGGCGGTAAGTAGATGATCTATCGGCGGTCTGACTTCCCGAAGGCTTTCATCAGCTCGCGTCATGTTGTTCTCTGGGGAGGCATCATCTTGAGGTTTGGTGTTAGTTGGATGAGTGTTCGTTTCGGTTTCTGTAACCGTGTTGTTTCCCCTGGATGGGTGATTAGCCCAGTCAAAGGTGTTTTCTGTCAGGGTTGTCCCTCCCTTAGCCCTTACTGTGTCCGTCCACTTGTCATGAGACTCGGTACAACAGGGTCACCAAAGTCGGACTTGCTCAGGTGAGGTTGTATGTCACATCACTGAGCCATTTAGACTCCATTTGTTCCTGCTGACCTTTTATTTTCACAAAATTAAAGTAACAACACAGTGGCACCCTCTGGCGTGTCGATCATCACTCAATGTGTCCACTGAAAGAAGTAAATAACTCTTAAACTACAAGTGTCTTTTTAAATACATAGCCAATTAGTAGTTCTGAGACCACTGGTCCAAGAAAGCGAAAGAACACCGAAGGAGGCAAGTGAATCTCTGCACCTGGGAGGAGATGAACATCGAAGGAGGCAAGTGAACCTCTGCACCTGGGAGGAGATGAACACCGAAGGAGGCAAGTGAACCTCTGCACCTGGGAGGAGATGAACATCGAAGGAGGCAAGTGAACCTCGGCACCTGGGAGGAGATGAACATCGAAGGAGACAAGTGAACCTCTGCACCTGGGAGATGAACATCGAAGGAGACAAGTGAATCTCTGCACCTGGGAGGAGATGAACATCGAAGGAGGCAAGTGAACCTCTGCACCTGGGAGGAGATGAACATCGAAGAAGGCAAGTGAACCTCTGCACCTGGGAGATGAACATCGAAGGAGGCAAGTGAACCTCGGCACCTGGGAGGAGATGAACATCAAAGGAGGCAAGTGAACCTCTGCATCTGGGAGGAGATGAACATCGAAGGAGGCAAGTGAACCTCTGCACCTGGGAGGAGATGCACATCGAAGGAGGCAAGTGAACCTCTGCACCTGGGAGGAGATGAACATCGAAGGAGGCAAGTGAACCTCTGCACCTGGGAGGAGATGAACATCGAATGAGACAAGTGAACCTCTGCACCTGGGAGGAGATGAACATCGAAGGAGGCAAGTGAACCTCTGCACCTGGGAAGAGATGAACATCAAAGGAGGCAAGTGAACCTCTGCACCTGGGAGGAGATGAACATCGAATGAGACAAGTGAACCTCTGCACCTGGGAGGAGATGAACATCGAAGGAGGCAAGTGAACCTCTGCACCTGGGAGGAGATGAACATCGAAGGAGGCAAGTGAACCTCTGCACCTGGGAGGAGATGAACATCGATGGAGGCAAGTGAACCTCTGCACCTGGGAGGAGATGAACATAGAAGGAGGCAAGTGAACCTCTGCACCTGGGAGATGAACATCGAAGGAGGCAAGTGAACCTCTGCACCTGGGAGGAGATGAACATCGAAGGAGACAAGTGAACCTCTGCACCTGGGAGGAGATGAACATCGAAGGAGGCAAGTGAACTTCTGCACCTGGGAGGAGATGAACATCGAAGGAGACAAGTGAACCTCTGCACCTGGGAGGAGATGAACATCGAAGGAGGCAAGTGAACCTCTGCACCTGGGAGGAGATGAACATCGAATGAGACAAGTGAACCTCTGCACCTGGGAGATGAACATCGAAGGAGGCAAGTGAACCTCTGCACCTGGGAGGAGATGAACATCGAAGGAGACAAGTGAACCTCTGCACCTGGGAGGAGATGAACATCGAAGGAGGCAAGTGAACTTCTGCACCTGGGAGGAGATGAACATCGAAGGAGACAAGTGAACCTCTGCACCTGGGAGGAGATGAACATCGAAGGAGGCAAGTGAACCTCTGCACCTGGGAGGAGATGAACATCGAATGAGACAAGTGAACCTCTGCACCTGGGAGGAGATGAACATCGAAGGAGGCAAGTGAACCTCTGCACCTGGGAGGAGATGAACATCGAAGGAGACAAGTGAACCTTGGCAACTGGGAGATGCACGTAAAACGTGCCAAAGATTTTTATTCAATGTTACATTTAATGTACCTCTGAACAATTTGTGTTGGTTATAGTGCAGAATAATAGAAAGATGTTGTTATTTATGATTATGAACATGCAGCTTCACGAAGTCTGTGGCTAGCCATGTACACAAAGAGCAGCAGTGTTGTAGCTTCAAGTACGACATATTCTACCAGCTACCTGCGTGACATACAGGGGTATATGTACTCCACTGCATGCATTCAAAGATATAAATAAAGGACGATTCACAAGCGAGTCCAGACAAAATGCATTTTATTACCAAAACCACAACTAAATGACAACAATTCACTCCGACACTACAACTACTTGGCGTAGTAATACAGCACATTAAAAATGATGAACTCTTTCATTAATGCAGTGTAACATTCATCTTCATTCTGGGTAACTCAAGAGACAAACTGACGTTCAAACTAGATACCAACTACCCATCACCATCACGGCTGGCACATAAGTTCAGTTGTATGACTGTACGACACCAACAAGCATGCAATGACGAAATCATTTATGAAACACAAACGAGACTTCCAAATGCTCCAGTGATTAACTCCAGCTACTGTGATCTCTCATTATATGGATTTCCAAGGTATGAAACTCGGGGAAGAATGTTCAAACCCCGTTCTGTTACCTTCCCTCACACCAACACATACAAGAAACATCAGGTATCATATATGCAACAATTTGATCAGTGCAAGTCTACTGTATTTTGGCAAAACTTATTGGAACAAATTGCCAAATGAAGTACAAAATACAAGCTGTAATCATCCATTGTATAATTTGTATTGCTTACTTCATATATATCCCTCACTGGTACTGTCTGAAACATAGCGTTAATAACAATAACCGGTGCTATTCATAAAACTAGCACATTCTTAAAAACCATTTGTGAATATTTGTCCGCAGTTGGTCTGTAGTGGTGCTATGTGTCGCTAGGAGCGCAACCTGTCTAGCGACTGCTGTCCGAGCTCGAACTTCGGCTGTAACTGGAGCGCGAATCACTGCGACTTCTCCTTCGCCTGATAACAACAAAAACATCCTTTTGAAACACTGCACAGACACATGCCTTCACTGGGTACAACAGTATACAGGGATATACAGTATTACATATAAGCACATTAGGTACTCATCAAAACTGTTACACATCTTCAGCAAGTACAATATTGTTTTCTTGTTTTATTCATTCCATGTGCTGACAACGGGAATACGGCTTATGGATTTTGAGCTTGACCAATCCTTTTGTCTTGATGCACCTCTGAGCTTGGTTTCCAAGGATTTGGGCACAATAGAAGTTATCTTATTATTATTACAATGGTTGGAGGTGAACTTAAGATAAATATTACACTTCTGTTCATGTCTTTCCAACAAACTATCAATGATACACTTCCTTATATATATTCATTCCATGTGTTGAATATCATGTTTTTGTATTTTATTATAACTGTGGAATTTTCACTGTGTGTTGGAAATAAACGATTATGCTGTTATGGCAATTCAGAGTGAACAGCACTATGAAATACTCCCAAGATTAAACTTATATTGTGACCTGTAATGTCAGATTTGCTTACTGCCAAAACCTGATGATTTTGATTTGTATTTAGAAATGGTTGGCAAAAGCATAAATGTTGGCAAGCAAACATTTTAGTATAATTCACATGAACCATTTTAAATATGTTAGCGTATTTAAGAATCTTGCATCATGTCATAATAAAAAAAATGCCCCTCCACCAAAAACTAAAACAGACCTGTGTTCAGAGTATTTGTAACTAAACACCATTTCAATTTTGTAACACTAGTCAATAAGAAATCACATTACCATCTGCCATCACTGGGAAATGTAACACTTTCAAGATGCCATTCATATTTCTTTGTGCTAAATTATTTAATTATGATAACATGTATGAAGTGACAAATATTTTGTGAGTTGGATCAAAACTGTTGTACATCTTCAGCTAAACTGTTGTACATCTCCAGCTAAACTGTTAGATGACTAGCCCGAATATGAAATACAGTGGAACCTTACCATCAAGGTCACCCTTGAATGACCTGAATGACAACGTGACCATATTAGCAGGACCAATTTCCAATACCTTACTGTTCCACAGTGACCTTAATTGCGAGGTGGCTGCATTAATGAAGTGACCATAAGCGAGATTTGACTGTACATGATATTTGTTGATGATACGTACCTTCGAATGGGAGAGCGACTGTAGCTGCGGCTGCGTCTATGGTGTCTACGTCTGAAACTGCAACAGACAACACACGTCTAATGGCGACTAAGGTCAAGACACATACAGCATGTGGCTGCTCTACACGGTAGTTTTTAAGTGTGATGACTTTGCAAACTTATGTGTCCAGTAAGAAAGATTAGAGATGTGTTCCAAAGACACATCCTTATCCGCAAATACCTTTGAAATTCCTAGTTCCCACACACCAAACCACAATTTATGTGAAGTACAACTGATTGAGAGAACTTCTGAATAATTCTCATATATGGTTGATTTTAGGTAATGGGACAAACAACCTCACATTAAGTCGGGGACAGAGTTATTATTCTTCACAATTGTAAGTCTTATTTGAACAACATAATACTCTCATACACACATAGACATGCATGTTTACACCCCCCACTAATGAAATAGTAGAAGTGGAGTGAAGTGAGTAAAGTGAGTAGATATGGAGTAAAGTGAGGGCGTGGAGCAGTGAGTTACTCACCTACGACTCCTGCTCCGGGTGCGACTCCGGCGTCTGTGGGAGCGGCTCCTGCTCCGGCTGTAACTACGGCGACGTCGCCGTGGACTACGGGAGCGAGAGTCACTGCGAGAGCTGAAGCAAACCAAAACTACACATTTTCGATAACATATAATTTTTTTTACTTTTAACGTATTTCTAAAATTATTTTACACTGGTCAAGGGTGGGTCTTGAGTGGTCAGGACATTACATTAACTTGTCTAAAACTTGTATGAATGTTTGCTTACATTCTAGCGTAGTTTCTGCAACTTCACTTTCTCTTAATTAATGATTATTAGTAGAAAGACAACTCTCGAAAATAACAGAAGTATTTAAAAAAGTAATTTTTTAAAGTGAGTAAACATGATAATGTTTAAAAAATTATCATCTTATCTACTTTGCTACTAAATACAGCTTTATCTATTTGAGTTGAGTCTAACCAATGACAACAGGTGTATGTAGCTACTGCTTCTGCAATACAGTTGCCAATTAACTAAAATTTATGCAATTTAAAAAATTGGGCCAAGAGGCCCTGAAGTCCTTTGGAGTATATTGTGAGTTTGTAATTATTAATGAAATGTTTTTTGGAGAATGATAGTTTCAGATCATTAAGGGTTAAGATGGAAATAAAATGTTGACATGTTTAGTGATGATTATATGCATGCCAGTGAATATACACTTGGAAATAAAATATTCAAGTAGACCGTTTCGTAATTTTTTTTATATTAGTTAATGTGTTATTAAAAATATTGTAGAATTTTATCCCGATACTCTGCTATTTTGGCCGATTTCAGTGGTTGTAGAAACCTTGCAGGAGAGTTGGTGAGCTGCAATCTCACATATAGCACAGTTAAAAGTTGTTTAAGAAAATGTGCACACATTTTCTGTTGTTATTTTGCCTCTACCACCCTCCCCCAGAATGGAAAGAAGAAAGAAATGAACTATGATAAACCTTTATTTGTTCACAAGATACATATACATAGCATGCATTTTGACTAAAAAATAGTAGCAATTAATGACATAACCCTTATTGAATTGGAGTGAAGCAATAGCTGCAACATGTATAGTAAAACATCTGAATAATATTCCTTATAATTTTTGCTAAATATGCTTTAACCTTTTCAAGTATACCTAATTTATTTTATATATTATTTTATACCTAAGTTATTTAATTTTAATCCTACATCATATCTTTATATTGCATTGATAATTATGTCTATTGCTGTTTTAAAGTTTCTCAGGTTCTGCCAGTGCACTAGGGATTCCCATTACACGTTGTAGTTACAACCATATGGAGGCATTCTGTATGTCTATGCAAAATCAGAGAAAAGGTTACTGAAGTTTTTGAAAAAATAGGCAAAATGTACCAGTTTCGGGGCCCTTAGAATGATTCAATCAAATACAGATTTCTCATGCATAGTGGCAGTACCCTAAGATAACGGTTTCTGAAATATGGCAGGTAACGGCGGACGGAGGACGGCGAATGCAGAATGATGGCATAAGTCCATTGGACCTTTGGCCCAAAGAACTAAAAAATAATTAACAACTGACCGTGATGATGAGTAGCGTCGGCGACGGCGCGATGACGACCGCCTACGTCGTCGTGGTGATGGACTGTAGCGCCGCTTGGTGCGACGTGGCGAGCGACTGTAGCGGCGGCGAGGAGACGGACTTCGCTTCCTTGATCGACTGCGAGAACGGCTGCTTCGACCTAACGACCGGCTGTGACAGAGACACATTACCGTATGTTTTGGGACACTTAAAAATTAAAAAAATTTCAGCTGTCCCAAAACATACGGTGCACAAAAACAATTATCAGATTCACTGTCCCAAAACTTACGGACGCAAATAAATCCCGACGTCATGTCGCCCCCATTTTATTACCGTGGTGTTAACCTGGCTTTGTAACTTCACCATAGTTACATCTATTACACTGGTAATAACTATTATTTGAGTGGCTGAATGGCCCTATATCCCGTGAAGCAAAAGGTTATATGTAGGGCCTACATATTACTAAGCTGTACGAAATGTTTAGCCTGTCTGTTACCAGTTTCTCACACTTGTTTAAAGACTATCTATTGAGTGACAGACTGTACTGTGATTAATTGCAGTACCGTTCATACCCGCATTACCACCCACCCCCACCTCGACCACACACAGAAACACATTTGTTATCAAAATATAGAACTTTAGAAGATAAACTTGAAGAAATGCAACAAAACTTCATGTACCATAAATCCTGTATTTGTAACCACGGTTTCAGTTACAGTAATGTGTCACCTAATTGACGATGATGACCGCAAAGTTGGGGTGCGGCTTTAAATTCAGTAATTTGCTGAAAAAATTGTGAAAGTTAGCTCACTAGGTTGTCAGTAGTAACGTTTATAAGTGAAAAACTTAAAAAAAACAGTTGTATGTATCAATAAAACATTGTATTACAAGTGCCACTGGTGCAAAATGAACCATTAGCACATAAAAATCTGTGACTGTGAGGCTGTGTCCATAGAGTGTTCAGAAACAAAGATCAAAACATGAAAACATTAACATCCATCGAAGTCACTTTCATAGTCACCGTCAAAGAATGCCATGCCTCTCCGGCGGTGTCATTCCATGTATCCGTGTCGCGACAACCGGGGAAACATCTTTAAATATGATGTCATTATCCATTTCACAATTAAAATCATTCAGTCACTTTCGTTGTTGGTATCAAAGAACTCTGCCTGGAACGGCATGGCGGCGGCCCGCATATCTGTGTCAAGGCCGTTGGCATCAGGGATTATGGCCGCGTATAAACATCTTTGAATATGACGGCATCAGCCATTCTTCGCAACTGTCCCACTCTAGCAGACATCAAGTGTAACAACTGTCTGCTTTTGTGCAGACGCTTGCTTATGGTTTAAGCCGAGTTCCATGCACAACGTTCACATCTTAGCTTTACTGAAACCACCTGATTGTCAAAACGACACCATTACAAGTGTCTTTTTGCACTTGAGTAAACTGCACTTGCCCTGGTACAAGATAGTGTTATAATCCCACATGCCTGCTCAACTGTGCAGGTGGCCCAACGGTCTGGAACTTTCCAAGAAATAGGTCAAACCACAAGTTACATTTGTTTTCATGGTGCCTGTGACGAATATTATTACTTTATTATTACCAGCTGTCAATCAAACACCTTTGAAGTCAACACAGCTGACACAACTGCACTGAACCAGCTACATTCCGGGTAGTCACATTTAGCCACCCAGTTATTTTCTGGTAGCATGGTGAAATTTGTTTTTTGTTTGTTTTCTGTTTTGTATCTGGTATCTGAGATACCTTCACAGAGAAGGATGACAGCTGGTGCTACATTATTTACATCACCCGAGTTTATTGTTTTATGTCAGAGCAGCTGCCATGGTAATACATTTTATTGGTAAACTGTTCTTTTATATTTACGCGTCGGTATCGGGAAAAAAGTGTGTACTCACTCATCAGAAATACGAATAATTATAATTACAAAGGTGTCCCAAAACATATGGTACAGAAAAATTATAATTTTTCTAGATTTTTAAGGTGTCCCAAAACATAAGGTAATTATGGTAATGTAGAAACTGCCTTAATATACATAATTTAAAAGTCTATATAGTTATATTACAGTAGTCCATCTCGTCAACAGCTACCCGCCTACAATGGCTAGATTTATGTTGCAGTGTTATCATTAAAACAACCCCTCTAGAGCAGCCACCCACATGATGCGACCGAAAGAACTAAAAAAGTAAATAACCCTTTGTTTTTTTAAATGCATCACCAATTGGTAGATCTGAGGCCAATGGTTCAAGGACGAAAATTAATATGGAAAGAGGCGTATGGGAGGAGATTCACTTACAGTGCCTCCAAGTTAACATATACATGCATTGGGATAGCATCCGCACACCCTACCTGTTTCTGGTACCGGGGTAGAGACCGAGCACACCAGCTGTGTCTGGTACTGGGGTAGAGACCGAGCACACCAGCTGTGTCCGGTACTGGGGTAGAGACCGAGCACACCAGCTGTGTCTGGTACTGGGGTAGAGACTGAGCATCCTACCTGTGTCTGGTACGGGGGTAGAAACTGAGCACCCTACCTGTGTCTGGTGTGCGGGTAGAGACTGAGCACCCTGCCTGTGTCTGGTACAGGGGTAGAGACTGAGCACACCAGCTGTGTCTGGTACTGGGGTAGAGACTGAGCATCCTACCTGTGTCTGGTACGGGGGTAGAAACTGAGCACCCTACCTGTGTCTGGTGTGCGGGTAGAGACTGAGCACCCTGCCTGTGTCTGGTACAGGGGTAGAGACTGAGCACACCAGCTGTGTCTGGTACTGGGGTAGAGACTGAGCATCCTACCTGTGTCTGGTACGGGGGTAGAAACTGAGCACCCTACCTGTGTCTGGTGTGCGGGTAGAGACTGAGCACCCTGCCTGTGTCTGGTACGGGGGTAGAGACTGAGCACCCTACCTGCGTCTTGTACGGGGGTAGAGACTGAGCACCCTACCTGCGTCTGGTATGAGGGTATAGTCTGAGCACACTACCTGCGTCTGGTATGAGGGTAGAGACTGAGCACCATACCTGTGTCTGGTATGAGGGTAGAGACTAAGCACCCTACCTGAGTCTGGTATGAGGGTAGAGACTGAGAACCCTACCTGCGTCTGGTATGAGGATAGAGACTGAGCACCCTACCTGCCTCTGGTACGAGGGTATAGTCTGAGCACCCTACCTGCGTCTGGTATGAGGGTAGAGACTGAGCACCCTACCTGCGTCTGGTGCGGGGGTAGCGTTGGGGTGAGCTACTGGCCTGTCGGCCGCGTCTGCGGGGTGACTTTGAGAGACTGCGTTGACGCGACCTTGAAGATGCGCACTCCATCTCCTTGGTGACGGGCTGGTCACTGATCATACGCAGTCGCTCCTCCAGACTCAATTTGGCCGTCTTCGCTGTCCATGCACAACACAACAATATGGTTGTGGTCACTCACAGCATACGTAAGTTCTACCATACATCGTACCTAGTTCATACGACTGCTCAACATGCTTCACACTTCATAACCTGGTAAACTTAGTAGTCATTCCACCACCAACTTAACATTTGTGGAGAGCATTCAGTCACACTGCTGTTACTGTGTGAAGACTGGAGGGAATAAAACTGGTGAAGCTTTCAAAAGTGGTGAAGCTTTCAATAGACTTTTGGTTACTATTAAGGACACAGGCTCCTCGGGAAATGTCAAAGTTTAATTAACTACCACATCTGAAAAACTACTCATCATATTTTGATAAAATTTCCAGTGTTTTTCTACATGAAAAGAAGGTCATGTTGTTCCACAAAACTCATTCCACAAAACCACTCCCGCCAGATTATTCTGAAACTGTCTGGTTACCATAATTACTAATCATGAAAATAGATTATTATGTCACATGTGACTTTCTTTTCATATATACATTGAAAATGAGGACAATATAAGTTTTTTGAAGATATGACAGTTAATAAAAACTTGGCATTTCACGAGGGGTGTGACCTTGTAAAACAGCCAATCGTCACACTCACGTTTGCTGGCCTCCTTTGGTGGCGGCGGCGGCGGCGGCGGCGGCGGCGGCGGCGGTGGTGGCGATGTCAACCTTGAACTATTTGATGATGACCGTGACCTTGACCCGCCAGATCGAATGCCATGCTGCGGCGATCGTGACTTTCGGTCAGAATTCTTCGACACCTTCTCTGGTGATGATGAAGACGCTTTCCTTTTTGCTGGTGACCTTGACCTGCTTGAACTGGATCGTGACTTTGACCTTGAGTAGCTGGAGCGAGACGGTGAACGGCTGGTCGAGTTTCTGACACCAGATTTGTGTCTGACGCTTGTGTTTGGCATCGGCGAGTCAACAGTTGGTGTTTCCCGTCCCGCTGCATGACTGTCATCTGTGTCAAGCTCACCAGAGGGCAGCAAGGGGTGACGTGGCAGTACGGGTTGCCGAGGCGATGGGGGCGGGGAATCGGAGGAGCTTTCTGCATCCAACTGTAGCAGAAGTCACATATTCATTAGATCTACAATGGTCATCATAGGCAGATGCACCGGCCTGTGAACATCAGATATGTATAAAACGGGTGGTTTATTAAGTTCACCAAGTCCAAAAAGTTATGCTTTTAGCACTGGTTTAACCCCCCAACCAATACAGGGTTTGGGACACGCAGTGTGTATGATTAAAACTGGCTATTAACATTAATTGGCATGTATCACTTGCAAGGTGGCGCCACTGTACTTTGTTTCCACCATGATATGTGGCGGTGTCCTAATCATCCCTTCATAATGCTTAGCATACTTTGTGATTGCCAACTTATGTGACCACTTCTTAGTTATTTTATTGCTTCATAGATTTACTTTACTCTAGTTTTCATAAAAGTTATGAGATTTTAAACACAACGTAGCTGTTAGCAACAAGGCCTCGTTCCTCTTAACCATGGCTACATTTTTATTTTATAAAATCATTGTCATAAGTCATTCGTTAAGCAGTGAGAAGTCTTACCTCAGGTGGTTGTGGCGTCTCCTGCCCATTTCGATCTTCAGTCCTTTCAGCTGCAGCTACTGGTTTTGGGATCATGTCCTGTCAACATGCAACAATTGTCAGTGATTACTAGTAATTTAACATTTAATATTGTTTCTTTTATAGGGGAAATCTACAGAAGGGGTATGTGAATGTGCACATTATTTGGTTAGCAAGAGAAGAGTCGATAACATGTCGTGACAAGTATCAGATGTGGAAGGTGTTTGCCCATTTTGTTTGAACAAGCTTCAATGGGGTGCTTAGCTGGAGGTATTTTGTGGATGCAGGAAGGGCTTGCGGTATAATTATGAAAGATATTGTTCATGGCTCTAAGATTCCATTAGACAGCAAGAAACAAACTCTTGACATCAGTGCGTGGACCACACCCGTAGTAGATGGGGTGAAACGTTGCATGTTTCAACAATTGCTCCAAAGTAAGTTTATTTCTTGTTGCATGAATTATTACTTTCTAAAAACTCCTTAATTGAGTGGCTGCACACCCGTTGCCCAAATCCTAGAGCTGCTCCCGACTACAGCAATTAAACATCAACTTTATCAAAAAGGATATTAAGGAGTGTCACCTTAGACCCATTGTCTGTAGATTATTTTGCAGGATTGTTTCTCTCCTATTCATAGTAGTTATTTCTAATTCATAGGATGAGACACTGATTCACAGTAACTTATGTAATAACCACTGCCATGAACCCACCTTGCTTGTTTGCTCTGGTTCCTGTCCTGCTGGTTTCTATAAAACACCAACCCAACACAACAATTATAAGCCAACCGAGAGACACATCAAGTGGATAGCAAATCAAATATAAAACTAATATTGCTGGGAGAGACTTAATGTCTGATACATTTATACTTCTGTGTCAACAAAGACTAATTTCCACTGCATTTGTTCATGTTAATGTGCACATGCTAATAACCTGTTTTCTCGCAACTGTTTGAAAAGTGTTCTGCCATGCTGCAGATACTGCAGAAAGACTACTCATTCAATGATATCCACCCATCTACAGAGATGTTGAATCAACAAAAAACTGCACACGCTTCGAAGCACCAACAAGATTATTGGCACTGCGACTGTCCTGAATACAAGTTCTAGTTATTTCCAGCGCTTGGCAACGTTCTATTAACTGACTAGTCTGTATATATTATGGTTACAATGTAATGGTCTTATGAGGTCTCATTCAACAAGTCAGCCCTTTTCAGAACATAATCGCCAAACCGACCTGTATATGCTGGCACTGAGGGTGGTCACTGCCAGGGTGCTTGTCCCCCTCAGTGGTTCTTTTATGTCCCAAACGAGACCGACATTAACATGATCTCCGAGTCACGAGGGATACACAGTCCCAATGTTGAAAGCCAGGTTTTTACGCCAAATATCATGCCTGCCCGGTATGGCGTTCGAACTCAGGGTGCTAGCATGCCAGGCAGATGTGCTAACAACTACATTAACTGAACTCCCTATGTTTTATGTTTAGCAACTGTGGTAGAGTACCAGGACTGGTGGTGGCGGTGCTGGTGGCAGTGGGACGTCGTTGAGAGTCTCCTGTCTCGCTCTGGGCTCAGCCTCCACCTCCTCCCCATCATCAGGCTCCAGCGGCGGCTCCCAACGCAACTTCTGATCAACACAGGCAGTCTGTTACACTTGCACTTATTAACATACACTTTCACTTCTTTTAGAAGATGGATTTGTCTGGTCTGTGAATATAGTTTAATTACAATTGATATGGTGGCTCTCAAGAGCAAAGATCATAAGGATATAGTTAATTATATTCATCCCAATAGCAAAACAGAAACAAATTAAATTGAAAAAACATAAATAATACATGCACATGTACATACAAATATACTTGATACAGGTACATACAAATATTGAACTGTGAAATATGCACCAATCAATCATAACAATCCAGAGCCTACTTTGTTATGTACCTTACTATGATTTATATGTTGTATTGTATAAAATATGCAACAATCAATCATAACAATCCAGAGCCTACTTTGTTATGTACCTTACTATGATTTATATGTTGTATTGTGTAAAATATGTAACAATCAATCATAACAATCCAGAGCCTACTTTGTTATGTACCTTACTATGATTTATATGTTGTATTGTGTAAAATATGTAACAATCAATCATAACAATCCAGAGCCTACTTTGTTATGTACCTTACTATGATTTATATGTTGTATTGTGTAAAATATCAAAGTGACAACTTGGGTTTATCTACGCAACATTAACAGATGTTTAGTGTAAACTATTGTGGGCAGTTGACATCGTAGAGAGGAATAACCTTCAAGGCACAATTAGACCATAGAAAATGCAGTACATTGACTGGTACTTTTGCTAAGCAAACCTTGGGATAAAAAGAAAGAAAATGTAAAAACCAGTATTTTTGTCATGCTTATTATGCTGCTTATACAGCAATGACAGGCAACACCAATGGGACAGAGACACAATTACGTGACCACATCACCAAGAGAATATTTTAACTCACATTAGCAGCTTGGTCGCCTTTCACAGCTTTCCCGTCCAAGCTTGAACGACGACATTCACCTTCATCACGACTTGGTGACTTTGACCTATTTGACCTTGACCTCCGTTCGGTTCGTGAATGTGACTCATGAGAATCTCTCTTGGACTCACTTATTGACCTTGATCGACCCTTGGAATTGGACTTCTGTGTTATTCTGTGTCGATCTTTTGACCTTGACCTGCTCCGTGATCTTGACGATGAGGTTGTGGATGGAGAGTGTCGCTTTGCCTGGTCCGCATTGCGATCTCCATCACGACTGCTCATGGTAACGATACGACGTTCCGTCTCCTTAGGCTGTGTGGTGTCTCTGGTCTCTCGCCTCACTGCACGCATGTCAGGTGAACGGCTGTCACTGAAGGTAAGAATGCAAACAAATTATTCATCAATAAAATTTTCATCAAAATAAATTAAAACTTTTCAAGTGCAAGTTGGTAACGATGTTTATGACACATGGATGTAACTTGTCATTGAATACACAGAGTTCGATGGTGGTGATTATTTTGATGGTATTCATGGATGCAGAGGATGGATGGTCTACATTTTCACAGTTAGAAACAGTTGCAATTTTGGTTTTCAATGGCAGTCAAAAGCTTATACATCCTCACGGGGCCGATTTACACAATTACAAAATGTAACAATAATTGTCATAATGGAATCTGAAGTTGACCGTGTCTGTAATTCTTTTAAGTATGTATGAACTCAAACATTTATAAAACAATTTTATTGTAAAGTTAAGATAAGTCTACACTTATCAAGCCATACGATTAAAAAGGAAAAATCAGTGATGTGTATATCCTACAACCTGCACACCCTCTCACCTTGACTGACGATGTCTGTCACGGTCTGCTGACCTTGCGTCAGACTGCGACTCATTCCTCGATGGTCTTCTTCCATTCCCCATGACAGGCGACTTTGAAATCCGATTCAACTTCCTGTCCCGCGACCTTGGTGTACCCGACTTTGACCGATTTGACTCACCAGACCGTCCTCTCTGTCTGCCATCTTGCCAATGCTTGACACCGGGCGAAACATCTCTGGATGTTGACCTTGACGACCTTCCACCAGGTGACCTCGATTTTCGACTGGGCGACTTTGACTTTCCATCTGGTGACCTTGACCTTTCAGCAGGGCTGCGAGACCGTCGACTACTGTGCTTGTGATGTTTCTTTGAGTGCTTCTTGTGCTTTTTCTTCTTCTTTTTCCTAATGATTAGAAAGTTGTAGATTAAACATTTATGGCTCTAGGAGTTTCATAGATAACTTTCACGAGTTCCTAAACTTAAATGATACCACATGCCTTTTACCATTTCCTTGTTTGAAAAGTGAGCAAGAAAGCAGTGATCTGTGGCAGAAATTTAATTATTTTTCACACAAGACATTAATGTGAACAAGCGATCACTTACTTGTCCTTTCTCGCTGACTCGTTCACATTGTCGTCCGAGCTGAAACAATGTAGGTCACACATCAGTGAGATAAGACGAGTCAGACAGATGTGTCAAAGTCACGACATGAATCATTTCAATACATAATTCACGGATCCTGAAATTGACAGCACAATCACAATGATGCGTGTGACATCTGTCAAGCTTTACCTTACAAATAATGTTCAGGTATGTGCTTTATATCACAATATGACACCTGCCAGATCAATCTTTCCTGCATCTAGTTCTTGATTGTGCATCAGCCACTGTATAAGCTTGATAGACCTTGTTGGCAATAGGTCTCGACGTCCTGTGATGAATACATCAATTTATACTGCCAGACATTGCATGCAGATTTTAGAATAAACTACTAGATGCTTACCACATTCTCATGATAAACATCTGTTTTCTAGTACTCGTATTCCCATTTCCAAAATATACACATTCAAAATGAAAGAAGACTATTGCTTCAAGACTCCAACAACAGGACTTACACAAAACAAGTACACAATGCACTGAATGCAGTGGGGTCTGACTGATTTAAAGATCAACTTTAGCTTGAACACAATGTAGTAGAAACATAATTATCTCACTTACCTCAGTCCAGACCAAAGCAAATTTCAAACCTGATCTGCAGTGTCAGGTGTAGCAAATGTAGCAAGATTAGTTGTTTCATTAAGTTTCAAAAATAATGCAAATGATGTATGGTTGTACTGATTAGGGTGCGCTGTAACATCAATTTAGGTAGACAATATTTAGTAATCTATGATTTAGATAGACTATATTTTGCAATCTATGATTTAGATAGACTATATTTTGCAATCTATCCACCAACCTTCCATCTTCCTTCTCACTCCTTTCAGTCTTATCAATATGCTCAGCCTTCTCACTCCTTTCGGTCTTATCACTACGCTCACTCCTTTGTGCCGTCTCACTTCTTTCCGTCTTATCATTCCTCTCGAAACGATCTGTAAGTTCACGGCGATGATCTTTGTCCTCATTATCCCCCCTGGCCAACTGATCGGTGGGACGTGACTGCTCGGTAGGGCGTGACTCATGGAGGCGTGCCCGCTGTTGTTCCCGCCTCCAATGTGGCGGGGTCTCACTGCGATCACGGCCACGGGAACTAGAACGGTAGCGCTGCAACGGAGATGTAGCAACCTAATGTTATTAATAAAATCTGTACAGTGCCATATATCGGGGACCAGCCCGTTCACAGGCGCATACACACATACAATATACACGGAATCATAAGAGAAGTTTAGGACAAACAAATATATATTAGATTAATATAAAACAACAAAATATGTAACTAAAACACATAATATAGTAGGGATCAATCCAGGCCGCACCCTAAAAAATAAGTCTACATTAATTGACGAGGGAATCCCTTAATTTATTCTATATTTTGTAAGTATCCGGAAATTGTGTGTAAGATAATCAAGACACAATAGCAAGTAATTATTTCTTCATTGTTCTGGCTGATGATGTAGCGCACTGCGCTATCTACTGCTAATTCCATACAAATCAGCTAAGCATACAACCATCCGCCAGTGCACGCATGCTGTGTTTACCAAGGCGTAAAACATCTGCGAATGTGCGCACACTTTGTGTCTGCTAGAAAGAATCATGAAACAAAGTAAAACGCAAAAATCACTCCTAGACATGTGAGGCAAAAGGCCACGCATACAACCGAAAGGTATTACATGTAAACATTCATGGGAAATTTAAATTATTACCGATAATAGTGAATAGGCAATAATGAAATTCGTTACCAAGCGGAATCGGACGGCACTTTTTTAATTAAATTTAACTTTGTCTTTGCTTTGGCCCACACCCCCAAACATCCACGAAAACGGCCACATAGTCACCAAATTTGGCACTTTGCCACAAATTCTCATGTCCACTGTAGTATACGGGTCACGTTATCAAAACATGTAACAATAAAACTTTACTAATACTATTTTTTGCTAGCTCCTACGCAAAGGAAAAGGTTAGCTTCACCCAAGTCCATGGGGTGTCGCTAAAAACAATGTATCATAAAATTAATATAAAAATCATGCATATGAGGAGATTTACTAGTCATGAAACTTGACTAATGTACATAATTAAATGCACACACAAATAAATTTCCCAAATTTTTTTTTCAGTTGCATTATTTTAGCAATAGTACTTTGAATAAATGCTATGTTGTGCTTTTCAATGTGGATATTAAATTATTTGAATAACTAATTATCCAGGAAACAGTATTGCCTCAAAAGGTGAAGAAGCAAAGGGCGAAAAAGAAGGTGACCCAAGTGGGACGGTACCACATAAACAAGATGAAGGACAACTAGCCAAGACAGACGACAAGGAACAAGTGGCCAATACGAAGATCAGGGCCTCACCTAGAGAAACGCCAACCATCATTTGGACAGTTAAAATTCGAAAATTGCGTTTTTGGATGGATTTAAATTGACTGTGGACGAGTCCGTCCAGCTGGCTCTTCCATATCCGTCCATGTCGGGTTTTTTTGCGCGGGCCAGCCAGTCCATGCCATTCTACGTCATTAAAACTGCTGCGAAGATAGTTACGAAATCTAGATAGGTTTTGAAAATCAACCACCCGGATTGCCTGGTCAGCTGCTCGACACACACCCTGAACCGATTAAGCCAGGCCTTGAGTTGCTAGGGTAATTGTCACCTAACCGCTAGTGGTGGTTACTTGAAAGGCAGCCAACACTTGCGTAGACTAAATAATCCTACGTGAGGTCAACATCAGGGCAGGGAGATGCAAAAAGCACTTGCTAACGTGAGCCTGGAAAACGCATATTCGACATTTTGAAATGGGATTTGTGTTTTCGAACGGAAATTCTGTAAACGCTGAAAGAGTAGAGTCACCAACACCGTAAATGATACTGACTTTATTGGCGATATTTTGAAACAAACATGATTATTATGTTAAGGTATTTATTTATTTATGAAGCAGGATTTTAAAAATGCGCAAGACTAATTGTTACGAGTGTCATGGCGCTGGTGCTACCTCATGTCAACCGACATAAACAGGGACGCTGGCGGAAGGCGCTAACAGAAACCATTTCGCGATCATTGTCTGGTTGTCCGCTAAGCGCATTGAAGATATGTTAGTAATTAAATGTAATTGTCACATCGTTAGAACATGCATGAGTATACATATTCCGGTTTCAAACACAAAACTCGAAGGAATAACAACAGCCTAGGTTACACCGACTTAAAGTGATATAGCCCGCATTTTGTAATTTAAAAAAATTCCATTGGATGGCGTCATGTATAGCGCTAGCTAAAATGGTTTAACTAAATTATCAGTGAAACAGCATCAGTGATTTGAACATTCATAACTGTTAATATAGTTGCTTGTGTAATTTTCATTTGTTAACTTATTGTGTGACAGGAATTATTTTATTATCAAAATTGATTATGTACAGTTGTTATTGTGTTGCAAATATTGCACAAATAAATGTTTTCAGAAAAGGTAACCACACAGTAAACAGTATTATTTAGATGCAGAGATCATAACATTGTGATATTTAAAATATTTCACAGTATGTATTATTTCTTAAAGTTAACTTTAAAATAAAACGTTACTTTTCTGAACAGAAATAGGCTCATTTTTCACTTTTAAACAGAAAATGCATTATTTGACATGGACAATACATAATTTTACACATAATTTGTTTTTTCTTAAACAGAAATTCAGCCATGTGCATTCAGCCATGTGCTCTGCCTTCATAAATGGTAATATGTATTTTTAGTTAATCTTCAAGTTTGAAACACTAAGTATGATTACCGACATTTTATATATATATATATATATATATCAAGGATGAGAGTGACATTCAGAGAAAAAACCGGAAATTTTGCTGTGGTCCACATTTCAGCCCGAGGACTGTCTCATCTAATCGGGGGGAGGGGGACTCCTCAGAGACATGTTTTAATTGTAGACGACATATGGTGTATATTGAGCAATATTAAACAGAAAATCTTAACATTTCCAATAGCAAAACAAGCACACGGACTCACGCACACATTGTCAGAGTACTAACTCACTTGTTAATGATATTTTCTGGGATGAACCCGAGTTGGCTGACGGGCAGCTTTCTCCTTGGCCAGCTTTGTCAAAACAGCCCGTTGTTGGGCCATTCTAACTTTCTTCGTTGCCAGCTCAACTGCTTCCTTAGCTTTGTACTTGGTGGCTGCCTTCGTCTTTGACGAGTTCAGCTCAGTTTTCTTCTCCTCCTTCATATTTCCTTCCTCGGCAAGATGGATGGAGTACATTTTGTGTGCACCCCTCGTGTTGTGAACGAGGCGACCAGTCCTGTTTGTGGAAGTCCTGTATAGCAGTCTTGTTGCTTGCCATGAGTGAGTACTTCACTGTCTATATAGTGTTGAATGTACTAACATTCTTTCTGGCAGTGGCAGTATTCATGATGCTAGACATGTGACTAAAACACCTTTCCACTTGAGGACCATGAAAGCAGCTCATCATTGCAGCCACCAGCTTTGACAAGGCTGGGAACTTGCCAGTAGAGAATATGGTAGCCCACCACGAGTACAATCTGGAACTTGTGGGTGCTTGTGGAAGTGTGTTGTCTACATGGAGTCGGCGAACTTCCATGTGATACGTCCTCTGTTCAGGTTCTAATAGAACATTGGTGACCAGCATGGGCAGTGCCAGCGTGTACTTCAATGCCTTCGGTTCCCCTTTGATTGTAGCCTGTAGGATCCAATCCGCATAGTTGACATCGGCCTCGCACCACAAACAGTAGGCTTTCCCTGGTGCTGATAATTTACTGATGAATATATCCAACATAGTGTCTCCAGCCGATCTCTCCAGCCACGCCCAATTCCACTTATTCTTGACACTTCTGTCAATGTCCTTCAAGCAACTTTTGTCTTGTCATACAACAAATCGTCGATTAGCCATTGTGTTCGAAAATGATCGACATCTCCACAAAATACATCGTCGTTTCCTATTGGTCCACTGCTTTTGTGCGCGCACTTCGAAAGCGCTGAAGCGCACAGCCGACAGAACTAAGGGTTTTACTTTGCAGATTCACGGGTTTGGTTGGGTTGGTTGGGTCGGTTTGTCTCTAATCGCCAGGCAGCATCATTAACACGTGGCAACACCCGGTGGATAGATGGTTAACTCAATCCGCAGATAGATCGTCAGTGAATTGTCCAGGATTTTATATGCCCTACCCCCCGAACATTCATTTTTGTTCTCCCGGATTTACAAGATTCACAAAAGTGATCTTTGAAGCAGTATAAAAACCGGAATTCCGGCATAAACCGGAAATTTCTCATCCCTGATATATACATATATATATATATTGCGCGTCTGATCACACGTCTGATCGTGTGTTCGATTGCGTGCCCGACCGAACTTCGTAGGATGAACACAAGAAACCCATCTTCACCAAGGGTAAGAGCAACTTTCGAACCAGCAAAATTATCTAGGCATGTTAATTCATCTGATCACCAAGAGGCTCTGAGTGAGATTGCAATGCACCAATATTTTGAAACATCATTAAAAACATCAATGACAAGAAAGGAGAATGGTGCAGAGTTTCAGATGAAGAGCATCTATTGGCTGGTTATGGAAGGGGTAGCTCTCAACAAGTTCGGAAGCATGGTAGACCATGACAGACCTGCTGAGTGTCAGTAGCGGAAAATGCCCAATACACCTCTCTAGTCGCTGTCAGTGATATGGTAGATGCTATGACTGGCTGCATTCGTCAGGATGTCGAAATTAAACTGAAAACATCTCCAACAACAAGCATTTTGGCCGATGAAAGCACAGATCTTTCACTCTCAAAGAAGCTGGTTCTGTATGCAAAGGTGCTGGATCCCACAATGTTTCTCCCATCAACACATTTTCTGTATAATCTAAAAATCATTTCTGCCACTGGAAAAGCCATTGCTGGTGAAATCACCAATTACTTAGAAACCAAGGACATTTCAATGGACAAAGTTTCTGGGTTTGGCACTGATGGTGCAAAGGTGCTGACTGGTGAAAAGGAAGGTGCTACTGGATATCTCAAGAGAAAAATACCCAGCCCTCCTCAATGTACACTGCATTGTACAGCGGCTTGCCTTGTGCAGCTTACAGGCTGCCAATATTCAGTTGCATACCTGGAAGACTACCAGGAAGTGGTCACCGAATTGTTCTATCACTTCAAATGCTCCTCCAACAGGGTGGACAGTGGAAGAGCAATGCAAGAGTTGCTTGATGAACCAACATTACACGGAAGTACACAAAGTCAGGTGGTTGTCCTTCTACAAAGCAACTGAAACTATCTATCACATGCTGGGCTCACTGGTCACATACTTTGCCCAGGAGAGTGACCTAAGATCACAAGGTTACATGAAGAAGGTCACCACTTACACATTCATTGCCACAACCTGCTTCATGATGGATGTTCTACCCATCATCACGGCCCTTGCCCTGGTCTTCCAAAAGAAAGATCTCGATATAGCTGTTGTACCAGTTTCTGTGGAGTAATGTCTGAGAGAACTGAAGGAAGTGACATGATTCTCAACCTCACAATTGTATGAAACATTTAACAATGATATTGAATAATAATGGACAGTTAATTTGTTGTTATTATTATTATTATTCATGCCCTGTGTTGGGACTCCCACAGCTACCGGGTCTTTACTTTGGGTTTGTAACAATTTACTTGAACAATTAAAACAACATGTCTCAACCTATATGAGAAACCATTTGGATTGGCAATTGTCAATGAAACAGTGAGTGTGTGTTGTTATCTTATATCCAATACAAGGTAATCTCTTACTTAAAAGGCCCAAATCAGTTGCCGTCCTACTGACTTTAACCCTAGTATCCCTATGCCTCACTCCAGGGCAATACCTATTAGACGGAAGCTGCTAATAATTAAGGCCAATAAAGTAAAAGATTACCCGACATTGAAGTGCATTTGTATAAAATAGTTCCTGAACTGTAGAACCCCTGTCAAGAGGCCATTCAAATGAGTTATGATTGAGGTGACGTACACTGTAACTTGACAAGTGATTAAAGGGGTGGCCCAATCAGAGACTGGTCACATATTATGCTGTGCATATCTAGCAAAAAGCAGACTGATTGAGTTACCCGTTTCCGAGCTGTGGCTTGGAGGGGATCTATTGGTCTAATAGTAATGTTTAATTAGTCAATTCCCGGAAGGATTTACAGTCCCTGCCATAGACTGGTTCTTTTTACATTAACTAAATATCATTATCTATTTAATTTAGACGGAAAAAAAATGTCGGGATCAAAAACAAATTTCAATATACGACTGCCGTCAACTGCTGTCTGGCTCTTAATCTGCATTTTTTATTTCCCTGATGTATAATTCATATAAAATTGAAGTGACAATGCTATAACACAATTAACAAAGTTACAATAAACCGATAAACTAAATGTCAACAACTGTTTCCTAGCCTCCACACTGCTAAAATCAGTGGGCAATAATTGTGCATGTCGTCAGTCGGCTCCAGTTGCGCGGAATCTCGCCATGTATCGTAACACAGTTACAGGCCCTATTCCCCTTGGGTTACAGTTTCCTACTAGTTAAGGATGTTAGATGATTGTTTTAAACGTTACAGATGGTTTCTGTGATTGTTCCGAGTTATGTAAACCGTTCACTGGTTTTACATTTAACTTGTAACAATCATAGTAAACATGTACAGTATTGTAAAAAAACATTCAAATTTATACCTCATGTTAAATGTCAGGTACGAATACATTGGGAAACCGTCCTCTGCATCTGTGTGAATGTAGAACCATCCAGAAAACAGGTATTTTTGCTATATATATATATATTAAATAAAGAGAAAAATAAAACACACTGTGTCTCCAGCCACTGTGAGAGTTACAAACATCTCAGACACGTACCACAGTTCCACGCCCCTTTATCTTGCGCCCCGACCTGTCGTAGTTGCTCCGTGATGCATATGGGCTGCGTTGAGAACTTCTGCCATTGTCTCGAGGTGGGGGCCTGCAGAAGACAATGACATCACGACTTATAACTTAACATAATAACTTATAACTTAACATAATAAACTGCAGCCTAATCTCAGGCTAACACTGGAGTGGTTTTCCTTCTCTGGAGTTGGGGTGTCAAACGGCTCATAGTGTCTCTTGTGAAAGACATGCAATGTGGAGGAATGAAACTGCCCTTGTTTTGAAAATGGTGGTCAGCAGTAGGAATCAAGCCTGTGTGTTCTCAACCAACAATCTGGTGTTCAACCGCTGTGCCCCATCCATCACAGCACCATGCCCACCCATCACAGCACCATACCCATCCATCACAGCACCATGCCCATCCATCACAGCACCCATCATTCAACAAAATACCAACCTTAACAATGTACCACAAATTATCTCAATAGCACAAACTTAACAAATGAATTAAGGTATTGTGTTCAACAATTAACAAAAACTGTCTTTCTCTTGTTTGTCAATTCAAAGCCTAGGCCTTCTTTGGAGGAATCAGATGTAAGATCAATCCATTATCTAAGACCTTCTTTTGAAATGTCAAAGCCTTCAAACTGTGAGATCTAATTTAAAAAGACAGGTAACATTCCGCACACACCTTCAATGACAACAATTAAATATGAAGCCCTGGAACAGTGACAGATGTGTAGAACAAACATAAGACTACTCAACTTACCCGCTGACATCATCAGCTTTCTTTGGTGGACTTCCACGATACAAAAAGCGATTTTCTGGCACATCTGGAATCTCCTCCGGTCGCACCGTCGAGTAGAACTTCTCTGATGCTTCCTCAGTTGCACCGTCTGCCTCCTTCCCGTCCTCGCTCCCACTGCTGTAACAGACATCCCATGTGAGGGAGAGGTGAAGAGGCAGAGGAATGTATTGCACAGTAGTGGTGGGTATTCGTTTCACTTTCATAAATGATGATGGGTCAAGTTTGACTCTTCAAAAAAAAAAGTGCCTCACCTCTCTTTGTGCTTCTCTCGTCTCTTTTTCTTTGAATCCTTCTTCTTGTGTTTCTTCTTCCTCTTCCTCTTCTTCTCCTCCCCCTCGGTCTCTTCTGACGATGACGCTTCACTGCTGGTCGCCCCCGACGATGACTCAGAGCTTCCATCACTTCCCTTTGCCTTAGCTGCCTTCTTTTTCTTCTTCTTTTTCTTATCTGTGCATGAAATCACACATAAACATATTTTATACATTTTAATATGATTTTCGTATTGTGCAAAGTTCAAACTGCATTAATAGTAATCTGACAGTTGGTTTTCGTTTATCGTAGCACACAGTGTTTGTGTTTATGAGCGTGTGAGTGTGCTTACTTCTGTGCACATGAATGTAAGTACACATGCAGAATGCCTGAATCCACATAAAGATATGAACTAACAATTTGTTTTGTTATCCTACCCTTTCTGATAATGAACAAAGCATTGGCTGTCTTGCAGACTGTGGCATTATTGTCTGTAGTGTGCCGTTCTTAGATACAAGTCACCATCATCCTACCCTTTGTCTTGAGTTGCAGCACGAGTTCCCCACAGTTGGCAATGTGGACGTCACAGGTGGGTTTACTCTCATTGTCTGTTGGCAGGTTCTCTATCATACGAAGGATCGCCTCTCCCGAGATCACTTGGCCAAACACAGTGTGTACTCTGGCAAACATATGACATGAGTCATCAGCAGTGTTCACAGATGTTTTTTCCTACATTGTGTCCTGGCATTAACGGATAATAGCAGGATATTTTCATCCACTACAGGACACTTTCTCATTTTGAAATTTTGTCTTCCAAATTACACATATTTACAAACTAATTTATTCTACTACAACAGGTCTGCAATCAAAATTACAACCGCAAACACGTAATATTTGGAGTTGTTATGTTTCTGGGACGGATTGAACCACTCTTTATAATAGTGTCATGTAAATATTATAACAATACTGTATTAATTGTTCAGTGGAGCCTTCCTTAAGAGATGTTGCTTTCCTACTAACTTTATCATTTTGTATGACAGCGACCATAAATCAAAAACTAGGTATTTAAGGGGAGGCTTGGGTCTAAACGTATGTTATTTTATAACTTCATTGTTACTTACTCTACAGAGCTGAAACTTTCACAGATTGATAGTTCACCTAACAGGAAGGCCTGAATTTTTTATTTTATTTTACGGGGGGATTTTCCCACGGTACGGCAGCCATCTTGGATTGAATGCATGCGTTGAAATATCTTGGTAACTACTGGACTTACATTACTCAAATTTGGTGTGTAGTTACTCCATATAACCCTAAGTGTAACCAGCAAGCTACATTTTGTATCTTTCAAAAAACTTTTTTTAACGATTTTAGAAAAAAAGTTCCTGACATTTTTTTACTAGCAATTCTTATTATTAAACATACTGTCAAGATAAACTGTAGCAAGTTTCAAGCAAATCTGTCAAGCGGTTACTCAGATAAATAAACAAAAAGACAGCTGGTGTGAGTGAAATCATGTTTCTGAGAAAATTGCGTTCAAAGTTTAGTTACACTTGAACACACTTTTCAATATCTGAAAAGCAACCTAAGTGATTGAAACTTTGTACACATGTTACTCAATGTATAATCTATCAAATGGCATTGTTCAAAATGATTTGAACAGCATAATAATATGTCAAACAAAGCAATGTAGCAAAAACATTACAGAACAGGAAACCGTATTTATAAAATAGCACATCATTCCAACGTTTATACAGATAAAATTCACAGGAGCACAGCTAAAGTTCACTGGAGCTCAAATAAAGTTCACTGGAGCACAAATAAAGTTCACCGGAGCTCAGATAAAGTTCACTGTAACCTAAATAAAGTTCACTGAAGAAGAGAAAGAGCATGGCAGGTTCGCGATAGCAACATGGCGCAGCGTACAAGTACAGGCGACAGATCTGCACCAGTATCTCCTTCATCCTCATCCGGGAAGTGTGAGACCCCCCATCTCATCCAGAAGATCCGTGTAGCCAAACTTCCGCTCAGTCGCAGTATCCGGGAAGTGTGAGACCCCCATCTCATCCAGAAGATCCGTGTAGCCAAACTTCTGCTCAGGCGCAGACAGTCTGAGACGAATCGGGTGACACTGACAGCCAAGTTGACGCTAAGAAACAAGTACACAATACCAATGTATTTCATGAACACAATTATTACTAACAATAAAAGCCCCTCCCCAGTATTATAGGTTTGTTCCATTGAATAAAGTATAACTGTCATCCCTAAAACAACATAATCTGAGCATGTATATAATTATCACTATTATTTTATGTCAACTATACTGGTTCTGGCGTGCCTGGATAACCCCTGCCCTGGATGGCTGAACATCAACAAGACCACGAATATAAAATTATAGGCAAACGTCCAATAATTTCTTGATACAGGGTTCAAAGACTAACTATGGAGACAACATGAATACATATGTGTTATTTACATTGTCAGTGTTATCGAGAACATATAAAACACAGTAATTGTACTTACTCTGGGTGCTATTGACACAGTCACTGCCCTGGGCCTGGCATCGTGGTCGGACCCGAAGACGTCGTCGTCACATATTCAACAACAAATTCCACTTGCACAGTCTTTCTTTCACGTGCTAACTGCAGCTGTGCAATATTGCGTCGCTTCGCGGCACGGAAACTTTCGACCAAACGGCATAATGTCGTTTTAGAAAGCTAAAGAAACGCGGAGAATAAACTGTCGATGCTATCGAATGTAGCTGTATTACAAGCTGACGCCATAGGTTGGACGCATTACAACCAATCAGAACATTTGACTTGACGGAATCCTCTGATTCCGTCATCACGTGATGAGCCTGACCAATCGTTGTAGGTTTACCCATTCCTTTGTCCCCGAAGCGACAAGAGAGGCGGTCGTTTATAGGCTGGATTATTCAGGCAGCAGCGGTGCCATCTTAAAATAGTTTATATCATCATGCAGAGCGAAAACAGGGCTTTCCCGTGATATGCGCCATGATGGAATGGCAGTATTTTTCGCGACGCAATCGATCGCGGAAAAATGCATAATGTTCAATTATTCACGCTTCGTTTGACAAAAACAAAGACTTAGCAATGATAGGCATCAAACAAAATGCATGTTTTGTGACATAAACAGGTGTATTTCTGTAGTATAATGTATATGAATGGGAAGTTGAATAATTTTTATACATAGAAATGTCAATAACTCAAAACTAATTTTATTTTCAAAAATCCGCAAATTTCGACCCGAGCCTCCCCTTAAAGGTTCATATAGTTACACCAAAAATTATTTTTTCTAAATTGGAAAATGATAGAAATATACCACATAATGACAAACAGGCAGTCAAAAAACTGAAGACAATCAGTTGAAAATGTAACATAGAAACATAGGTTAACTCACCCATCCAAATGAGGAGCTGATTTCATCAATCTATGTTTTGTAGATGCACGAACCATGAAAACAGACAAATTGTACTGATGCATGGTGGAATAGCAAGTATGTCCTAGACAACAAACATCTACATATTTTTTCACAACTCAACTGCTTTTCCTAAAGGTTCACTTACTCAAATACCCTGCGTAAAGAGTAAAAAGCATTAATGTGTATTAATTTTTCTTACATATACCTAACCATTTTGATAAGATGACATTTGTAATACAATACTATATACTTGGTTATACCTAGCTCTCAGTAAAGCGTTGCCAATGATACATATCTGACAGTGATACTTTGTTGCAGCACCCATGGGTGCCACCCCTGAAACGAACGTGGTCAATAAGTTATAAAATGACTGACTGTTGAACCGCAGCAAAAACCAACCAACGTTTACCTTCACACTATAGTCAGTGCAGAACAAACGTAGTCAGTTTCTCTACAAACAGCAAACATCATTATTTTAAATGAATGCAATTCATTGACGCACATTTACCCGGTAGCGCCATGAATAAACTGGCTTCGGGGGCCAGTTTTAGACCGGCTTGTTGCGCCAATTATGTACCGGCGTGCAGTGCCAGTTATGTACCGGCGTGTAGTGCCAGTTTTATACTGGCGCGTAGTACCGGTTATTAACCGGTGAGTTGTGCCGGTTATTTACCGGCCCGTAGTGCCAGTATATAGCAACACGGAGTATCGACTGAAACGCAAAGGTCAAGGGTCAAATGCGATTAATTCACCACCGACTGAGTGTCCGCATATATACGGAGTGCATGAGACAACTGAAGTGATGCTGCCTTTGTAACTACGGTGATTACAACAAGTTTGAAATAAAGCAGGTGCATCTACCATACCACTAAGTTGATAAATTACTGATATATAATCAAATATATCTAACTGGTATGTAATATAGATTAGCCAGTAAAAAGTATATTGTTTTCCGTCATTTACCCCGACATGAATAACAATTATCTTTGTATATTTATCCTGGTTTTTATGCATTTTTCTTTACTATTCTAGTATTTAAATTTAACTTATGTTTGAATACTACACACTAAGCTGTAATAGTTTCCACATGTACACTCCGAGTTACTTTGAAGGCCAACCAAAGTACCAAGTCATCACTTCAAATACCACTTCTGTCTGGTATTGTAGAATTAGCTCATTTGCCGGGATTATATATTTCTGCCACAATGTTCATGTCGTCAACATGTGGGAACCGTGTAATGATATTAGCTGTGCATATACAGAGTACTCACATGAAAAACTGAGATCCATTGGTGTCTTTGCCACGATTCGCCATTGACAACAGAAAGTCTTTCTCATGTTTCAATACGAAGTTTTCATCTGCAGCAAATCAGGTGTATAATTCAGCTACTGTTATAATGAATGGCTAGATGTGCTGACATATGGTAATGATGCTTAACCATTTCAGTGTTTCATCACTTTTATACAAATGTGTCAAGCAAATGTTTCCGCAGATTGCATTTTTGCAATTTCTACTGACATTGGCTGAAAGCTATTTCCCTGATGAAAAATTGGCCAACAAAATTAAATGTTACAAAAGGGAGATGTTCTGGTGTTGTTAATATAATGATGATTATATTTATATGTATTAAACTTCAAAAATAAAATAGAAGTAGCAACCAGAAACGAACTTGTGTCTGCTTATTGTTTCTGCAAAAAAGGTTAGGTTCTTATATAGCGCAGTATCCAGCAGACCTGGGGCCGAGTACATTTTTATCAGTACAAGTACGAGTATGAATACTTTGATGATGGATGAGTACGATTACATTGCTAAAAGCTGAGTACGAGTACAAGTACATTCTCACGAGTACGAGTAAAAGTACGAGTACATTAAAAAAAAAAAATTAAATAATAATGTATTTAAAAATTATTAATTAATCTAATTTTTATAACTCAGCACAAGTGAATATGTAATGGCAGTTGATAAATTTGTTATGAGGAAAACTAAAAAAACCTTTATTTCATCAACAATGAAATTCACTTCATTGGCATTCATTTCAGTGGCATCATATGATCTTATCATCTATTTGCCATTGCACCGAATATACATGAGTTGTTCACAGGTTGAGTCTTTCAGGCTGCACTGTTCAGGGCAGAATACTTTCTTGGCTATGTTAAATACCCTTTCAACTGGGGCTGATGAGGCTGGAATGCTGAGATGGTGAGGGACCAACTGAGCCAGAGTTGGAAAACTCAGAACTGCAGTGGGTCACTATGACGATCTGTACATGGCTGACTGAGGTATTCGTTCACCTCACGTTCATCTGCTGACATTATAAGTTTGCAATTTATATTTTCTGATCGTAGACTACTAGTTGTTGAGAGGGTTAGCACATGTCCACATAACAGGCTCAGCATCCCCTTTGGACTTTTTAGCCAGGCTGCTGGCATGGGATTATACTAGTGTAGGAGGCAGTCTGACTTGAGCCACCTTACTTCTACAGAGGAAGACTGGCAGTTCTTGTTCTTTGCAGTTAGCACTGTCAGCCAGTGCCAAGAGGCATGGTCTCCATACTACATCAAGGACATTTCCTGTCTAACTGGTGGGTTAATTGCTAATTGACTCTTTATGGCTTAATTAAACAAACAGGTTTATGGCCTGAACTGCTAGCCTACAATTATTGTTTGCTTAACAGGGTGTTTCTGACTGGGAAAAGATGCTGCCTGTTGCGATGTTTGGGTATCATAGTCATTGTTATCAGAGAATGAGGATGCACTGGGATGTGTAGGGATGGTAAGGTTGTATACTATCAGAAATAACAAAGTATTAAAAAAATAGTTGAACATTTAAATATTTAAGGAAAATCTCATTTTATAACCAAATATATTTATTTTCCCAGTACATATTGAGAAAGTACTCAGATGTACTCGTAATGTACTCATAAAATCTGAGTACAATAAGTATGAGTACGAGTACGAGTCCATGACCCATAAGTATCATGAGTACGAGTACTTCAAAAATGTACTCAAGTACACGAGTACATGAGTACCGAGTACTTCAGCCCCAGGTCTGGTATCCAGTCCTCAGGACTCCTGGAAGCACTTTACACTTTACTCCCTGGCAGACCTGTTCAATCAAACACCATCTCGACTTCTCAAGAAAGCATCCAGCCACACTGCAATTAATGAGTGAAGACTATTCATACGCAAATATCTGCCACTATCTATAGCCAGGTACTCATTTATACAGCCAAGTGAACTGGAACGTTGAGTGAATGAACTTGCCCAAGGTTCGACACCGCAGCACAGGATTCGAACCAGGGTTCTCTCGGTCAAGAGTCCAAAGCTCTAGGCTCTGCACTACTGCACTCCTTTAAATGTGTCGGATGACAGTCTAAGCACATACATTAGTGAAAGCAAGTTATGTTGTGTCATCTGACCATTACGTTTTTGAATTAAACAGAATGATCTGCTCTTTTAGGAATTATTTAATTTTCTTAGTGATACTTGCACACTAAACGCATAAAAATACAAGCTTAGAATGTGCAAGTCTTAAAAAATTACTCGGCACTTCTTGTACATCAGCACAATTTTGGGTGGCACGGAAACAAATAAACTTAACAACAAGAACACATTTCTTGCTGTACTCACAGGCAGATATTACTATCAAATGTGAGTCATACATACCACATATTTAGAATTGTATGTGTTGTTTTGTATGAAAATTGTGATGATGTAGTTTATTAAATTACCTTAGAACTGTACTTTGCTGCAATTACATACCTGGGAAGACTCGGCCATAGATGGATTCTCCTCCGGTTCCATTGCCTTTGAAACAAACAAACAATCACCAATCATTTCAGGGCTTAGAAACCGGTCACACCAATGATCCAAAATTACTGTCACATACACTACAGTTTTGGGAATCCCTAAAACGATTTTGGTCAGTTTTTTTGTCTTGGCACTGTAATATTTTATCACATCACATTACTATGATAGGAAGACTGTGAAAAGTAGAATTTAAGAAAGGCAGAGGAGGATAACATGGGGAGGGAGAAGACTGCTAATGGGGGGTGTGGCCCGGGTCACTGCTGATTACAAGTCTCAGTACCCCCTGGCATATTGCTTTGTCAAAATGTGGAAGTAATGCAGAGTCCATTATGCAATTATCTCATTGTCTGCTAAATGTGGACAGTTTGGGCCAATCGTGGCTGATACATGTAATGTTTGGGAAGTAAAATTATTGGGATATCCTGGAATTGCCCTTTGATATGGAGCACGGGCAGTTGCATCGTTCCACAATCATGGCAAAGACAGAAACTAGGAGAATGTACAACTGATTCATATACTGCATAGGATAATGCAGTCAACTACCTCCTAGATGACTTGCGACTATCTTGAACCTCTTCCAACAGGGATGTTCGTGACACAGTTCTGCAATGAACACTCACCCTTAGTGAAGTCTCCTCCTTGAATCATGAAGTCCTTAACAACCCGGTGGAACGGTGAACCCTTGTAGTGTAGGGGCTTCCCACTTGTAGCACTATCCCCTTTCTCACCTACAAACCCAACAACCGGTGATCTCTCTCAAACAATGTACACTTATATACCACATTTATATAATACTATTATGTTGTTACAATACAATCTGATACATGAAATGGTTAAGACAAACTTTTTTTTAAATATTACTATTAAACAAACACAGACAACAACACAAAAGCAGTACTCATGAATATGTTATCACAATAAATGTATGATTTAGTCCTATCATTACATACTTACCGGTGCACAGCGCACGGAAGTTGTCACATGTTTTTGGGCAGACATCAGAGAAAAGTTCAAATACGACACGTCCAACTAGAATAGAACACATTCATGATGTATGCAATGTACACAGTAACACTGTAACACAGTAAAACAGTAACACTGTAACTCTTACCAACTATTACCTTATTCACTCTTTTTGTTTATGAACTTTATCATTCATAATGTTAATAAAAATGTTAATGTAGCTAAAAGTCAGTATATTATAATCACATAAAAATTTAAGTAATTACATTTTGAATGCAGTTTAATTAACCTAAATAAAAGCAACATTGAAGGACCATACACATTTCTTTCAGATAGCAATTTGTTTTGCCTGTGGCAAGAAGTTGATCAGTCTTGGAATCGATTATCAATATGATATACTACCCTCTTATAATGTCCTTCACATTTCTCTAGAGTAAGGATACAGTTCAACTGATCTTGGTTTCCTCAAGATACTAACCTTGTTCTCCTGCTACTTCAATATCAAAGAAACACCTTGGACGATAAGTGCCTTTCACCGTCATCTTTTAGGCCTGAAAGCATAAAAGGTTATAAATACTGTGAATATGGTGCAACTAAAGTTTGTCATCATCTCACTGACTACATAAACAGGTTTTGATTGCAGAGAAGCCTGATCACATACCACTGCGCACTTAATTTCAGTTTTACAAGCAAATCTTGTTGTGCTCCTAAAATGTATTTAAAGAAATATGTTTTCCCATTTGTATCAAGTTGTTCACATCGGATCAAGTAAAAAAATGTACATGTACACATTCTTCAGGAATACTGTATAGCAATTTTTTGTGATCGAAAAAGCAATCCGAATTTCATGCATCTTCATTTTTGTGATGTGCAGCACATCACAAATTAGCGATAAACAAAGCGCCTAGGAGTGTCCTAAAATACAGAACTTTATATTAAGCATTTGCCCTTTTATACCTGAAACAATATGGAATGTTTGACGGTAGCATTGGTGTAGTCTGTAGACAAAATGGAGATATCATACAAAACATTCAGCAAAAATGTATTCCGTCCAGGCCTGGGGTAATAGTAATATGTAATACAGTGCAACACGCTTATAACGAACTACTTTGTGGGTAGCTAACGAGTTCGTTATATCCGTGAATTCGTTATATGCATGTACGCATTTACCCGCTAGGTGGCAGTGTTGTATGTGTTTTTAAACTATTCGCCAGGTGTCTATCAAGCGCAAAGATATTTTGTTGTGTAACATTTATTTAGATGACACATAAAACAGTTACAAACATTACTATTAAGTGCATTTATAGTATAAGATCGCAGACCACCCTCTGTGAAAAAGTAACAAAATACAGTATGATGTAAACATATAACCGTGAATTCGTTATACCCGTGTTCATAATATGCGTGAATGCTTATAATGGAAATGATAGGAAAAAAATCCGTACATAAGAAATTGTTTCGTTATATCCGTCAATTCGTTGTATCCGTGTTCGTTAAAAGCGTGTTGCACTGTAGTAACAATTACAAATATTGAAGTAATAGTAATAGCAGGGCTCGCTCGACATTACCGCTTGTCCGGGACAAGTAATGTTGGACAAGTACATTGTCCAGGACACTTGTCCGAAAGGGACAAGTTGATCGAGTCACAGTATGAACAGGGCTTGAAGTTGCTACTACCTCGTTGCATTTGCGTTGCATTTGCAAGTATAATCCTGCGACTTGATAAATTGCTTTAGTTGCAGTGTGCAATTTAGAACTTTGTCCATTAATTATTGTCCTGCCCATGGGTGACTGACATTTAGGTCCTTGTGTTGATATAACCCCTTGCTCTGCAGCAAAATATTAAAGAGATTAAACTGGGTTTTCACTTCTTTGAAGCCAGTTCTGCCAGTATTATGAATGGTTACGTTGACGTTCGTTAGTTGGTGCTCTTGTGAACAATACAAACCTAGAGTTAACAATAATATTAAATAATACACTACATAACTTGCTATATTTAATTGATGTTCCTTTTTTTGGGCCATGGTGAAATCAATCATGCCCTCCAAGTAAAGGCAAACAGAAAAAGCTTTAATGTCCAAAAGGAAACATGAGGGTGTGAACGAGTGGAAGGCAAGCGTTGGCCCAGATTTGCTCTCCAGCTATGCCAAGCCACCTAAGTAAATATTACAACAGTTGGCTTCCATCTGTGGCTACATGCTCATGGCTTCTCCGAGTTCACTTTGGACATCAAAGCTGATTCTACTCCTCTTTGCTGGAGTAAAGGAGCCACATAGGTGCTGCAACAAGCTGATGACACCACCCTTGACTTGACTGCAATCTGATAGTCCCGCCTACACGCGATGACGTTTTATTCATTATTAATTATGGATTCCCTTTGACCTGCCTGCAAGCGGCAGGTTGACTATGAATGGTTCAGTCCAAATTAACTGACCGTTATACGCAATAGACAGGATACCGTTATGGACAGTGCAAATTAATAGGAAGTCATTTGGGACTTTCAAAAGTGACCGTTATCGTTATGGACAGGTGGCCGCTAAAGCAGGTTTTACTGTAAATATTTATGATTTGTTTATACTTTATAATACTTCCCTAATGATGGTGATGATGAAAGTGCTTGACATTCACAAATATGATATCAGATACTCTTTGGGCATGGTATCGATAAATGGCAAGTTGGATTTTTGTATTCACCTGTTTTGTTTAACTTCTTGAGACTGTGAGTCAAACAACTGTATTTATTGTATTCATGCATATAGTGCATTATATCTTAAAATGTTCCGATAAAAAATGTAATAGTAATAGGAAGAATTCAGCATGTAATAGTAATAGGAAGGAAACAAAGTAATAGATTTAAAATTGCAATGTAATTGACCCCAGGCCTGATTCCGTCACAAGTACAAGTTTTAGAATTTAGTACTTTAATTGGTACTTATGCGAATGTCAGTTTTTCTGGGCCTTCTCGATATTCAAACTGCTGTTATATAGCTTTACATTTATGCCACAATTTTAAAACTCAATAGCACTGCACTGATTTCATTACTTGATATAGACCAAAAAATTAAATCTACAATAAACACTTGTGTTGAATCTAGACCCACCTCGATTTCATAACTACATTTTTGCTTAAATTTGATGCATTTGTGAGTTAGTACCATCAGAGACATAATCCAAAGTATATTTGTTACAAAAATGTTGCATCTTTGCACTGTTTTGAAGCACAAATTGCAACCTGGTCTTCGCCGATGTGTGTTGAAACGAGCGATAGATACAGCAGCGTCTGTTGATGCAAACCGGGACGCTATTTATGCTTCAAAAGTGCACTAAGATGCAATAATTTTAAACATAAATTATGCCTAGAATGATGGAATTAACCCAGAGGTATCAAATTTTTGCAAAAGTGTACTTCTTCCGTTAAGTGGCCACAATCAATATCTGATTATTCTGCCACTATTCTTTGGATCTGGCATGAAAAGAAAAACCTACCTCCCACAAAATAGATACCAAATTTCTCAAACTCCTTTTTTAACGACAGCTCCATATTAAGTGACCCTAACCCATATGACTTGTTGTCAGACTCAGTGTCTGAAAATGGTGACAACATTGCAGACTCTGAGTCCGAACCTACAAACCGGAACAAACCAACCAACAAGCCTAAATCAAAACCAATTAAGATTATGGTCATTAACTGCAACAGCATACTAAGCACAGATAAACGCACCCAGTTTATGAGTACTGTGGAGGCCGATGGTCCCGATGTAGTGATTGGCACAGAGTCGCACGTAGATGCATCGGTGTCTGATGGAGAAATCTTCCATCCAGGATACGATGTCTACCGAAAAGACCGAGACAGGAATGGTGGAGTATTCGTTGCCATAAAGAATTGTTTTATTTCGTCGGGGATGCCCGAGTTTGACTGTGAAACTGTATGGGCAAGAATACAGGTGTTCGGGTGCCGGACCCTGATAGTGGGATCATATTATAGACCACCTAACTCCACTATCGATGCACTATCTGGTCTGGAGAATTCGCTAGGCCGTATTAGCTCGAAATATCCAGCGGCAAACATTGTTTTGGGGGGTGATTTTAATATGCCGGGCATCGACTGGGAAACCAAGTCGGTGATCAGAAACCCCCAGTATGGCAATGGTATGAGTCAGAAGCTGATTGATATCTGCAATGACTTTTCATTGGACCAAGTGGTCAGAATACCAACACGCCTCAACAATATACTGGACCTGATTCTTACCACAAACCCTAACCTGTTCAGAAATATCTCTACTATCAACGGAATTAGCGACCATGACATTGTCACCACCGATCTCGACATGAAAGTACCAATGAACAAGAAGAAAGCCAGAACCGTTTATATATATAAACGAGCAAACATTGGTGCCATTAAAAAAGAGTTAGATGAATTTAATATAAACTTGTTTGGAGAGGATTTCAATTTGCGATCTGTTAATGAGAATTGGAATATGTTTAAATTAATTGTACTGGATAGCATGAACAGATTCATTCCCACAAAGAAACTATCAACTAGGAATAATCTTCCATGGATGACAAGACATATTCACAGACTAATCCGCAAAAAACAGAGACGATATAACAAAGCAAAAAAGACACAAAACAATCAGGATTGGGCTGTCTTCAGGAAGCTCCGGACACATGTAAAAACAGAGCTAACCGCTGCGTATCATAACTATATTGATAGCATGCTTGACGTCGAGTGTAATGAAGAAAGGTCAATCCCTAAGAAATTTTGGTCATACGTCAAAAATATAAGAAAGGACTTTGTTGGTATACCATCACTGAAAGACCACAATAATCACCTGGTTTCGTCTAGTAAGGGGAAAGCAGATATACTGTCAAAGCAGTACCAAACTGTCTTCACAAAGGAAGATCTTGTCAACATCCCAGTCATGCCTCAGTCACCATATTCCGCAATGCCGGGAATCACAGTCACTGTACATGGAGTACACAAGCTGTTACTCAGACTGAAGCCCGGCAAAGCGCATGGCCCTGACGCAATCCCAAACAAAATTTTAATGGAGACAGCTGATCAAATTGCACCTTGCCTGGCTAGAATATTCCAACAATCCATAGACACGGGCGGGCCGGGTGAGGTCCCCCTTGACTGGAAACATGCTAATATATCAGCAGTATTCAAGAAGGGTGACAAATCAATCGCAGCAAACTATAGGCCAGTATCCCTCACATCAGTATGCTGCAAGCTATTTGAACACATTATCTACAGCAACATAATGGACCATCTGGACTCTAATAACATCATCGTAGAGTACCAGCATGGGTTCAGGAATAAACATTCATGTGAGACACAATTAATTGGTGCCACAGAAGACATTGCAAAGAATATAGATAACGGCCACCAAACTGATCTCCTAATACTGGACTTTTCTAAGGCCTTTGACACCGTGCCTCATGCACGCCTTATGGGAAAACTCCAGTATTACGGGGTCAGTGATGGAGTCACCAACTGGATTTCAAATTGGCTAACTGACAGAAAGCAGAATGTAGTAGTAGATGGCGAGTCGTCAGAAGAAGTGACAGTCGAGTCTGGGGTACCACAGGGCACTGTACTGGGCCCACTTCTTTTTTTATTATATGTCAATGATATAGGAGAGGGGATCACCTCTAATATCCGGCTTTTTGCCGACGATTGTATTTTATACAGGCGTATCAATAACAGTAATGACGCAGAAGCCCTCCAGTCCGACCTGCATAGGCTGGTGGACTGGTCTGCAACCTGGCAGATGCATTTTAATATCAATAAATGCTCAGTTATGCATATCACCAAGAAGAGAACTGTCCACCGATCTCAGTATACCATCAATGGAGACAGCCTGGGAATTGTACACCATCACCCGTACCTAGGTGTGGAGTTCTCTGATGACCTCAGATGGAACACTCACATATCCCACCTATCTGCCAAATCTAACCGTATATTAGGTTTTATCAAGAGAAATCTGTATAAATGCTCAGAGAAAACTAAACAATCGGCTTACTTTGCACTAGTCCGCCCTAATCTCGAATACGCGAGCGCTGCTTGGGATCCATACACCAAAAAAAATATTAACGAACTTGAGAAAATACAGCGACGAGCAGCGAGATTTGTAATGGGTAACAACAGTCGGGAAAGCAGCGTAACATTAATGATGAAAACACTCAAGTGGGAGTCACTAGAGCGCCGCAGAAAGGTCAGCCGCCTAGCAATGTTCTATAAATCTGTACATGGAGAAATAGCCCTTCCTTTGCCGAGCCACCTCGTTCACTCAATCAACAACACTCGTGGCCACAGTGAACGATTTATTCAGGTGCCGGCAAGGACTCAGGTTTATGCTAACAGCTTTTTTAATAGAACAGTAAGGAACTGGAACGGACTAACCGAAACAGTTGTGTCTGCAACCACGGTGGATACTTTTAAATCTAGGCTGGGCAGACGACTCTAAAAATTCCCTGTAGTGCTATGCCATATGCCCCCCGTCCCCTATATTGGCGTAATGACCGTATGGTGTTTGCCAATTATTATATAGACAGACAGACAAAAGCGAAATCAATGGATTTGATATTATAAGTGCCTAAATAGGCCTAGATAGATGGGTAAAATATATTTTAGATTAGCACAGTTTTGAGGTTCAAATAGCACTCAACTTGTCTCAGACTCAAGTCAAATCAAGAACTGACCAAGACTGGCAAGATAAGAGGATTGTTTCCAGACACTGAGTCTACGACATGCACGCCTTAGTTAATCGACTATTTGTCTACCGTACGCATACGCCTTCAGTACGACTGGTGCCGGTTTGTCGACCGTAGACGCAGTCGTAGAGACTGGGAACGGGTGGTTGGGTCTGGACCTGGTTAGCTCGCTACCCACCTCACTATCTAGTGTTAAATGTGTTTTTCATGAATGTATGTGGTGCTTTCTGTTAATAAACTCCTCGAGGAGCTACCGTACTCGCAGAAAACAATTTTTTTTGCTCAATATGTTGTGTAATTACCGTGTAGGCTGGAAAATCGCCGCATAAAATAACCCTATCGATTCATTGCATCAAAATGGCGACGGTTAAGATGGATATTTTGTAGATGTGCCATCTGGTGAACAATCTGGAACTAACGTTTGGACACCTAAACATAAGTAAAAATATCAATTTTATGAGCGTGTGCGTGGAGAAATTACATAAAATAAATGTAAACGGTAGATTAATTAGTACATAGAGTGAGCATGTAATATAATAGTTTTATTCATGTGTTAAAATTTCGACGACCGCAATCGTACTGTGGTGCCACGTAGCGGGTGAGAATCATTCAACCCGCTAGGGGAATCCCCAATCCGAAGAATGACAACGTAAGGCCCCTCGATAAGATGGCGTCGACGTCTGCATCGGCGGAACAGCTGCGTTCTCCGTTGGAGAATGTTCTGAACATTCTACCGCAAGGACACGACAAAGCATTGAAGCAGGCCTTCTACAATACCGCCGCTACACTTTTCGTTGTCTTTGTAGGGGCGGCGGCGCTTGCTGCCTACTACATTTTGGAGGTTTTCTTACGCCCCCTCCTGTGGGCTGTCCTCTGCGGCACCGTCCTGCATCCGTTCAAGAAGACGCTTACCAATGTCGTCCGCGGCTGGTTATATCACCTTCGAACCAGCGGCACGCCGTTTGTGGTTGGCACGATGTTATTGCCGTTTAATATCCTCGACGCCATCTCGTCGAGTCTAGGAGGGTTCGTCGTGCGTCACAGTAAACTAATCGTCGCCGTCGGCACGGGGCTGCCCGCCGTGTACATCCTCTACTATTTCGGTCCTCTCGGCGGAATCTTCTCCACTCTCAGATCGCTTTTCGAATTCGTCTACAACGCATTGGGTTATTTCAGTGCGGTCTGGGTATGCATACAATGTTTCTTCTACAGTACTGCACGAGACAATGTGTTAATAAACGGTCAAATATAATTATATATCATAATTACTCATAGACACATATGTTTAATGTTATGATACCTCTTGAGGCTATTCCCTAGGCTAAGGCCATATGGGCAATCCATAAAGATGTATTCTGAGTTCCTCCATGTTTAAAATACAAATTTCCAGCGAGACTATATATCAGTTTCCTCAATTCCCTATAAACTTGTTTTCACATAATATGCCATTTTAAGATAAAACGTGCAAAAGACAAACAATTGTATCTGTGGGACCTGCAGTTTTTAATTCACTGGTTGGTTGGACGGGAGAATCAAGGGAATTACGCTGTCGAGCGGATGACATGTTGTTTTGTTGACAGTTTGGCGTGTCTGTAAACTGTGGAATGCGGCGGCGGAAAGCGGCACCTATATAAAATCTCTCTTGCATTTAGTGTGTGCTTTGAATCGGACTTATACTTTACGCATAGTTAAATATTCATATAATACACCCTGTCCGACAATATGAAGGCATAATATATTATGTTACACTTTTATGATACAGAACATTGATGAAACGATTGACACCTACCGGCGGTTCCGGCAATCACTAGCGAAATTTGAAATTTCACCATTGTTTCATCGCATAGAAATATACCTTAATCTCGATAGAATGGCTTTATATTGCCGAACAGATTGTATTACATGGATATTTAAGTATGTGTGAAGTACCACTCTGATGCTAAGCAAATGTCGAATGTTAGAGAGATTTTTACATCGATTTCGCATTGTTCTGCCTCGTTCCGCGGTTTACAGAGTCCCGACATTTTGGAACGTCAACAATAACATGAACACATGTCATCATTGTCATGTTTGATGTTGTCTAACAAAGTCAAGAGGTTATTAATTGTGTTATTTGTATCACAATATACGTCATGTTCAGTAACAATTAATGGATGAGATCATAGCGTTATATGAGGGTTTCAATATTTTTTGTGACTTTTAACTGGACTGTATGACAATAATAAATCTTGTTGATTTCGGGTGCCTTTGGGTTTTTCTAGGTGTTTTACATATAAGGATCATTATGTGTTACCCAGCAGAACTGATTTGGAAGTTAGTTACATTAATCGGGGCATTTCAAAATAAACTTCCGTCATGGAGGTGATATATTGTCATGGTAAATACTGGCACACAGGCTCGTAACCAAACAAGTGTCATGGAATGATTTCGCTTTATTAAATAGGCATACACGCTTTGCATTTGTGCTTAAAACAAGAAACTAATCTACATTAGTAATAGCGATCACTAGCGACACATCAAACGTGTATCATTGAATTCAGTTGAAGGAGCCAGATATTAAGGCCATCTCTTAATCAAAAGTATACACAGTTTTTCCTGGCCCCTGCTGCTCAATGACTGGAGACGGAAGTTGGCGGATGACATTGCATGACTCCAGCCAAGCGATGTCATGTTTTTTTGGCCATCTATACCGTTGGTTCCGACATAACCCACAGAACATGGATAAACCCATCTTACACTTGGGGAACTCAGCACAGTATTTTCCATGCAGCCGAGTCATTGTCTCTGAGAGTATTCTTTGTTGCATTTTAACCCCATTTTTGGTGATTGTGTCTCATCTGCTAGTAATAATCCTACTGCATAGGAATGTCTTGACTTTGCCTGATAGTCTCTGTCCTAGTGATTTGTGAATGTTTCTTGTGCAGTTAGTCAAGTTCTCCATTCCACGAGTCAGCTTTTTGGGGATGCCGAGAACACCATGAGCCATTGCACGCATCCTGTACTTCTTTATGCGGAATTGCATAAATTTGGTAATCATTTGCTTTTCTTTATATGACTTGGATCTTCTATACCTCTTCTTGATGCCTGACACCACAGCTGTTGAGAAGGTCAATTGCTTGCACATCTTTGGAGTAAGTTTGCTCTTGCTGTTTCGCAGCAAACGGTTAACAAGTCTTGTTGGTGTCGACTTGCCCAGTTGTTGTGATTTAAGGCGCTGTAATCTTTTTCTGTATTTTTCTGTATATTTCTCCATTTCTTTCTCCAATTTCTTCATTCTCCTGTAGAACTTGTTTCTGTCCTGACGCACTCATTGACGACCACGTTGCTTCTGTAGTGATTCGTTCTGACGTGTTTGTTGCATCTGCATTAGCACCACTGTCATCTTGTTCTGGTGATGTTGTTGGGGTGTTTTGCTTGTTGTTGCTGGTGAGCCTTTTTCTTTGCTCGAGAATGCTAAGCTGACTCTCGCCACCTTTGTCTCTGCTGTCTCACATCCCTGTTGCTTACCTCAATTTGTTTCTGTCTCTGATGCCAACGTTGTCTATTCTTTTCTTTAAAATCTTCATATATCTCAGTGTTTGACTTAATCCTGTCCATATACACTTTCTGGTGTTGCACCTCAGATTTCTTTTTACCAGTTCTTTTCCTCTTGTGTGATCCATTGTTTTATCTCTAGAATACATGCAAAACTTTAAATCAATATGTGGTCCTTGCAGATCAGTATATTTTGCTGGTGATGATGCTTTATTAATTGGCATTATTTAGGCTTGAGATGAGATAGCAACCCACACTCAACTGGTGTCATGGAGTGCCCCTCCATGACATTGGATTGGGCACGCAATATATGTTATGATGTTTCTGCATGTAAGAACATATATTTAAATGTACATATGTCCCAATCACTAACAAGAAATTAAATAATTGTACTATTCATTAACTCCATGACACCAGTCACTCCATGACATATCCATTTGTCATGGAGTGACTGTCATGGAGTGACACATTCAAGTATTCCACTTCAAAACATGCAGCTAAATGTGTCTGTTATCAGCCATATCAAAGAATAGTCAAGTGGTTTAATTACTCTTTTTATGATTGGTAGTGTCAGGCAGATAGGGTAAGTAATTGGGGAGTGGATGTCACTGAGGTGACAATGAATTAACACATGCATTGGTATACTAGCACATTATATCGGATAGTTCAAGCAGTTTTTATTGCACACAATCTTACCATGTTTCACTGCCAGCAGTATGTGTTTGGGAAAAGGGAGCACCATCAGCCTGCTTCAACAACACTTAGAAACCCGTTGCAAAGGTCAATTGTAGTACAATGTCGTGGAGTGACACAAGTCACTGGGACAATGTTACTTATAGCTGTAACAAGTAAAAGACAAATATATTTGTTTCAAGTAAATACATCGATTACTGGAACAGGGCACATTTGAATCAATTCTGCATCTTGAAATTATCTAAATAAACATTGATGTTGAAATGCAGCTATAATTGTTATAAACCTGGTTGGCTTGTCAGCATTCAATGTAGTAATCAAAATATTGCACTGCCATGGAATTGCGCGATGTACGAAATTGGGACATTCTAGATGTATACCGTTTTGACAGTTCTTAAGATGAATGGAAATCATTATGAGTATATCGTGGCATGAATAATACTTTGAGCAAGTCTGTGACAGTGTGCCTACCATACATATAGCCCAGGTTGTCATAACATTAATTTTGTTTTGAAGGTATTTACTGTTAGTGCATTGACACATTGCATTTATTGTACAGTATAAATGTAGGCCTAATTTTATTTGAATACCGTTGGTGGAAATAAAATACTAGTTTTATTTCATTATATTATTAAATGTAACCATTATATCATTGTAATAATGTTTATTTCCCAGAAATATATAAATCGTAATTGATTACATATAAAATTTAACAATCCAGTGAATAGAAGGGCACAAGTCACAAACAGGCCTGGGGTAATAGGAATGTGTAATAGTAACAATTACAAATATTGAAGTAATAGTAACAGTAATAGGTTGAATAAAACACAATGTAATAGTAATAAGAAGCAATGTAATAGCAATTGACCTATTACTTTTATATTATTAGACATTTCAAAGTTAAATTTGAGTTGCACTTATTTGCGGTATGGTTATTTAATTATTTACAAAGAAAAGAATATTCACTAGTTTCATCAGGTTTTATGATTGCTCTTCTCTGAATCATGGCCCTCAGTCAGTTTCACCCTGGAGGTTATGAGAGTTTTCATAGCACTAGCAGACATTGGGACAGTGTAACAGCTGCATGGCTAAAGGGATTCAATAGTTCTTTGAATTTGGCTTTGTTAACTATCCTTTTGACACAAGCCTGTATGGGTTTAGTGGCTGTCCACATATTACTAGGCCTAAACAACAGGTATAAAAAACATCCTGATGTATTTGTACTTGTGCCAGTAACCAACTGTCCACCAAGCAGCAGTAGTGCAGTATGGTTTCATTACATTGATTATAATTCAAAAAGTTAAAGTGACAGCAACATTGCTTTTGTCTTTCATTCCTGTATAGTACTGAAATATAAAATTAAAAATATAGTCTATCCATAAACAGTGTAGTTAGTAGATAATACTAAATATGATAGTTATATTTTGTCGTACATATTTATGCATACAGTGTATTATACTACATAGTATAATATAATATAATAGTAATTGCTACAAATGTAATAGTAATATATCAAATTCAGCAGGTAATACTAATAGGAAGGAAACTAGGTAATCGTAATATATTACATTGTAATGTACTTTACCCCAGGCCTGGTCACAAATGTAGTCAAATAGGATTCCTGTTAAAATGCATGAGTATGATTACTGAGAAAATGAGTGTAATCAGTTTCAATTGTATTTACTTGTGCATGTAATTATGATTACATCAATAACTGTAGTCATTGTCTGTGCATCTTTTACAATTTATTAAAAAAATGGTATGAGTTGCTCAGTAAGTAGTCTTCAAATAAGTGTAGGAAACAGTACTAGACAAACTAAACATTTTACATGGCTGAAGATGTAGTCCCTAGTACATATGACATTTGTTTCATGGGATGTAGGGCCCAGGACAGTGAATCAGAATTATTTTTGTGCACCCTATGTTTTGGGACTGCTTATAATTTAATTATTTTTATGTGTCCCAATACATACGATCATTGTAGTATATACATCTTTATATTTCTTGTAAGCTCATAACAGTTCTAGAACTGAATGATTAATTAACAACATCTGCTAACAGGTGTGGACACTTGTCCTGGCTTATCTTCTGGTGGTCATCTTCTACTGGACACCTGAGTCGAGTAAGATTCTGCGGCCACTGTCCATACCGGTGTGGATAGCCTTGACCTTCCACCTCACCACCATTGTGGGCGTCTTCCGAGTACCACTGCTGCTTATACTGGGCGTCATGATGACTGTCGGTTGGGTGTCTGAAGTCACAGAGTCCACACAAACAGAGCATGTGGAAGAAGGTAAGTGGGGGATGGACATACATAGAGGTATTCATTTCATGGGAAACTGGTGGGAGTCCACCAAACTCCCTGTATGTGTTCATATGTGGCAGTCTGCAAACAAACTTGGGAGATTCATCAACAAACATATCACCAGGTGACACCACTGTTGTATTAATTTATTGGGTCATAATATCACTCCACCAGGTGATGCCACCATGTTATAAACGTTCTGAGTATAAGGTTGCTGCAACCATGTCGGGTCACATTGGTCCACAGGCATTTTTGAACAAACCGGTGAATATGACCACTTGGTACAGCCTGGAGTCAATTCTAGGTGGTACCGTACATGGCCACATGCACATTGATGAACCATTGTCAGCATTGAAATTGACCAGTTTAACACTGGATTTATCGTCTTCTAAAGTAGGGTGTCACTTGGACACCAACCGCCAACCAATAGCATAGTTACATTGATGGACAACTCTCACAGACTTTATGTTTTGATCTTGAATTATAACAGTTTGAGTTCTGTTTGCATTGTTTAATATATAACATAACTATTATGCACTTCCTTCTAATTGCTACATGTATGTAAATGGTATGATGGCGACACAGATGTTGCAAATCAGATAAGACAGCAAGTGATGAAATCTGACCAGCAGTTTCAGATGTGAACTTTGGCCTAACTTTTCCTTACACAGGGATGCAGACGAGCAGTTGTTGGTTCTCCTCGTCGAGGTCAAAGTTGAATGCCACAGAAGGGGACATGGATGGTGTGGATGCAGGAGAGAAGAGCACAAGACAAGACACAGGTGGCAGCACTGAGCCAGAGCCAAAGCCCCAGAGTCTAAGCGACCACTGCTTCGTGGCTTTGCTGTGGGCTGTGGTTCTCGTGCAGCTGTGGCAGCGTCTATGGCTCATCCAGCTCATCCCATTGCTACTTTTCTACCTCCTTCTCAAGAAACTTGGTGAGTCATTTTATATCGGCTCTTTTATTGTTGTAAGTTGTAAAAATGCGGGGTTTTATGAGTGATTTTTTACCAGATCAGTTGTTGTATGTAACTTGATTGTGTGTCCGTTTAGATGAGCAGCCTCATGTTTTAAATTAAAGGTCATATTAGGTTCATCTGTTGTTCACTATCCTTGTTTATGATGTTATATAACAAAAATGTAAACTATGTTTCGTTTTTTGGATATTCTGGAATTTTTATTTATCCATTTCTGTTTGTCTACTTAAAAAAATCACTTGCTGATTTATTAAACATTAATAATATATTATTTTAATACTTGACCTGATGTAGTAACCAATGATGTTTCACTGGTTTGTTTATTTTACCAAAAAGTAAACTGTTGTTCACTTATTTCAGGTTTGCAACTCGGGACTCGGCTTAGTGAAAAAATGTCAACAATTGGTTGTCATTTCAAGGAATCTCTGTCAAATAATTCGCGTATTGGTATTCTGGTTCCGCGTCCGGTTCGAGCCCTGGGTCACATGGTCCTCCGCGGAGATGGCAAGGTGAACTATACACTCATGGGTCATTCTCTCTATTCCTTGGCAAATCTTTGTCTAATGTGATACTTTTTGTCAGCTTGTTGTATGTAGTGAGAATGGCAGCCTTTGGTCAGTTCTCTGATGTTCAACTTACATCAACTAGAAAGTTCCAGTTAAAATAAAGTTGGCAAACATTGAAGTAGCCTCCATATTTCAATTTATTGATTGACTCATTTAGCAAAAAATGACCTTACCTAGTATTGTGTACAACATGATAACTTATTTGCGTAAAAATCTGATTTAGTTTTGAAAAAATCATCAGAAAAGTATTACCCGGTATATTAGTTTGGGTTTATCTAAATAAAAATTCAGCAAAAACTGTACAATAACATAAGATGGTTGCACTTTTATTGCCATTTGACTGATTGAAAATCACAACAAGTACACTATGTACATGGTATAAATTATTAAACAGATTATGGAAACTATTCACACACTGAAAATTAGAATATAAACAAACTTTATTTGCTTTGGTCTAAAACAAATTACTGAAGTATAGAAATAGCTTTTATGTATATCTTCAGATATAGCAACAACTATTATTTCAGCATGCAAGACTTCATTCGTAATTATTTACATCCTCCGCTGTCTCCAGTAGGAAGTATAGTATTGTAAGTTTGTAACTGCACATTGGTGCTTGTTTGTTGATACAACGGGGTTGTTATGTTTATACTTTTGTAGATCGTGTCTACTGTGGAGAATTCCATGGACAAAACTGTCAGCATACTCATCATTTTACTCTTGATGTTTGGACTAATTCTTGGTACTTTCTTCTCAGCAGTTCAGGTGAGAATTAAACATGTATTTTTGCTAATGTGTTGTATGATAGATTGCAACTAAGGACAAGATAAATTACAGTAAAGTACAGTAAATTGTAGAAGACATGAAAAGTCATTAATTCACCAAATACGCTATACATACAAAATGTGTTTGGTTATGACAGCATTTATCATCACAAATAACATGTTTTCTGTGTGATAAGCGTGTGTTGATGTAATTTATAACTTGTGCTATGTTTAGGGATCGATCACAATTGTCAATATTATGTCCCTATTCGTACAAAGTGTATGGAAGAGGAGACGAGTTGCCCCAAAAAGCCTGCATACTAATTATAAAAATGTTAGTTGCATGTAAATTACATAACCATAGTGACCGTAGATAAATGTTTGTATACATGATAATGGTGGTTGTTAGTATGTCCACTGCATGCACCGGGGTACGGACAGTTTCCCAGTGGACAGTTGCCCAGTGGACAATTGTCCAGTGGTCGAATGAAAAAGTGGACACTTGCTCAGTGAAAAAAAAATTACATAAATGTAATAAATAAATTTGACATTAATATGAGCTACTCCAAGTTGGCATGGTCAGCCCACAGCATTAGACTTGCATGAACGCAAGAACATGAACTATGACCATATGAATGAATGTATTGTGAATGTATTGGTTGACATTGGTATGAAATTATGAATGTGTGCATATTTACATTATATAAATAAAGTGTTGTACACGATTCGAAGTTCTTGTTGTTTTGTTATAATATAATAATTTTATAAAACATAAATATTATACTGTTATAAAAAAGGACTTTTATTTATTACATTTATTGTTTTGTCACTGAGCAAGTGTCCACTTTTTCATTTGACCACTGTTCAAGTGTCCACTGGGCATCTGACCTCTGAGCAACTGTCCACTGGGCAACTGTCCTACATTCGCATGTGCCATATCATTATTATCTTACATACCTACATATGTTTTTTAATCTAGAAAAAAGTATGACATTTTAATGTACTGATTAATTCAATGGGTCTAAAATTACCTTAGTACGAAAAGCGAATGACAAACTGAATGATTAGAATCCTTGAGAGGGTGTCACTGTGGCATTATGTTTAGTTTATGGGGACATTTTTTATCAGCTGCATCATAATTGGTGACAGGAGAAATCAAGTGATCAGTGGGAAGAAATTTAAGATCAATATATAACAATTGCCAATGATATTGATATGATATCAATTCAATTGCAATTCAATTAAGAATTGAACCCAGGTCTGGCTCCATGTGTGGGTCATCTAGTGTCCTGTTCTAGCGAGAACCAGTGTGAAATGACCACACTTACTGCCCAAAGAGATCATTCAAGATAAGTCCTCCATGTATACTGTAGATAGCTTTTGTGCAAATAAATGTGTGTGTATATTTGTGGTGTAGTAATAAGCATGTGATGTTGGCAGGTACATAGAGAGAGCATGCACATAGTGTCGATGACAAGCAACCTTCTAAACAACACGCTCCACCCTGAACTCAACCAGTGAGTCCTTCACTTCCTTCTGTCTCCTTCACTGTTTATCATGACTCTAGAACTATGATAATGGATTCTTCATGATATGAATGTAAGATGGCTAAATCTACTCCAATGTTGGTGATCTTCTGTGCTACGCATCATTATAATGTTGCATCTCAGTGTTACTGATTGGACATTAAAATAGAAGAATTCTGTGTATTTGATACAACATTGTTGGACTGATAATTATTGTATGTATGTGAAGCATGGTGCATTACTGTCTTACTAATATCTAGATAACATCTAAATCACTTTTAAAGTGCACTATTAAGATTGTATTACAACTTACAGTTAAGTCTTCACAATCATGTACTTTGATTCGAGAAATTATAATCTTGCCAGGGAAATGACTACTATTGCATTCCAAATAAGCGTATATGTACGGCTATTTATTTGGACAAAAAATGCCAGCCTATACGGTCTTACTCGGGTCTGTACACTTATTTAATGTTGGTAGTTCCACCCTATATGTTTTTTATTTGGTCAACGTTATTTACTATTGTTGGTTCTACCATATACAGTTTTTATTAGGCACTACATGTATTTATTTACATCACCGATACAATGTTCTGATAAATATGTATATATATTATTCTTGCCGGCGAATCGATGAAGCCGAACGCGCAGTACTCTTCATTCTTACAGCGATGCTGTTTATGCCGGTTACCACGCCAATCATGGCAGATAACGATCTTTTCATTAAAAAATTAAAAAATCTACATTTATGCTAAAAGGAGCACTTAGGGAACCTGTGTGTAAAGTATAAAGGTTTGTTATGTTTTATTGGGATCATGTTGTGGTCAAGACATTAGTATTATGGCTAGTAATTTGCAAATCTTGCAATCTAGGGCTAGGCGATAAAGCATGATTAACAATGTTTCGCGCGCAAATTTGCGACGCGACCAATTCACATGGCGCGACATCACCAGACAACCCTTACTGCAGTAGTGACCTCGATGCTATGCGGCAGAGCTACGTGGTAAACAAGCCATAGTGGATCAATCCATTTATGTATTTAAGGGTGCCAGGGTTGGCGGAATTAACTACATTATGTTAAAGAGTATCCTGCAGAATTTGGCATTGTTTCTGTTAATGTAATACTAACAATTATAGATATATATTATTTGCTGTTTTCAACAGATATCAGTTAGTGTTAAATTACTAATCACCGAGACAAACTAAATGGAGCATTATGTCTGGAGTTTTGTTTCGACGTTTGATTTAATATCCAGTATTATTGACTATTGTTTGTTTGATGTAGGCAACTCCTGTTTGCATATAACTATGTTGTTGCATTGTCAAAAAGACACCAATTAAAATTATAAATACACACATTGCAACTTAATTTCACATTATTACTGGCTTACACTATTATTCCAAGGTGTACTTTTATTATAATTCCAAGACATTTCTGCCCAATACTCTTATTCCACCACATACTCTTGTTACAATTTCAAGAAATTTCCTCCCTATACTATGTTATTCCGAACTATATTCTTATTAAAATTCCAAGGCATGTCCACCCTATACTGTTATTCCGACCTGTACACTTATTTGGAATGCAACAGTAGGAGGAAAGAAGTTAAACTTTGCCACCTCTTGTAAATACCTTGGGCATGTCATTTGTAACGACTTATCGGATGAGGCTGACATTCAAGCCAAAGTGAGACTTCTTTATGCCAAAAGTAACATGTTACGGCAAAAATTTCATTTTTGATCTACTGCTCTAAAGAATAATGTTTACTGCATATTTCAGTAATATTTATATTTGTGCGGTATGGATTAATTTTAGAAAGGCTAATTTTCAACAATTTATTGTTGCCTACAACAATTCATACAGAATATTGAACAATCTGCTGATGAGATGTAGTGCTAGCCACATGTTTGCTACAGCTAATGTAAAATCATGTAAATGTGTTATCAGAACAGCTATTTTAAGCTTAATCACGAAGATTAACAAGTCTGTTAATACAATTATTCAGAGTATTGTTATTAGCGACATAGACAGTACGACTCAGTTGCAGCATCAGTGGATCAAGGCTCTGTATAATTTTTTAATATCCTGTTTCTATTAATATATTTATTTGTTATCTATATTTATTTATGTTTATATTTTATATGGATGTTTTTATTGATGTACTTTTTTTCCAATATGGACACAATGCTTGTCTGAAATAAAAACATTATTATTATTATATTTAAATCGTACTTATGCCCATCGTCCCTCCTGGGGCAAAGGCTGTCGACAACAGATCTCCAGAATCCTCTGTCCTGGGCTCTTGTTTCAAGCTGCCTCCAGTTGTATCCTGTCTTCCTGGTGTCTGCCTGGAAGTCCCTTCCCATACTTAAATAAAATAACAAAATTTTTCTGCCAGAGTGCACAAAATAAAATATGCTCTGGATTAATAATGTATACACTGGTATACTGAATTTAAAATGTTTTGTTTAGCTTGTGGTGCATTTTAGACAAAATCCACTTTGCTAATATTGCTGCAAAAGTATTCAGTGTTTGAGAAATGCATGACTAAAAAGAATAAAACATGGAAGCACTTCCTTTGTGCTCGGTGCAAGGACATTTCCACTGTGCTGTGACAACTTACCTTCAACATCATCCACTGATCCTTGTATTGCTTGTCTCTTTCAGGTGGCTACCAGATCAGAAAGTGATGCGCAATACAGTTGACTCGATGGTCGGCAATGCGTATCTGTATGGGAGAGAGTGGCTTGCTACAAAGGTGGGTAGTCTGGTGTGACTTGCCTGTAGACTGGTGTGACTTGCCTGTAGACTGGTATGACTAGCCTGTAGTCTGGTGTGACTTGCCTGTAGACTGGTGTGACTTGCCTGTAGTCTGGTGTGAATTGCCTGTAGACTGGTATGACTTGCCTGTAGACTGGTGTGACTTGCCTGTAGACTGGTGTGACTTGCCTGTAGTCTGGTGTGACTTGCCTGTAGTCTGGTGTGACTTGCCTGTAGACTGGTATGACTTGCCTGTAGACTGGTGTGACTTGCCTGTAGACTGGTGTGACTTGCCTGTAGACTGGTGTGACTTGCCTGTAGACTGGTGTGACTTGCCTGTAGACTGGTGTGACTTGCCTGTAGACTGGTGTGACTTGCCTGTAGTCTGGTGTGACTTGCCTGTAGACTGGTGTGACTTGCCTGTAGACTGGTGTGACTTGCCTGTAGACTGGTGTGACTTGCCTGTAGACTGGTGTGACTTGCCTGTAGACTGGTGTGACTTGCCTGTAGTCTGGTGTGACTTGCCTGTAGACTGGTGTGACTTGCCTGTAGACTGGTGTGACTTGCCTGTAGACTGGTGTGACTTGCCTATAGTCTGGTGTGACTTGCCTGTAGACTTTTGTGACTTGCCTGTAGACTTTTGTGACTTGCCTGTAGACTGGTGTGAATTGCCTGTAGTCTGGTGTGACTTGCCTGTAGACTGGTATGACTTGCCTGTAGACTGGTGTGACTTGCCTGTAGACTGGTGTGACTTGCCTGTAGACTGGTGTGACTTGCCTGTAGACTGGTGTGACTTGCCTGTAGACTGGTGTGACTTGCCTGTAGACTGGTGTGACTTGCCTGTAGTCTGGTGTGACTTGCCTGTAGACTGGTGTGACTTGCCTGTAGACTGGTGTGACTTGCCTGTAGACTGGTGTGACTTGCCTGTAGACTGGTGTGACTTGCCTGTAGACTGGTGTGACTTGCCTGTAGTCTGGTGTGACTTGCCTGTAGACTGGTGTGACTTGCCTGTAGACTGGTGTGACTTGCCTGTAGACTGGTGTGACTTGCCTGTAGACTTTTGTGACTTGCCTGTAGACTTTTGTGACTTGCCTGTAGACTGGTATGACTTGCCTGTAGTCTGGTGTGACTTGCCTGTAGTCTGATGTGACTTGCCTGTAGACTTTTGTGACTTGACTGTAGTCTGGTGTGACTTGCCTGTAGACTGGTGTGACTTGCCTGTAGTCTGGTGTGACTTGCCTGTAGACTTTTGTGACTTGCCTCTAGACTGGTATGACTTGCCTCTAGTCTGGTGTGACTTGCCTGTAGACTTTTGTGACTTGCCTGTAGTCTGGTGTGACTTGCCTGTAGTCTGGTGTGACTTGCCTGTAGACTGGTGTGACTTGCCTGTAGTCTGGTGTGACTTGCCTGTAGACTGGTGTGACTTGCCTGTAGTCTGGTGTGACTTGCCTGTAGACTGGTGTGACTTGCCTGTAGTCTGGTGTGACTTGCCTGTAGACTTTTGTGACTTGCCTGCAGACTGGTATGACTTGCCTGTAGTCTGGTGTGACTTGCCTGTAGAGTTTTGTGACTTGCCTGTAATCTGGTGTGACTTGCCTGTAGACTGGTGTGACTTGCCTGTAGTCTGGTGTGACTTGCCTGTAGACTTTTGTGACTTGCCTGTAGTCTGGTGTGACTTGCCTGTAGACTGGTGTGACTTGCCTGTAGTCTGGTGTGACTTGTCTGTAGACTTTTGTGACTTGCCTGTAGTCTGGTGTGACTTGCCTGTAGACTGGTGTGACTTGCCTGTAGACTGGTGTGACTTGCCTGTAGTCTGGTGTGACTTGCCTGTAGACTTTTGTGACTTGCCTGTAGACTGGTGTGACTTGCCTGTAGTCTGGTGTGACTTGCCTGTAGACTTTTGTGACTTGCCTGTAGACTGGTGTGACTTGCCTATAGTCTGGTGTGACTTGCCTGTAGACTGGTGTGACTTGCCTGTAGACTGGTGTGACTTGTCTGTAGTGTGGCGGCCACGTTTGTCTGTAGTGTGGCGTGACTTGTCCATAATGTGGCATGACTTGTCTGTAGTATGGTTTACGTGAATTATCTGTAGTATGGTGTACATGACTTGTCTGTAGTATGGTGTGACTTGTCTGTCTGTAGTATGGTGTGACTTGTCTGTAGTATGGCATGACCTGTCTGTCTGTAGTATGGCGTGACTTGTCTGTCTGTAGTATGGTGTGACTTGTCTTTAGTATGGCGTGACTTGTCTGTAGTATGGCATGACTTGTCTGTCTGTAGTATGGCATGACTTGTCTGTAGTATGGTGTGACTTGTCAGTAGTATGGCGTGACTTGTCTGACTGTAGTATGGTGTGACTTGTCTGTAGTATGGTGTGACTTGTCTGTAATATGGCATGACTTGTCTGTCTGTAGTATGGCATGACTTGTCTGTAGTATGGTGTGACTTGTCTGTAGTATGGCATGACTTGTCTGTAGTATGGCATGACTTGTCTGTCTGTAGTATGGCGTGACTTGTCTGTCTGTAGTATGGTGTGACTTGTCTGTAGTATGGCGTGACTTGTCTGTAGTATGGCATGACTTGTCTGTCTGTAGTATGGCATGACTTGTCTGTAGTATGGTGTGACTTGTCTGTAGTATGGCATGACTTGTCTGACTGTAGTATGGTGTGACTTGTCTGTAGTATGGCATGACTTGTCTGTAGTATGGTGTGACTTATCTGTAGTATGGCATGACTTGTCTGACTGTAGTATGGTGTGACTTGTCTGTAGTATGGCATGACTTGTCTGACTGTAGTATGGTGTGACTTGTCTGACTGTAGTATGGTGTGACTTGTCTGACTGTAGTATGGCATGACTTGTCTGACTGTAGTATGGCATGACTTGTCTGTAGTATGGCGTGACTTGTCTGTAGTATGGTGTGACTTGTCTGTAGTATGGCATGACTTGTCTGACTGTAGTATGGTGTGACTTGTCTGTAGTATGGCATGACTTGTCTGACTGTAGTATGGTGTGACTTGTCTGTAGTATGGCATGACTTGTCTGTCTGTAGTATGGCATGACTTGTCTGTAGTATGGTGTGACTTGTCTGTAGTATGGCATGACTTGTCTGACTGTAGTATGGTGTGACTTGTCTGTAGTATGGCATGACTTGTCTGACTGTAGTATGGTGTGACTTGTCTGTAGTATGGCATGACTTGTCTGTAGTATGGTGTGACTTGTCTGTAGTATGGCATGACTTGTCTGACTGTAGTATGGTGTGACTTGTCTGTAGTATGGCATGACTTGTCTGTAGTATGGTGTGACTTGTCTGTAGTATGGCATGACTTGTCTGTAGTATGGTGTGACTTGTCTGTAGTATGGCATGACTTGTCTGACTGTAGTATGGTGTGACTTGTCTGTAGTATGGCATGACTTGTCTGACTATAGTATGGTGTGACTTGTCTGACTGTAGTATGGTGTGACTTGTCTGTAGTATGGCGTGACTTGTCTGTAGTATGGTGTGACTTGTCTGTAGTATGTAAAAGTAGTTTAGCTAGTTTAAAGTTAGACACTGCAGCATCCTAGTATTACATTTATATTGCTTTAGTTCCATTGTCAATCTTTGCCCTGTCAAGATCAATAGTTAAATCACTAATACAATGAAAACTTGTCCTGTGCTCTTGTAATCTTTGTTATTATTATTATTGTTTGTTATTTTATAATTTTTTAACCACCCTTTGTGGACACGTAAAAGCAACGTCTGTGTGTGATGTTGTTAGATCCAGAGCATAGTGAATGGAGACGACAAACGTAAGGCCCTGCTTGAGAGTCAGGCCCTGGATCTGTGGGACAGACTCTATGAGAACTGGTTCGCACGGGTAAGTCACGGCATATCAGCAACAGTTGATCAGTTCTTATGGTGACTGTACATGAACATTTTATGCTACAGTTCTGTTGTAAAGGTACATGTCTTTAGATATGTTAACTAAAATTTAGGACTTGTTAAATACTTTCAACATAGATGCGGTGTATATAGCTAGACAGATGACTGTTACACTGGCTCCGGAATTTCAGTAATGTTTTGTATCCCCAATACTCCGAACACACGGGTGTGTTTTAATTGATGATCAACTTAAACTTTATCACCCCAAGATGTTCTCCACAGATTCATGTATGATTCTCCACAAACTTTGTTTTTTTTAGTAGTTACAAGAAATTTTGCTTACATCCACAGATATTGTGTTTTGCAGAATACAAGCCTGCCAATAATTAAACCAGACCAGGAGTCAAAGATGCCTCTAGGAGTGCTCCATCTGTCCAATCTCACCAGTATGTGGATCATGATGAAACGCACCACTGACTTCAACCTCGACCTGATGGCCTTTGCAAAGGAGAACATTGGAATCTTGCTTTCTGTGAGTGTAAACTCCTCAGTTTATGCATTGTTACCATGTGTATTATATTCATCTTGTACTGGCATTTTAACGAGAGGGACAAGTGCTAGCACAGTGTTAGAACATCAAACCCATCATCCAAAGTCAGGAGATAGAAAGCACTTGCGAAAATTCTGAATGCTAGATTGGAAATATTTTTATTTCATTTGGCCTGAGTTGATTCATCTACATAAAGTTTTTGTGCCTGAAGCTGCAAAGGGCAGCCTGTAATACACGCGTGGTACGTCAACTTGCAGGAAGGAAACCTGCATTTAGGGCTAACTCTAAAAAGAAGGAATTAATGTTTACTCACCATTTGCTGTAGTCGCCATTTATTTTTCTAATTGGACTATATTTGAGCTAACGCACACGCCTGTGTGTGTGTGTGGGTGTGTGTGCATGCATGTGTGTGTGTGTCTTTTCCTCCTAGTCACTTTGAATGTTTGGAACCAAACTTTCAGGTTTTCATCGATGACCCTTCAGAAGAAAGTGACACCATTATTTTTAGAAATTCTCCATTGGTTACCAGATGTAAGATGGGTATTAATCAATTGTTCACACCATTAGGCATGTTTACTGTGACAGTTCTGAGGTTTGCAAAAATGAAAGGCGTGTGGATGGTTTATGTAAGTTCCGTTTTAAAAAACTGCTCACATTTACATCATAGCAAATATCATGTAGGAATATTTGAGGATGGGCGTGTTTGCTGGTTGTTGTAGTATCTGGTGCTGTTTGTTCACCAGTCTCTGGTGCTGTTTGTTCACCAGTCTCTGGTGCTGTTTGTTCACCAGTCTCTGGTGCTGTTTGTTCACCAGTCTCTGGTGCTGTTTGTTCACCAGTCTCTGATGCTGTTTGTTCACCAGTCTCTGATGCTGTCTGATGCTATTTGTTCATCAGTCTCTGATGCTGTTTGTTGCCCAGTTGCTGGAGTCCGTGTGGATTGTGCTGAAAGGGAACATCAACCTTGCGATGACCCTGCTCACCACTGGCATCTCATTTGTACTGGGTGGGGGAACAGCTCTTCTCAACTTCATCATCTCTATTGTAAGTACAGAAGACATTCTCAGACTACCAAAATGTTAAAGTTGCCTCCTCATTTCTACTTTTTCGCTCGCCTCATTTCAAATTAATTTTGCAAAAAAGTAAACCTACATAAAGATGTAAGACATGCTGGTTGTTTGTGCAATCTGTAGTTTGGGTAAAATCATAATTCTTCAGACAAACTAGCAACTTATTTAATTCTTGCCCAAGAATCAATTCCAGTAATTTTAAATGCGCAGTATGATTATGCACCTATTTTGGGGGTTAATGTCAACTTTCCTTGCTCTCTCAAAAACCATGTCAGGTCAGATTCAGTGAGTTGATGGCTAAATGTTGGTGCTGCAGATGGCTTTGGCAAATTATATCTCATCAATGTTGTATGGCTACCCGTTTTCTAATCTCTCTATCTGTCAGTAAGTTTTGTAAACTCAGATGAATACAATTATGGTAACCATGAAGCAAAACCTGAAATCCCACAATTTCGTTCCTGATGAAGGTTACCATCGATCAATGCGTTGGACTAAGTTCAACTTTATAGTTTTGATCAGAAGAAAATTTGATTGAACTTACTCTACCAACAAGATGAATATTTTCACATATGGTGGTATCATTACAGAAAAATTCAGATACATTTCTGACCGATTTTCATAATAATTTGATTAATATATACTTATAAATACACTGAACAGTTCTAAACACTGCTAAAATTATAATGAACAACTGCAATTTAGATTTTTAGTCCTTTGGCCGAAGGTTCAAGGGACTATTGCCATCACTCTGCATCCGCCGTTAGCTGCCGTATCTCAGAAACCGTTCAGCAACTTTTTCTCTAATTTTGCATAGACATATCTTAGGGCACTGCCACTATGCACAAGAAATCTGTATTTGATTGAATCATTTTAAGTGCTCCCTAGGGCCTCCAAGGACCCCAAAACTTAAAAAAATGTAACATTTGGCCTATTTTTTCAAAAACTGTTCAGCAACTTTTTTTCTAATTTTGCATAGATGTATCTTAGGGCGCTGCCACTATATACAAGAAATCTGTATTTTATTGAATCATTCTAAGGGCACCTAAGGGGCCCCCAAAGTGCAAAAGTTTTACATTATCTAGTGATGTGGTTTTGAGAAGGACCCTTGAGACCCCTACAGTAGATTTTGTTTATTGTGCCACAAAGTCAACACAAAGACCAATCTCTGCAGCCTAGTGCTACTGTTCCATTGAGACCTTGACTAATCTTTAATTGGTCACAGCTCCCAGGCAGAGTAGACACACTTGACCCCTGTTAGACTGAACAGTTGCCTAACACTTTTTATCTTCAAAACTATTTATTTTCTATAATTGAAAGTTGTGTTTATTTTGATGTTCATTTAATTATTATAAAATGGTGTGACTGTGGTGTCTATTGATTAAAGATGTATTGTCTGTAGAAACCTGTAGGTGACAAACATAGAAAATTAATATTCTGTCACCTGTAGGTGACAAACATAGAAAATTAATATTCTGGACAACTATAGAGTGAAATATCCTACACTTTATTGATATCAAATGCATTCTACTGTTCTGTTTACGCTTGCCATGCCTTGTGTAGACATGGTACTGTGTAAATCAATTGTATCAATATAGACTAATAATTACAGATTCACAATATCGTTGAAATGAAACAACCAAATGTCAACCATTAGAAGAGTTGACATAGTTCCGCTATACACAAGCAAGAAATCTGTATTTGATTGAATCATACTAGTGTCATCAACATATAGTAGAACTTACATTTTCTACATCATCATTACTAAAGTTGTTGTAAATTTAACCAGCTGCCATGTCAAGTCCATTATAATTGTGACTAACAGTGTTCAAAATGATTCAGGTAAATAGTAAATAACAAAGGACACAAGTTTTCTCCTTGCCATACTTGCTATACATCACATGAGAAGAAGGCTGACACAGCCTGGCCCTGATTTATACATGATTTAGCATTTTTGTATATGTTGTATACAACTTTCAACACAATACCATTAATACCGCATGAAATTATCTTAGACCAGTGGGTAGATGAGGGATCACCAGTAGATATCGTCTACTTAGATTTTCAAAAAGCTTTTGACAAAGTACCACATCAAAGATTACTGCTTAAACTAAAGGCCCAAGGCATAGGAAATGGTATAATAAACTGGATAGAACAATGGCTGATTGACAGAAGACAACGTGTAGTAGTTGATGGGGAGGCTTCAAACTGGAAATCGGTATTGAGTGGGGTACCACAGGGATCAGTATTAGGTCCTATATTATTCTTAATATACATCAACGATTTGGATGATGAAATAACAAGCAAGGTGTTGAAATTTGCGGATGATACAAAAGTATTTAGAAGGATTAAAAGTGATGGAGATACACAGCATTTACAAGATGATCTTGACAGGTTGATCAAATGGTCTGAAAAGTGGCAAATGATGTTCAATTTTGGGAAATGTAAATGCCTCCACATAGGACATGGGAACGAAGAAGTAGAATATACAATGGGGGGTACTGTACTAAGTACTACTGTAAAAGAAAAGGACTTAGGGTTAACCGTTAGTGCTGATATGAAGATTTCAGAGCAGTGCGGAATTGCAGCTTCAAAGGGAAATCAAATCCTTGGATTAATTAGGCGAAACATAACGTATAAGGAAAAAGAGCTAATAATACCGCTGTACAAAACAATAGTTAGGCCTCATTTAGAATATTGTATTCAAGCGTGGAGGCCATATCGCAGGAAGGACATAGATATGCTAGAAAGAGTGCAGAGGAGAGCAACTAAAATGATACCAAATCTGAAGGATCTTAGTTATGAAATACGCCTAAAAAATGCGGTTTAACAACACTAGAGACCAGGAGATTGAGAGGAGATCAGATAGAAGTGTTTAAAATATTGAAGGGTTATGAAAATATTGATAGAAATATGTTTTTCTCAGTTAAGAAAGATAGAAGGACTAGAGGACATGATCTTGCATTAGCAAAGGAGCAGAGTAGATTGGATATAAGAAAGTTTTCATTTTCACAAAGGACTGTAAATGAATGGAACAGATTACCTGCTGATTGTGTGGGTGCTAGTAGTGTGAATATGTTTAAAAATAAAATTGACACATACCTCAGACGGGCGGGATACACATAGATAAAAGGGTCGGACTCTCGATAAGCCAAAGGCTTCCTTGTCCACCTGCTACCTAGAGTTAATTCTCTGGGTGGCAATCTTGTTAAATCTTGTTAAATCTTGTTAAACCACAGGGAGGACCGGTCTACTAAATCAAATGCTTTCTTATAATCGATGAAGGCACAATAAAGCCTTTTGCGTCGAGACAAATACAATTCAACCAATACCCCTATTTGAACACTGCCTGTTCTTCACCTATTACATTCGCTTTGTTTAGGTATGTGGTCAGTCTGGTGTTCTGAACAATCACTTAGGATTAATGAACACTTGTGCAGAATGTCACCCACTTGGCAGGTTTAATTGATCTATTCAGCAATGAGGACACTGCTTAGGCCTCACTCTGGACACTCTGAATCAGTGGTGGCTCTGGTTGTGTATTACACCCAGCTGTGGAGCTAAGATTCTCTGCCTGCTATTGTTTGATGGAAACTGACTAATGTGTAATTGGTCACTGGCAGTAGCTTGTGTCAACAGACAGCATTAAGCCACTGGACAGTTGCCTGTAGGTTTTAAACTGTGTCAAACAGTGAGTCTACCTTTTGCTCTCAAATAATCTGTCCTCTTAATTTTACACATAATTTTACATAATATGGCATAACTTGATAAGTCTTTGTAGCAGCACATTTGTATTTCCAGTGTATCATTGCAACATAACATACACATTACATACTGTGTGCCACATTTGAATGTTGTGCGTATAATATTTCCATGCAATCCATTTGCATATATAATGTAAAACTTCAACAGCCGTTTTCTTCATTTTCACTTTTTGATCCTACCATGGTCAATGCTCCATAACTTTGCCAATTTTTTTGCAGTCATATTTTTTGAAACTGTGTAAAGCACCCTACCAAACCTTTACAAGGATGTAAGAAAACAATGTTACAATTTTTCCGACTTATCATTCATTTGGTCAGCCGGGGTCACACATAGACGTATTAGTCCAAAGGACTTCAGGGCCACTTGGCCCATTTTTGTAGTTTGATCACACCTAAATTGTGCATTATGTGTATCAGCTTCTGAAACACAAAGAAATGTCCCATAAACACAGCACAGTCACCACCATAAAAATATGAGAGCATAGTTTATTATAACACAATCACCCTTACCTCTTCACCAATCAAAACTGACATTTTGTGCTAAACACTGTAAAAAATACAATTAACAATAAAAATAAATCCTCTCATTCCAAAAGTAGTCACATAAACTATATCGTAACGGATACATTTAAAGACTTCCAAACAGTCCGTGCAAAAGAAACATGACCCTGGTGTGTCCGAACGTTTTCATTATTCTTATGAGATATCCCTTGATGCTTCAGGTGATCTTCATCACGACACTGTTCTACCTGTTGGCATCGAGTGGTGAGCAGTATAAGCCAGTTGAGTGGTTCACTAGAATCAGTCCGACCCAGAGAGGAAGTGGCAACAAGTTCGGGCAAGCCGTTGAGGAAGCCATTGGGTGGGTAAACATGTGACATGTGATGACACCACAGAAGTTACTTTGGCAGTATGGAGTTATGTGCATCGTGGAGAAGGGAGACATTTTAACTGTTACCAGTGTTATTTGTGTGAGTCTATTGCAAAGTTATGGGTGGTTGAATTGACCCACCTGAAGAATTGAAGTGTGAAGTAACACTCATCAAAACATTTTTTAAAGATAATAATTCCATATTGCAATATTCAAACTGTTAGTGAATTGTTTGTTGTTTCTAAAAATGCAAAAACATGAAAATCGATACTTTCACCTCTGTGAATGTATTTTTTTTTCTTCTCAGTTTTGTGACGTGTACCTTATGATCTGAGCTGTTGCGACCTGTCACAAATATACATTCTTTAAAATAGCTTAATGACCAACACTGATTTTGATGTTGGATGTTTGTGGTGGTACTCAGACATTTACTTATAAATAAGTTACTGTACGACTAGTAGGTACGTGATCAAGAATTGCACTTCTTCCTGTTGGAAACCAATATTGTGCCCAGTGGAGCCTTTGGCACCTTCAATCTGCCGTCATCAGCAGTATTAACAGTGGAGAGGAACACACATTAACGCTGATAGAGACATCATTGAAGACAATGACAAATGCAGACTTATAACTTAATACCATTATCAAGTTTGTTTGATATTAAAATATGTTGTGCTTTAATAGATTAAATAATATGAGCAGTTTAATACAAGTCAGAACTTTTTGTTAAAATCAATGAAACTAAAATGCTTTAATCATCAGATTTGGTAACTTGCGAATTGTGAGAGTATCTAGAGGCAGAATGTGAATTTTATAATGAGTTTTGTGCAGATCTGTGTTCCTCGCCTCATTCAAAATGGCTGCCTTCTACGGCCTCTACACCTGGCTCACACACACTATCTTTGCTGTCCAGATAGTCTTCATACCATCAGGTATGTTGCATTTTGGTTTATGTTGAATATACATGTATTCATATAATTTCATAAAGATACAACTAGGTCAAACTAGTAATTAATGTGGTTCATTTGTAGTGTGTGATCACTGTGACATTCATTATGTAGCGCAGTGGTTCTTACCCTTTTTGGACTCAACCCAAGTTCCGGTCATGAGTGTTGCCTGGCAACCCATGACTTCAAATAGTTGACTTGTGATAGATGATAAAATAAATAATTATAAAATAACTAGGCATGACGTAAATAAGTTAAACAATTGAGAAAGATTAGTATCTATTAAACATGCTTTGTGAACGTGGAGCAAGAAATCACCAAATCAAGTCTGTTCACTGGTTTGTAAAAAGAAAATTCATCTATCAACTTTAAAATAAAGATTTCTGATGTAATCGGGAAGATTGTTCAATTTTGGCATTATTTGACGGATATCATGCTAATGTACTTCATTCTGGTAATAATGAAGCAAGCAATCTGATGGACACCATACTATGCATGGACATAAACGTGAGTTTTATGTGAGTGTATTTTCAAGGTTGATATGGAGTATGTTAAGAAAGATATTGACTTTGCTCAGTGCATGAACGATTTTTGGCGGCATACAACTGAATATTACTTGGCCACACCAGATGCAAGATCATCAAGCGTTAAGTGAATTAGAAATACTGTGTGATATTATTTCCAATTCTGTAACATTTGGCATATATTATTCGATTCACATGCATCTAATATGGACAGTTGGGACAATAAAGGAAAGTTCAGAGTCAATTTAATCTGAAAACTCTTGGCGACCCCCTCAAAATGGCTTGGCGATCCAATTTTGCAATACGACCCAGAGGTTAAGAACCACTGCAGTAGTTTCTTTCTATCTGCTGCAAACTGCGATTTAATTACTTGTTTGTTCTTTTTGCCATTACAATATATCTGTCATTGTATTTTATTTTGTTGTGTCAAATTTATTGGGATATTATATTTCATTGAAAATCTATTTAAGTCGTTTAACTATCATTTTAGTCACATTCAAATTACTTGATATGAAACTTACATTAATGGATTTTTTATAGAATTTGTACAAAGAAATATTATAAATATCATGTGTGTTTGATGTCATGTGTTACTAGAGAAGGTCATCACAAGCGTCTATATTTACCGAGTGTTTCTTGCCTTCAGCTGTTGCAGCCATATTTGCTGCGATACCGTTTGTGGGCACCTACTGGGCAGCCATTCCTGCGGCCATTGAGTTGTGGCTAGTGAAGGGTGAAAGTGTGCAGGCCATCTTACTTCTGGTCTGTCACATGCTTCCCACATACGTTGTTGACACAGCCATACTGAGTGAAATCAAAGGGTCAGTAACTACACTTCTCTATCTCTCTTTTCTTGTGCCAGACTTTCAGGGATTAATCTATGACTCCACGGAAGAGAAGTAGCACCTTTATTTTTTTAATTCGCCATGGGTTGAGGGTTCTTTCAAGTTTTAGGGTTTTTACCCATTGTTTGATGGACGTAATTCAATCGTTCGTAGCTTATAATATAACTTGCAACAACAGATACCATGTGCGCGCTGCGAAAAGTGCCAACATTTTCATCATAGCAAACATCCAGTACAAACACTTTGAGAAAGCGTGTTCTGCATCGGTGTGTATGTAGTGCCATCTGGAGGATGGGTATTTTTGCATCAACGTTTCACTTGCTAGATGACACCACTGCAGTAATATATTTCCCCGCGATACCTAGTGCCTACCAAACCCATGTAATTCTTAATGTACTTTGGGACTTTATAAACTTAATGTGACCACCCTTATGATTTTGTGCTCAGTTTCGGTACATTGTTGAGTTAGAGAATAACCGTGACTGTTGGTTTGTTGATAGAGGTCATCCATACCTGACCGGTCTGGCCATAGCTGGGGGCATGTACTGGTTGGGGCTGGAGGGAGCCATCATTGGACCTATAGTACTGTGTTGTCTGGTCGTTGCCGTTAATGTCTACAGCACAATGCTCAGTCCAGACGTGTCACCACGCACTGAGCCGGCAGCAGCAGGTAATGGCAGTAGGATGTGTTGCAGTAGGGACACCTTTATTTCACAGTGCTCAGTCCAGACGTGTCACCACGCACTGAGCCGGCAGCAGCAGGTAATGGCAGTAGGATGTGTTGCAGTAGGGACACCTTTATTTCACAGTGCTCAGTCCAGACGTGTCACCACGCACTGAGCCGGCAGCAGCAGGTAATGGCAGTAGGATGTGTTGCAGTAGGGACACCTTTATTTCACAGTGCTCAGTCCAGACGTGTCACCACGCACTGAGCCGGCAGCAGCAGGTAATGGCAGTAGGATGTGTTGCAGTAGGGACACCTTTATTTCACAGTGCTCAGTCCAGACGTGTCACCACGCACTGAGCCGGCAGCAGCAGGTAATGGCAGTAGGATGTGTTGCAGTAGGGACACCTTTATTTCACAGTGCTCACTACCGGTACGTCACATTTACAGCAGCATTTTCACTGGGCCATCAGAAACACAGACAGTCCAGTCTCCTACATCCACAGTTATGTATATATATATATATATATATATAAAGTACTATATAGAATATAAAATTGATACAATTTACAATGATATTCTATATTCAACAAATAATAATAAATACATAAAATGTCATTACAGTTAAAGCAATTATAAAAACTAAAAAAATTACCAGATCTTGGAAAGAAAGAAAATGATAACTACCAATTAATTAAAAACAATTGACCAATAAAGCAGTTGTGCAGATATACAGTTTGCATTTCTGTTATGTTTTAGGATAGTGTTCAACGGTTTTGCACCCTTGTAAGCAAATATGTGCTGGTCTATAGTCATATACCCATAGGTGTTATTACTGACAGTGTGTTTAACCAATTCTATTACTCGCAATTCAATGTGTACTTAAAAGTAAAATTGTTATTGCAATATTCTAAATGGAGAGTAAAGTTCTTGAATCTTGGGAACTTAGTTGACAGTCATAAATATGTTATTTTGCCACAGTGCCTGTGGGGCCTAGAGGGAAGAGACCAGAGACCTTGACAAGGGCGGCACCAACATCCTAACCCTGTTTGAAGGAAGAGCTGTCCAACTCATTGATCGTTGTTGTCATTAAGTTACTGCAATGACATAGCTTTCTTTGTGCTTGTAGGGTGCTCGAGTCTAAACTCACTGTAGTTCCAGCTATGTTTGCAGCTGTGTGTTGATGGGATTGTACAAGAATTTATAGATTGTGTTTTTTAAACTGTCTTGCATTGATCAGTTCATTTTCTTAGCAACTCGAAGGAAAATTTTGTAGTAAACATAATGGTTGAAGCCATAATGGCAGCAAGTCTGTAATACTGATTGAGGCAAGGGAATGTTTGACTTTATGTAAGATAATTAAGGCTGCCAAATAACAAAACCTGCAAGTTGCAAATGCAAAGAGAAGCAATGATTTCCTTTTTCAGTTGCAACTGAATTCTCAGTGAATATAATGCACACTGCTTACTCAAAATCCATAATTTTATTCCAGTGATAGTTAATTATTTGTCATCTCTGGATCTCTAAAAAATATTCTTGGTTGACCTCTAGGTACACTTTGACTAATTAGTACAATCGCACAGATTAACTTCAAATCAAAGATTATTAAAGTTTAATTGATGGGTCCAGTACATAGCTGCTTGTCAATGTCACAATCAAAATGATGTGCATGACGTCCATCAAATGTTGCCTTGCCAACAGTGTTTACATGAGTAATATGTGCATTACATTTCTAGTACGACATAACATCTGCTCAGTCTGCAGTTCTCACTTCAATAACTTTGCTTTAGGCTTTTGTCGGAAAGAAAAACATTTGGGTCCACAATTTCAACACAATATTTAAGAGAATGGCCGAACACTCCAGTTGTTCAGCATCCATTTTTTATTGGCTTGATGGACCTTGTTGCTAAGTAGTAAGTCACGTGTTTGATAGGTCAATTGCTTATGATATATTGGTTTGTCTTAAAACTGTGTAGAAATAGGCAACTTCCAACATAGTTCCAACTGGCAACAGTGGGGCATTGCATCAAAAGGGTGTCTTGGGATATTTTTTGTTGCTGTGCCAATCAAGCATTATGTTCAAGTTGAATTATTTAATTTGTTATGTTTTAATTGTTTTTCACAATGTTAAGTTATGTGTACACATGTACAGAAATAATTTTTTTTTTAAACAGGCAGGATTTTAGATGTTCCGCATTTTATGTAACCATGTACATTTTTATGGATGTGTAAAAATAATTCCTGGCTACTGAAAACCGTTGATTATTAAATGGATGCAAATTGAGCTTGTATAATGTGACTCTCCAATTGTATATTTTAACTTTATTGTATTTTACTACAACTGATTTGATGTTCACACAATTATTTTATTCTGTAGGAAATGTTTTCTTCTTTTGAGGCATTTTGTGAATCTCTGACAAACAAAGACATTTGCTAATTAAACTGATTTATTAAACATTATCAACTTCATATTATTTGCTTTCCTGGGTCCATAGATGGACCCAAGAAAGCTAATATTATGCAAATAATAATTGTTTCTACATATCTTGTTATTTATTTATGTAAAATTTCCTCAGGTAATGAAATAGCTTTGCTTGGTATTTTGGTAATGTAGATTACTTTATGTTACAGTTTGGGATATGATGTGGTAATTTAATTTTAGCACACGAGGATATGAAACAATACTTGACTGTGTATCTGTTAATAACTTGAATTGGAATCTGATCATGTCTATAATGTGTGTATGTTTTACAGGTTCATAGCACAATGTATTCACATTGTACTAAAATGTTGTTCAACGTTATAGAATAAATATTTCTGATTGCCAGAATGTGGCTAAGTAAGTCGGTAACTGTTTCTTAGTTTGAATATTTCTGGTCGGAATACCATGTTTACATTAAAAATGGATGTGGTACGCAATACCAACATTAATAATATGCCAATCACATGAATGCCTGATCCCAATAAACATGTACTGGAAATTGTCGATGGTTGTTTGGGAATGTATAGAACGACAAGTTAAGTTTTCCTATATGTATAACCTTCAAATCTAACTACGGTCGAGCTAGCATGTGGGCATGTTCATTGTAGACATTTTGCATCATAGATGCCAAACTTTCAGGTCATCTACAACCTTGTGAAAGAAAAAGAAAACTTTAAAATTAGATTTTGGTTAAGGGTTTTTAACCACTTTTACGGTTCACACTAAACGCTAGATGAATGTATTCACATTATATGTGGTTTCTACGATTGTTCCAAGCTATGTAAATCATCCACCAATCACTCGTAGCTGTTTTACATAAAACTGGTCAAATATTCGTCATTTCAAATGTTAAGTACAAAGACTTTGGGAAACCGTCTTGTATGTGTATTTAGCACCATCTAGAGGATGGGCTTTTTGGCTGGTTAAAACAGTTTGGTAATTTTAAACATTTGGGCAGCTGAGGTGACAGAGTAGATGTAGCTTGTTATAATAAAAAGATCATCATCTGTACCTTGAATGCACTGGGTCGTAGTCATGTGAAGATTATACTTTCAGCCCCGACAGAACTGCACGAGATATTTGTTATTTCAAAACTGTGTGGTACCGCTTATAATGGCAATACATCTTTAAAGTGCTTATTTGTTTTGTATATTTACCTCTCAAGAAACTTTTTAGTTTTTTTATCTGTATAATTTTGACCGCATCTTGTGGCCTTCTTCAGCAGACTGAATTCACCGATAGGGGTTGGCGATAATATCAGCGATAAGTAAACACAAGATGAACACAGGCCACCAGTGTTCGATGAAAGTTGTAAAAATCTTAGACCTCGAAAACTGGCATAGGAGAAAGATCCAGGAGGCGATTAACATCTACAGGGGGAAGCGTTCACTGAACAGAGACATCAGCTAGGAGCTCCAGCTTGTGTCACATGAAAATTCAGTCTGCTGCAGAAGGCAGCGAGATGCAGTCGAAATTATACAGAAATAGAGAGGGAAATATATCCAACATGAATAACCAAGAAGCCAGATCATCACTACATTCAAAGTGCTTTTTTGTTGTTACTTCTGGGTAATATTAGGCATGCTTCAGTTTCACGTTGGAACTGTCCTTTCCATTAGCACCTTGTGCGTTTGTTTGTGCTAACAGAGGAGTGTTGCAGATCAGACTTGATAGAAAGGTAGCGATTGGTCATTAAAAGCCACACCATGTCCCATGTTGGCCTACTACAATAAATTGTGCCATTGCGGGTGATAATGACAATAATGCATGTTTATTTATATACAACTTTATGTTCTGCTGTTTAATGCTGTATTGTAATAAATTAAATCTGCTAACTCATCATGTTGTCTCTCGTGTTCATCAGATGTTCTAGTTAGTAATTATGATTTAACTACCTGTATCTGAGAACTTATGTATACATGATGTTTATCACTCAGAATTCATTGCCAGAACACGAAAGACAAAGAGTTTCGGGAATCTCCTAGAAACTATCTTTTAAGGCTTTTCAGCCATGCTGCAATTACTGCACGAAGACTTCATAGAGCAATATCCATCACTGTCTCCATGTACACACAGTCTTGTAGCTAAGTGAACTGGAGCAATGTGGGAGTGAACACATTTGTCCAGGTATAAAATGGCAACAAGAGAACACAGAATGTCTTCACTAACAGTTTAATGCTTTAATCACTCCACTACTGGAGCAACGTGGGAGTGAACACACTTATCCAGTGGCAACAAGAGGGTGTGAACACAGAATGTCTTCACCAACAGTTTAATGCTTTAATCACTCCACTACTGGAGCAACGTGGGAGTGAACACACTTGTCCAGTGGCAACAAGAGGGTGTGAACACAGAATGTCTTCACCAACAGTTTAATGCTTTAATCACTCCACTACTGGAGCAACGTGGGAGTGAACACACTTGTCCAGTGGCAACAAGAGGGTGTGAACACAAAGTCTTCACCAACAGTTTAATGCTTTAATCACTCCACTACTGGAGCAACGTGGGAGTGAACACACTTGTCCAGTGGCAACAAGAGGGTGTGAACACAAAGTCTTCACCAACAGTTTAATGCTTTAATCACTCCACTACTGGAGCAACGTGGGAGTGAACACACTTGTCCAGTGGCAACAAGAGGGTGTGAACACAGAATGTCTTCACCAACAGTTTAATGCTTTAATCACTACACTACTGGAGCAACATGGGAGTGAACACACTTGTCCAGTGGCAACAAGAGGGTGTGAACACAAAGTCTTCACCAACAGTTTAATGCTTTAATCACTACACTACTGGAGCAACATGGGAGTGAACACACTTGTCCAGTGGCAACAAGAGGGTGTGAACACAGAATGTCTTCACTGACAGTTTAATGCTTTAACCACTCCATTACTGGAGCAACTTGGGAGTGAACACACTTGTCGAGTAGCGACAAGAGGGCGTGAACACAGAATGTCTTAAACCACTCCACTACTGCAACTAAGTCGATTCTTCGAATTGAATTTATGCTGCCACAATGACTACGTGCCTACAAACGGGTTGGGTATATATAGATACAACAGCATAAACACAACAACTTTTCCATTCTTTCAACACTTTATTCATTGCTCATTTTAAAGTTGATTACTACAAACAAGAACAAGCATTATTCTGGTTACTACGAATGTACTTTACCCCGACTCTAGTAACACAATATCTCCAGAGAATATACACCATGGACAACATGTCACTGCCAACGCCAAATATAACTATTCAAAAACTGGAATGTAGCTTTGCTCCAAGTCAGCATTGCCATTTTATTGACTTGTTACCTACAACTTGTAGTTTTTTAAAAGTTCAACCGTGTCAGTGATTTCAATGCTTTTTTGCCTGCACCACAGACACAAGTTTATTGTGGGTATGAAAGGGTGTTATTGATTGCCAAACATCAAGTTCCTGTGGAGTAAAACATGATGCCTTGATTGTAAATACAACCCAGAAAGCAACATAATTTCATGACAGCAGGGTTACTCAGAGCAAAAAATGCATACACTTGGTTTCAAAGCAAAAAGTACACGTTACAAGATTGAATGAATCTATAGAATTAATCCAGCCATCCAGTATCAAACCTTATAGGTCCATAGCTGGTGCAATCATTGTTTTTACAAACTTATATAGTAAATAAAAAAAAATATGTACACCCAGTACAAGAGTGCATATTTTGATTTTACTGTGAAACATTTATTTGGCACACTTGTTTTTGGGCCACAGCTCATGCACGGGAACATATATCTGTTTAGTTTGGTCGGGACTAGTATTATGACTAAACGGCACAAGAAGTAGCTGTGTGGGAAATATATAATGTGTTCAATAGACATTCACTAGGAATCATCTCAAAACACTGATGTACCAATGTCATTTAACCTTGGAGGAAGTTTAAAGAAAACAATTCTACCCAAAAAAATTGATCATTTATAAGTATGGTAGCTCAAAGAAATTTTGCACACTTATTTTGCACTTTAAATGTACTACGTATACTGTGAAAAAAGTTGTATGCACAGGGTTTTTGGGTGCAACGATTGACATCAAAGTTAGATGTTTGCGTTTCAAATCTCATGCCATTCAAACCAAACCATGCATCAAAAATACTTTTTCCAAGATTTTTTTAAGGAGATATGGCAGCTAGATACACAATTTTTTAAACACACAATTATTCCAATGTTATGTGCCCAAGTTATAGAGCATGTCTTATTGAATAAACTATATTGAAATTTTTTCTGCTGGCGGGGCCCCCGTTTCTGTGGCAACAATCAAAGATGGCCGCCAGAGAGGAAAAATATAGCATAATTTGGAAACGTAGCTCCTCTAATAATGCAGTAATCAATGTAATTCTTTCTAGTTTTTTTTACAACACCTCATTCTATGCAATGTCTAAGAGATATTTTATGTATTGTCATTATTTTAATATTAAAAAAATATGTTTAAATTTTGTTGGTAAAAAATCCATATTTTGTATTCACCAGTATGTTCAGCATATAACTAAAAAGAAAAAAATATCCTCAACATTGCTTAGAGAAGTTAGTAAGAAAAATATATGATGTTTCCAAATTGGAAAAAACAGAGTTTCGGTAATGCGATTTATCACAGGACGGAAGCATAATTTATCCATGAATATAAGTTACTTAGAGGTATGTAAATGTTATAAAAGCGAACCTTATTAATAGTAAACATAAACTGCTATCAGAATACAAAAAAATCACATTTTGATTATTTTTGTCAAAAAATGTCATTTTAGCTGCAATGTCTCCTTAATTCAAAATTCTATTATTCAAACTGGTATTACATTTTTTTATCTAAACATGCAAGAAACAAAAATCTATGTTTTAACCTCGCAAATATATTGTTGGATTTTTCTCAGATTGGCTTAGTGTACTCTACAGTCTGAACCGTGGCGATCCTTTGCATTTATGAATTGTGTAATTAAACAATAATAAGTTTTCTGAGAAGTACATCAATGTATGATGCTAAATGAAATAATTGCTAACTACCTTTTCCCCATAAAACATTTCAGTGTGGTACAACATCAGTGTTTGAGATCAGTCCACATGTATTAAATGTCCATGTTGGTGTCTGCAATACGTGATCCAGAGACTAGAGTTAAACCAGGAGGAATGAACAGAGTGGAGACAGCATTTGACAAACAATTTACTTTTATCTTCATAAAACAAACTTACAAAGGAAAAAACACGATTTGTACAACAACAATATCGTTTTCACATGCACGATTACTTTCAAGTAACTATTTCAACACGCAACAAAGCACGTGCCAATGTGTTGATTCTCTCTTGATGTACATAAATAACATCCTTATTAATACGACAAAAAAAAGGAAAACCTGCTTCACTGCTACGGTACAACATGGCATAAAACCTTTACACACGTGCATGCATCGGCACAAATTAAGCATGCTAGGATAATATGGTACATCTTGACTGCAATATAGGCACCATTGCTCCATGTACTGTCAAACGACACAGCAAACTTTGTTCACGACTCACACTTCATTTTCTGTCTTCTTATCTGGAGCGCTTCGACTTGGGTCTCAGACCCTTCACCACCTTGGGCTGGTTCTTGATTACTCCCTTCTTTCGTCGTGTTACCTGTAACAAGTGTGTTACACACGTGCAATGTATGATGCCAGTGGCAGATTCCTAATTTCTGCTGCTCTCAAATCAAAAAAATTTTCTCAAACTGACAACAAAAAGTTAGATATTAAAAAGAGTACAATTAAATTTCCATTTTAACTCTTACATCCTTTAATACCTACTCATCTTGACCTAATGTTCAGTGTATGCATGCATATTGGTAGATGCAGCAGTACACAAAATGTACATATAATGTGGCTGAACTGTCACAATAACATCAACTAAATGAATATTAACAACAACAATACAATTTTAGAATCAGACCGTGTGATCCATTTTTCGAATGTAGTATGAAACGATGAAGATTAAAAAAACATTCTTAATGATTGGATAATATCCCAGGAACCTTGAGGATTAAATAAGTTAGTGTTAAGAGTAGCCACAGGTCCTAAAATCAATTTTTTGAGATTTCAGTATTTTCCGATAGCCTAACATGTTATGCATTCAGAACAAGTAGAATTTTTATAAAATTCTTATTACAAATACCTATAATGCAATGATATATAACATGCCCCTACTGCTTTTAAAACACAGAACAACAAGGAATCCATATTTAAATGTGCTCTCCAAAGATCGTTTTATTCCACCCGCAATCCAACATGTGTTCCCGCCATGTTTGATACCGACTTCTCTGGAAGGATGTCTGTTTTCCGGATGTACCAACCACATTCATGTATGATGCCATTGTGAACCAATAAATGCCAAGGAGACAGAGCCCTCTTTGGCCAGTTACACGTTTGTTGCTATTTTGCATATCACATGGCTGGCATCAGCCAATGAGCATGCACAAATTTGTTTATCGCACCTCAGCCAATCAGACGCCTGCTCACTGCTATAAACAATGGTCTAGCAAAACAGTGAAGTGTAGGTATACGAGTTACTTTGGAGTACGTAAGAGGAGGAAAAGCAAGACCTAGCCAGAAAGGTGGCAGATTTTAATAGTAAAAATAATTTGTATTTTTTAGTATTCCAGTTAAATCAAACAATGTTGTCAAAAGTGACAGATGCTTCCGGGTAACTGTCATATGGCTGTCAAACGTGTGCATCCCATTCCCAATTGTAAAAGTTAATGAAATACAGCCATTTAGATGGGTTGTATGTATTATGCATAGAAATTAGTTATATTTCACAGCATTTACTACTTTTATGGTTGGTGATTTCTAATGAGGTGGTTGTTGATAAACTTTCTGACAGCTTGCTAGAGATGGCTAGTGATGGTAGATCCATATCTCAATGTAGAGTACACATTACCAGTATAGTTTTGAAAAGTGTACTAGTCACATTGGTGAATCATACACTTAGTTATGCATTTAATAAGGAATGATTCCAATGTTTCACCTGATGACAACAGGAAGGTCTTCACTGATTTACAGTCAGTGTCGGCAGGTCGGAGAAAGACTGAGGAGGAGGGACGCCTGTACGACCCCGCTGCCTGGTAGTGGATGCAGTGTCAGTCATCGACATGTTGGTTGACATACCAGTTATGTTTCGTTAATAAAGGTTTCTTGTTAAAAACTGTTCTTATTCATTACTAAGACATTGGCATAGACTTATTATTAAGATTACAGTATATTTTTTACAAATAGTGTCCTTGATGCATGACGTTTTCTTTATCCCTTTTTGTTTTGGCCATTTTCTCAAAATGACATTTTTGACCATGGCAAAATTATTTTGGAAAAACTACACAAGATAGAGAATTGAAATTTTCACCACTTGTTCTGTGGAATGTTGCAGGTGCAATGGGCTATTTTGGATATCATAGCTTTATTTTAAAGGTTTGTAAACAAGGGTCAACCAATTAGGGAATTTGACAAAAATCTTCACCTGAACAGCGCAATTCACTATGGTCATAAAACAAAGCAAAGCCTGAAACCACCTTTTTGTGCAAATTAACATTCCAGCAAACAATTTATTGCAATTGTATGATGGTATGCGCTATCACTTACTCTGAATAATTTTTACAGTGGGGGCATACGTCCATAACCACATAAATCGCTGTTGCCATGACCACAATTATGCAAATTAGCCGATTCTTCACATTTACAACAACCTTCGCCTAAGTAATATAATCCTCAAATTTTATTAATATATGACGAGTTTTCACCAAGATATGGCCTGTAGTTACTTTAGGACCAGCGGCTACCCTTAAGAAAATATATGTGCTTAGACTGTAGAATGACCCACCCTTCCCTGGGTGACTCGTCTGACTTGACGTTTCTTTGCCGTGGCTGAGCGCTCACGGTTGAAGAGATCCTTGACCCGGTAGATCCTCACGAGCCAGTGCTCGGTTGTGTACGCCTCCTCCAAGTAGGTCAGATCAAAGTTCTTGTTGCCTATCTCAATGTTTCTTGTGCGGTCAAAGCCAGGCGGTGTTTGGTGGTCAAACTGGAAGTAGAGGGTTAAACAAATGAGTAGAAAGTTAACAAAAGAGTAGAGGGTTAACAAAAGAGTAGAGGGTTAACAAAAGAGTAGAGGGTTAACAAATCAGAAGAGGGTTAACAAACGAGACTCGATGTGTAAAATGTAGTTAATTCCAGCTTGTCGAGATATCTTCAATTTAATGTAAGCAACACACAATATGAACAATCTTTGGCCAGCATCTTCAAATCATCTGCCTACAGCACATTGTAAAACAAAAAAGCTGTCTATCCAGGAAAAAAATAATGGTAGTCTCATGACCGTTTACATTTGCTTATAATAACTTGACTTGTAAACACATCTATCAAATAAATTAATTTTATCAGGTCCTTTTAACTGCTCAGGAAGACCAGAGATTAACACAATATTTAGAATACTTTATGAAATTATAAGTTCAGTAACTGAATCACGAAAGAAAGTGGAACATCCTCAAGTTTACGACATAATATCATGGCATAAATTTGAATTAACAATTGTTACATTTCTAAATAGGAATCTTCACTCACAAGTCTATATCAGATGTGTGGAAAGATAGACATCTAAGAACAAGGCTGTAAAAATATGGTAACAATACATATCACGATGCGATACACGATACTTACTAAAATGGTGTTGGTTCTTGTGGCTGCTATAAAGTGTTCTCATGGGGGTAAACTGATATGCGAGGTGGAGGGAAGACAAGCCAAGTGCAGAAAGCACACAGTGCATCTGGGGGAACTGGGACATCACCTGTCATATATTTTAAGTACCAGCTTCAAAATGGTACATTGTGGGGTATTTTAAAGTTTCAACTTTCCCCCGATGATAATAATAATTTTTTTAATGCCTGTTACCATGTTTTTGGTAATATTGAAATTAACCAAATCTTGTACAAACAATTCATCCCAAGTGTAGCAGAATATTAATTTTAAATACTTAGACGGTGGCAAGGTGTATCAATATATATTACATTACAGGCTGTATATCGCAATATATATCAATACACTATTAACCGTTATACATATATTTCATGTGACACTCACTTGTATCTGTCCGAAGCGGTAGTAGCAGAGTTTGTACATGAGACAGTTGAGGAGGGTGTGTGAGCCAGCAGCATCCACCCTGAACTCTCCCTGGGGCGTGAAGTAGTCGGACTCCTGCAAGGGGCAAAGTTCAGTTTTTATATAAAGTAAAGGTATAGGTAAGTTCTTATATATGCTCTTTACACTTTACTCCCTGGCAGACCTGTTCAATCGAACACCATCTCGACTTCTCTGGGAAGCATTCAGCCACGCTGCAATTATTGCGCGAAGACTATTCGTACACAAATATCCACTATAGCCAGGTACTCATTTGTACAGCCGAGTGAACTGGAGCAACGTAGAGTGAACGAACTTGCCCAAGGTTCGACATCGCAGCACAGGATTTGAACTCGGGTTCTCTCAGTCGAATCTGAAGCTCTAGCCACTGCTCCACTGCACTCGACGAACATAGCATGGCGTCTACTTCTTAGGACTGCCCACAGCACGTTACATTTCACCCTGTCCATTCAAACACCATCACAACTTCTCTGGGAAGTATTCAGCCATTACTGCAGACAATTCATACATAAGTAACCATAGCTATCTGGTACTCATTTGTAGAGCCGTGTGAACTGAGGCAATGTGGAGTGAACAAAACCCAAACTTTGACAGCAAGAGGATTCAAACCAGGATTCTCTCAACTCAGATTGTGTTGCTCTACACACTAGGATACTGTGCTCCAGTCTATGATTTGAACTTTGTGACAATGTGAACCTTGTCACAACTTTGTTAATTTGAGCTTTGATAATGTGAACACCGTGATAACACAATTTATCTAAAACATTTGGAATGAAACCTCTCTTAGCCGACACCTGTCCGTCCATTCATGAAAATCGGTCAACAACAGATACCCTCGAAAGTCCCAACTGACTAGTTTGCATTGTCCACCACCTGTCTCCATAGCGGTAGTCTGGCCATAACAGACATATTACGTAGTGTTGACAATGTCCAATATGGACACTATTCAAGAGAAAACAATAAGAGATATATATATCAGGGTATCAAGGATTAATTAATTATCTGCCATAGCATCATCTGTAAATGTTTCAATAAAACAAGTTTGAGAAGTGACCACAATTACTGAAAAGACTACACAGTATTATGAATGACTCACACGAATCACCCCAGGGTGTTCACCCTCAGCGATTCGGACCATCCACAGGAACTTATTGATGTCATCGCCGGAGTAACCGATCACTCCACCGAAGATGACAAGGACGTAATCGACATCGAGTAGACGCATAATCTCATACGCAGCGCTTTCATTTGATGACATCGCCATGCCGACCTAGCAACAAAACACACCGTCAATACAACTACAGTAAACAGGCCAGTTCTCTTTGATATCATTACACCTTTCCATTATTACTGTATGTTTGTGTTACCTACAATAATAAGTAAGCTTCAATAGTGCATAAATCCTCACAAACAAACTAGAAGTGTGAAGTATATCACGAACAGGGCAGCAAAAGTGAGTGTGGAAATAGTTTATGTATAACTGACTGTAAAAAGGTTCATAATTTTTAAACAGGATTTGAAGGAAGCATAACAGCTTTTACAACACGCACGCATGCACATAACCAATGGAGTTGGAAGGCTATGACGCCAACACCTGCACCAATCATAGCACACAGAAGGAGTATCAAGAGACCTCGAAAGGGCAGAACAGTTGCAGTGGGAGACAACGATTGAGGATCGTGATAGATGGTGATGACATGTCACATAGGCAGGATAAATTGAGTGATGTGGTTCCCACCCGTTATGGATCAAGAGGAAAAAGAAACTATCGGTAGTATCATAATGACTGTATATTCAGACACAGTAAATAAATAAAATTCTTAGCTGTTCGAAAACATATGGTAGAGAAAAATAGTTCACAGACACATTGTCGAATTATTTACCAACACAAATGTTTTATTGATACAACCAGCTTTTCATTTACATGCCAGCATTGTGAGAAACGTGGGAGAAACATCTGTATTCGCTCGTCACAAATATGAATAACTAGTGTCCGATTACATGAGAACAAAGAAAAACTATTTTTATAGATGTCTGAAAACAAAAATAATCAATTTGTAAGATATTTAGGGTGCCGAGAAACATCATTACAGTAGATGTGCACTGCTCACCATGGCGATGTGACTGTTATTCCATGTGTTGTTGTCGACGAGAGTGGTTCGGTTGCCCATGCCTGCTATCTGGTAGCCGTAATCCCACCACGACATCACGCGCGCCTTGTCATCTGTGTTCTGTCGCAGCCAGTAGTACGCCTCACGGAAGTCATCAAGGATCGTACGTGTTCTGCAACAAACCAACATAGTACACTATAAAGTAAATCAAACCTTTAATCCTGGACGGAGAAATCAGATTGTATTCCACTTCCTCAGGGTGCTCTTGAAAGGTCTAAACTTCTACTAGGAAAAACTCAAATTTCAATACCACAAATAAATAATACCCCTACTCATACTGACGATACCCTGGCGATGGTAAGTTACCAGACGTAGCAACCAAACCTCATTCTTTTCACCATAACATGTACACATTTTTTTTATAAAATGACAGCAGATACTATTTACTCTTCACACATTACACATTTGGACAAAGAAGCAGATGTGCAATGGGATAAACCAATAGAAGCCGCCCTAAACGCGACTCACCCTCCCTGGCCGTATGAGGCGAGCACGATGCTGGGGCTGGAGTAGGCGTTGCTTGTGACCCACGTACAGTGCACGGCCAGTAACATGAGCAACATGAGCATGACCACTACCACCACACTCTTGATGTTCATCCCAATGTCATCCGCATCCTTTGGCTTCTCCTCACGCACCTTCTTGGTCTTGCCCACCTGCAAGCAACCATAGTGGACATGAGTGACCGTACACCTTTGTCTTGACCACCTGGAAGTAACAAGAGTGGACATGAGTGACCGGTCACCTTTGGTTTGGCCATCTGCAAATAACAAGAGTGGACATGAGTGACTGGTCACCTCTGTCTTGCCCATCTTGAAATAACAGAGTGGACATGAGTGACTGGTCACCTTTGTTTTATCCACCTGCAAGTAACAAGAGTGGACATGTGGACCTGGTCACCATTGTCTTATTGTCTTGCCCATTGGCATAGTGAGGGTTGTCCGTACTCAGGTGCAAAACATAACTTGGCACCTCCCCCCAATTCATATTATACATGTTTCCTCTCCAAGAAAACCGATGCGGTCATAACTGTGCAAATTGAAAATTACGTGCATGTAAAATCTATTCTGGTACATTAATCTTTGTTTTACTACAACAGGGATGAGAGTGACATTCAGAGAAAAAAACGGAAATGTTGTCGTGGCCCACATTTCAGCCCGAGAGGACTGTCTCATCTAATCGGGGGAAGAGGGACTCCTCAGAGATATGTTTTAATTGTAGACGACATATGGTGTATTTTGAGCAATATTAAATAGAAAATCTTAACATTTCCAACAGCAAAAAAAGCACACGCACTCACGCACACGTCATAGTACTAACTCACTTGTTAATGATATTTTCTGGGCTGAACCCCAGTTGGCTGACGGGCAGCTTTCTCCTTGGCCAGCTTTGTCAAAACAGCCCGTTGATGGGCCATTATAGCTTTCTTCGTTGCCAGCTCAACTGCTTCCTTAGCTTTGTACTTGGTGGTTGCCTTCATCTTTGACATGTTCAGCTCAGTTTTCTTCTCCTCCTTCATCTTTCCTTCCTCGGCAAGATGGATGGAGTACATTTTGTGTGCACCCCTCGTGTTGTGAACGAGGCGACCAGTCCTGTTTGTGGAAGTCCTGTATAACAGTCTTGTTGCTTGCCATGAGTGAGTACGTCACTGTTTGGATAGTGTTGAATGTACTAACATTCTTTCTGGCAGTGGCAGTATTCATGATGCAAGACATGTGACTAAAACTCCCTTCCACTTGAGGACCATGAAAGCAGCTCATCATTGCACCCACCAGCTTTGACAAGGCTGGGAACTTGCCAGTAGAGAATACGGTAGCCCACCACGAGTCCAATCTGGAACTTGTGGGTGCTTGTGGAAGTGTGTTGTCTACATGGAATCGGCGAACTTCCATGTGATACGCCCTCTGTTCAGGTTCTAATAGAACATTGGTGACCAGTGTGGGCAGTGCCAGCTTGTGTACTTCAATGCCTTCGGTTCCCCTCTGACTGTAGCCTGTAGGATCCAATCCATATAGTTGACATCGGCCTCGCACCACAAACAGTAGGCATTCCCTGGTGTTGATAATTTACTTATGAATATATCCAACATAGTGTCTCCAGGGATCTCCCCAGCCACGGCCAATTCCACTTATTCTTGACACTTTTGTCAATGTCCTTCACGCAACATTTGTCTTGCCGTACAACAAATCGTTGATTAGCCAGTGTTCGAAAATGATCGACATCTCCACAAAATACATCGTCTTTTGTGCGCGCACTTAGAAAGCGCTGAAGCGAACAGCCGACAGAACTAAGGGTTTTACTTCGCAGATTCACGGGCTCGGTTGGGTCGGTTCTGTCTCTAATCGCCAGGCAGCGTCATTAACACGTGGCGACACCCGGTGGATAGATGGTAGATAGATCGTTGGTGAATTGTACAGGATTTTATATGCCCTAACCCCCCAACATTCATTTTTTGTCTCCCCGGATTTACACGATTCACAAAAGTGATCTTTGGCGCAGTACAAAAACCGGGAAATTTCTCATCCTCGCTACAAATAGACTAGGCCCTCCTCCCCGGGTCACTATGCCACTGGTCTAGCCCACCTGGAAGTAACAAGAATGGACACGAGTGACTGGTCACCTTTGTCTTGACCACCTGCAAGAAACAAGAGTGGACATGAGTGACTGGTCACCTTTGTCTTGCCTACCTGCAAGCAACAAGCGTGAACATGAGTGACTGGTAATCTTTGTCATGCCCACCTTCCGGTTACTTCCAGTTACTTCCAGTTACTTCCAGTGTTACATCTTCAATATCTAACAGACTTGCTGACAAGTCACAAACTGCAAGTCATGTCTCAAATCATTTGTTTGAATTCTAAGCTAAGTTGCAAGTCTTGATTGTTGACAATAGATGATTTTAGCCCATCAGCGATAGAAATAAGCTAAAATTGTCACTTGTCCACTGGACAAGTTTGTTTGAAATATACTTGTCTGCCAAAATTGTCACTTGTTCGAGTAATTGTTGCAGTAAATCGAAGCTTTGAAAAAACATTAAGAAATTATTTAATTTTAAACAATCTTCCTGCTGTTGGGCACAATCTGATCTCAAATGTATCTTTTTAAATACTCATTTAATTGCAAATATTTCAATGGTGATTAACAATGTTTTTCATCATGAATATTAAAAGGAGACATATCATATGATGTTTCAACAAATATTTTTAGAGATGCTGAGGAAGTGGAAATGTGTACATATACTGGCAATATAAATATTACGACTATGATAGGAATGAGACAACAGCTATGAATATTTTCCTTGCGATTTTTCATAATGTTGCAAGAAACTGCTATCAACAAATAAAATGTACTGTCTGACGTTTGCATCAGTTTGTTGTTAAAAATCTCACCACTCCACCCAGAGCACAACCAATGCAAAACCAGGAAGCACAATTTTGTCACATAGACAAAATTAATCTGATTTTGTTTTATTCGACCTAGACGTACTTCAGTATGTGCAAAATTTTGTATTTCACAATCTGAAGATAAATTTCATTTGATCACCAGCAAATAAACTCACATCTTTGCTAGTCTTATTAGATCAGTATAAATACTATTATCTTATAGTTATAATGTATAGATTGGATGACATGACGTTGCTGTTGCGCATAGACCATCACAGTAGGTTGCTGTGCCGTATATGTTGCTGGCTCCGGCGGCTGCGCATCTTTCTTAAAATTAAATTAATTTGGATTCAAGTTGTTTAGATCCTGTCATGTATCTATTATTTTGTTTTAATGTTGCGTATATATAAATTGAAAGTTATGTTTATTAAATTAAATCATGTTTCATTTTTCACATTCACAAAAAGTCAGTGTCCCTACACTCACGGTTTGTGGTAAAATAAATGTGATGAAAACACGACAACATTTCTTGAGATGTTTATTGACATTTTGTTCACCAACCACCACCACAAGTTCACCGGAGAACTGAAAATTCATCTGGTGCTGACAATATTTTGTTGATCTGCTGAACCAACGTTTGGTGACTTCGCAAAGTCGAAGACTGCCAAGTCCGCTTTGGTTAATGTTGGTTAACTGGAATAACTACATAATTATTTTAATAAAAGGTAGTGATACTCAAATATACTATTTATTAGGTTCATCATGGAAGCAAATTGACTGTCGGTAAAACTGAACTAGCTTTTCCTACGAGAACAGCAGTTAACAGACACACTTTGCGGAAAACTGATGTGCAACACAGGATGGCGGCGGAAAGATAAGATGCCAACACTCTTTCACTAGTTTCCACAAATTAGAAAGTTATAATTTTGCATACGTCACTATCTACTGTAAATTTTCACTTGTCCACCGGACAACCATGCAGATCATTCTATATGTCAGGACAACAAATCACTTGTCCTGGACAACCGTTACCTAGAGACAAAGAGATGATTCAGATTGTAAGTTTGCTGCATAAAGTGAGAGAACCAGGGTTTGACATTGCCTGATTGCTTGAGGCAAGTCAAATGTGCAGTCAGGCAAGCCAACAAAGAACGGGCATTTGTACGGACAGGCAGGTAGAACTTAAAGTATTCATGGCAAAAATAAGTTAATGTACCGGGTAGTAGCATTTGCCCGATCAAATGCAGCAATTACTGAATTTTTGACACACTGCATGCTTTTCTTGCAGTTTAATAAAATATTCTAAATAAAAAATCTACTGCTCTGATGTAGACTTGCATAATGGTTAATGCCAATTAAGACACCAGACTGCATATATGTAATACTGTTAGGCCATTGTAGTCAACCAGAGTGGCAGCCAAGCAGATCGGGCAGAAAGCATTCAATGTCATTTTCACTGGTCTGTATTCGTTGTAGACCTCGACATTAACACTGGCCCGCTGGCTTTTTTGCTGTCGGGCCAGTTCGGGCCACCAGTTTTCATATTTTATTGTACTGGCCTGGCGGGCCACTTATTTCAATCCGATTGACCACCATCGTGTTTCCGGTAAACCAACCCTACTAGAAAAATAGGACAACCGTAATCTTTTTATTTGTTATTTAAATCAATGTTTGTTTTGTTACATTTTTGTTATAACTAATTAAATAATGGCAAACTCAGTCATGCGTATACGATGACGTGCATACACTGCCAAACTCATTTGTATCCGCCCGCGTGATTGCCGAATGGCGGGGGTCATTAACTATTCATCCCATAAGTGGTCTTGTTACACTTTGGCTACGGATGGCAGGCAATCTCAACTGTCTGCATAATAAAACGCCAGTGCTTATAATATTCCATAATGGAAAGGCATCAACGAAATTGTTTATATTGTCAAATATTTTATAGCATTGCAAAAAACCATGGCTGCAGGGGTGGTTTCTTGTAGTACAGCTCTGCCTTGGGCGGAATGAGAGCAAGGACTCTGGACAGCGTTCTCATTGTCGCACACCGACGCATTGTTTAAATCCGCATCGGTCATCTCCAGTCATAATGATAACGTGATACACATGGTATCGGCATTCAGATGCACATTTATCATGGTATAATTTGCCTGATCCTGGCAATACCGGCCTTAGCATTGAGCTTCAGGCACAGCCAAAACCAAGAAATGCTTTTGATGTGCTGAGGACAGCCAGGTACTAAAGTATCAAACCGCGAGATGAAAATAGGTCGGTGACATCTCAGATTTTGCATCAATAGCAGACTGCAGAGTGATACCACAATTAAAAATCTTAATTTAACTTTGCATTATCACTTCTTATAGTCCCTATCTTAATTTCAAAAACGATGGGCACAAATAATTAAGATCTTCGGAAAAGCCAGCATGGCATCGCTCCAAGCAAACCTTAGACTTTGTGGACTTCGTCAGTGATGTGACCGACAGACACCTCTGTATTAACATTCAAGGTCTGCATTGTTTGTTACCTGGAAAATTGTTGTGATAAACATGTTGCTGCTATCCCTAACGGCTGACCAGAAACCTGTTAATGACCAGCAGTATGTAAACCAGCACTGTACATTTAGTAAAAGAAAATGTGTTTTGGGAGAAAAGTATGGAACAATTTTGGTGGGTAGACCATGAAGTAGAAAAATATGGCAGTACTGGAATAGTGTTTTACAGTCATTTCTGTACAACCATTATGTAATAACCACACAATGTAATATTTACAAATCTGTGGGTATCCATATCTTGTTTATTAAATCTTTTGTTGTCAAGCATAATGCTGTATCTCCAAAAGTGTGCTTAGCATGGTTTATCAAATTTAAAAAGGGCCAAGTGGCCCTAAAGTCCTTTGGACTAATACGTCTATATGTGATCCCGGCTGACCAAATGAGTGATAAGTCGGAAAAATTGTAACATTGTTTTCTTACATCCTTGTAAAGGTTTGGTAGGATGCTTTACATGGTTTCAAAAAATATGACTACAAATACTACAACAATTGGCAAAGTTATGGTGCATTGAACATGGTAGGGATCAAAAAGTAAAAATGAAGAAAACGGCTGTTGAAGTTTTACATTATACATGCAAATGGATTGCATGGAAACATTACATGCACAACATTCAAATGTGGCACACAGTATGTAATATGTATGTTATGTTGCAATGATACACTGGAAATACAAATGTGCTGCTCCAAAGACTTATCAAGTTATGCCAGATTATGTCTTCATGTGTAAAACTAAGAGGACAGATTATTTGAGAGCAAAAGGTAGACTCACTGTTTGACACAGTGTAAAACCTACAGGCAACTGTCCAGTTTAACAGGGGTCTAGTGGCTTAATGCTGTCTGTTGACACAAGCTACTGCCAATTACACATTAGTCACAGATTCCATCAAACAATAGCAGGCAGAGAATCTTAGCTCCACAGCTGGGTGTAATACACAACCAGAGCCACCACTGATTCATGGTCAAGTAGATTAGCTCAATGCACCAACTAAGACAATACACAACACTGTGAGTGACAGTGTCCAGAGTGAGGCCTAAGCAGAGTCCTAATTGCTGAATAGATCTTAAACCTGCCAAGTGGGTGACATTCTGCACAAGTGTTCATTAATCCTTAGTGATTGTTCAGAACACCAGACTGACCACATACCTAAACAAAGCGAATGTAATAGGTGAAGAACAGGCAGTGTTCAAATAGGGGTATTGGTTGAATTGTATGTCTCAACGCAAAAGGCTTTATTGTGCCTTCATCGATTCTAAGAAAGCATTTGATTTAGTAGACCGGTCCTCCCTGTGGTCTAAGATAATTTCATGCGGTATTAATGGTATTGTGTTGAAAGTTGTATACAACATATACAAAAATGCTAAATCATGTATAAATCAGGGCCAGGCTGTGTCAGCCTTCTTCTCATGTGATGTATAGCAAGTATGGCAAGGAGAAAACTTGTGTCCTTTGTTATTTGCTATTTACCTGAATCATTTTGAACACTGTTAGTCACAATTATAACGGACTTGACATGGCAGCTGGTTAAATTTACAACAACCTTAGCGATGATGATGTAGAAAATGTATGTTCTACTATATGCTGATGACACTAGAATGATTCAATCAAATACAGATTTCTTGCTTGTGTATAGCGAAACTATGTCAACTCTTCTAATGGTTGACATTTGGTTGTTTCATTTCAACTATATTGTGAATCTGTAATTATTAGTCTATATTGATACAATTGATTTATACAGTACCATGTCTACACAAGGCATGGCAAGCGTAAACAGAACAGTAGAATGTATTTGATATCAATAAAGTGTAGGATATTTCACTCTATAGTTGTCCAGAATATAAATTTTCTATGTTTGTCACCTACAGGTTTCTATAGACAATACATCTTTAACCAATAGACACCACAATCACACCATTTTATAATAAATGAACATCAAAATAAACACAACTTTCAATTATACAAAATCAATAGTTTTGAAGATAAAAAGTGTTAGGCAACTGTTCAGTCTAACAGGGGTCAAGTGTGTCTACTCTGCCTGGGAGCTGTGACCTGTAGAGATTAGTCTTTGTGTTGACTTTGTGACACAATAAACAAAATCTACTGTTGGGGTGTCTACTCTGCCTGGGTGCTGTGACCAATTAAAGATTAGTCAAGGTCTCAATGGAACAGTAGCACTAGGCTGTAGAGATTAGTCTTGGTGTTGACTTTGTGGCACAATAAACAAAATCTACTGTTGGGGGTGTCTACTCTGTCTGGGTGCTGTGACCAATTAAAAATAAGTCAAGGTCTCAATGGAACAGTAGCACTAGGCAGGCAGAAATTAGTCTTGGTGTTGACTATGTGGCACAATAAACAAAATCTACTGTTGGGGGTGTCTACTCTGCCTGGGTGCTGTGATCAATTAAAGATTAGTCAAGGTCTCAATGGAGCAGTAGCACTAGGCTGCAGAGATTAGTCTTGGTGTTGACTTTGTGACACAATAAACAAAATCTACTGTTGGGGGTGTCTACTCTGCCTGGGTGCTGTGACCAATTAAAGATTAGTCAAGGTCTCAATGGAACAGTAGCACTAGGCTGCAGAGATTAGTCTTGGTGTTGACTTTGTGGCACAATAAACACAATCTACTGTTGGGGGTGGTCCAGACCTGCCTACCCCAAAAACTTCCTGTCAGTAATCCATCTTCCCATTTGCACTGATTTTCATGAATATACGCTTCCTGTCAGTAATGCAGAACCACCTTGTCAGATATATCACCTACACTCTAGCCTACTCAACTGTAGTATGATAAATGAGACGGGGGGGGGGGGGGGGGGGGGGGGGGAGCAAAGGACCAAAACCATTACATTACACTGGACCAAAACCATTAGTTACACTGTCATCAACACCACCTACACTCTAGCCTACTCAACTAACTCTAGTATGATAAATGATAGACGGGGAGGGGGGAGGTAGCGATGGACCAAAACCATTACATTACACTGTCATCGACATCGCCTAAACTGTAGTAACTGTATGATAGGCTGTAAATGATACACTAAACTCCTCAATAAATACACTAACTTAGTCTTAGTACAGTCAGTTGGCCTAACACTACAAGTACAACTTGTAGTGTTCTCACTACATTTTTGCATTACACATTTCTTTTGGGTTGGCGGTGGCGTCGTTTCGCTCTCAGCCATCATTTCGTGCCGCGTGACTTCGTTTTGTTTGATCGCGGAAATGCGAATTTGTCATAACGCTGTTTCCTATTGGTTACATTACGACCAGACTCAGCGAATGAAAAACCATGTCACAACATGCTGCATACATATGCTGCCACCTGTTGAATATAGTGGAACCTAAATTTGAGTGATTGCCCAACATGGTCACAGTCCGTAATATTTTCATCCCTCACCGTAATTTGAGGTGACTTTCCGGAATGATTCCGGACAATCCGGAATGGTAGGCAGGTCTGGTGGTCTCAAGGGCCCTTCTCAAAACCACATCACTAGATAATGTAAAACTTTTGCACTTTGGGGGCCCCTTAGAATGATTCAATCAAATACAGATTTCTTGTGTATAGTGGCAGTGCCCTAAGATGTCTATGCAAAATTTGAGAAAAAGTTGCTGAACGGTTTCTGAGATACGGCAGCTAACGACGGACGGCGGACGCAGAGTGATGGCAATAGTCCCTTGGACCTTCGGCCAAAGGACTAAAAATGTGTCCTTAGCAAACACCAATTTTATCAGGAAAATGAATTATAATTTGTCCTATTTATGTGGTTACTTATAATTTATGGTAGAGTCTTCATTGGAAAACTAACACAAGATTAATCAAACAGTATTAGTAGCAAATGAATCAAGATGATTTCATCAATTGCACTCATGTTTTCAAAATCTCAACAGTCAATCCAAGCACACAGAATCAAAAACTTTAAACCAACAAAACAAAGAACAAAAAAACAATTTGGTGGAACAAGCAAGTACCTCAACGACACGAATGCTCTCCGTCACTTCTGGAGGGGTGCGATTCGAATGTTGTTGTTTACCCTTTTTGTTCTTACCCTTACCACCACCACCTGAACTAGTGCCGCTAGCTACAGTTGCTTTGGTATCCGTCTTACTGAGTGCAACCTGGGATGGCAAATGCAGCAGAAACATTGGTGAAAACATGAGACGTTTATGGTATGAAGATTTGTTTCCAACAGGTTACATTTTTGTGAGGGGCATGGCAGCTCAGTGTAAGAGTGCAGGGGACCGCTTGCTCTTTGATAGCTACCAGTGATCTTGTATACTGTCAACACCAGCACTTGCCACCGGGGCACTTTTGGCGGTGTGTCACACAAACAGTGTCCTCAGTGAAATGACAGTGACTTTTTACATTTTTAAAAAGTCATAAATTTAACAGGGGCTTCTGTATTACTATTGCAATATCATTGCGATGGTATTGTAGCTATTGCAAAAGTATCATGGAATAAAAAAAACACACAAAAAAGTGTATAATGTTTGTGTCAAGAATTAATACATTCAGGAAACTATCTTCTGCATCTGTGTATGTATGTGGCACCATCTGGAGGTTGGACATTTTCACTAAGTATTCATAACAGCTGCACCAGAAACATGTCTACATTTTCTGCAATGTATTTGAAATGGTGTAATTGTAACTGATATGAAAATGTTGGCAGTGTAATTATTTTGGCAGTGTAATCAAAATAAACGATAAGCTTGATGTTGTATAGTTGTGCCGTGCTGTGATCCAGCCACGTGACCGTTGATGTTGTACAGCTAGGCTGTGCTATGGTCCAGCCAGCCACTACGCGACCGTTGACGTTGTATAGCTAGGCTGTGCTATGGTCCAGCCAGCCACTACGCGACCGTTGATGTTGTACAGCTAGGCTGTGCTATGGTCCAGCCAGCCACTACGTGACCGTTGACGTTGTACAGCTAGGCTGTGCTATGGTCCAGCCAGCCACTACGTGACCGTTGATGTTGTACAGCTAGGCTGTGCTATGGTCCAGCCAGCCACTACGTGACCGTTGACGTTGTACAGCTAGGCTGTGCTATGGTCCAGCCAGCCACTACGTGACCGTTGACGTTGTACAGCTAGGCTGTGCTATGGTCCAGCCAGCCACTACGCGACCGTTGATGTTGTACAGCTAGGCTGTGCTATGGTCCAGCCAGCCACTACGCGACCGTTGACGTTGTACAGCTAGGCTGTGCTATGGTCCAGCCAGCCACTACGCGACCGTTGATGTTGTACAGCTAGGCTGTGCTATGGTCCAGCCAGCCACTACGTGACCGTTGACGTTGTACAGCTAGGCTGTGCTATGGTCCAGCCAGCCACTACTTGCACTCACCTTGTCATAATACTTCTCATCCTTTTCCTTGTCTTCCGTTGTCTTCTCGCTGCCGTACACACGACTCGGGTCCTTCAGGTAGATGTTGAACGTCCGCGAGAAGCCGATCGCTGCCAGCACGCACACGCACGGGGTCAAGGTCAACATGAGACGCACCATGACCCCGGCGAAGTACACAGCACTGAGGGCGTAGAGTACAACTGAAACACACGGTGCATTCTGTCACAACACACTGACGTAGGGGTCATCACATAAGATCACCCCTGCATGACAGGGGCTATAGTTGATTACACTAGCCCAGGCCTTTATCCAGTGTAATACACGCAAGTTCGATGAATCAGTTGTACTTTGTCCCATTTATTGTTCTTGCCCCGTGACTTTACAAAGCAACTTGACTACAGAGAGCACTTGAAGGAAGTGCATATCATTACCCAACCGACCAGCAACAACAGATAATAACAGGCAATTAATCCCACAACGGCCACATTTTAAAGACAGTAAGATAACTGGATAATGCTCCCAATGATAAACCCATGTTTCACAAGTTGATATGCAAGGGTGTACTGATACTGCACCCCCTGGCACACGAGCAAGGTTAACATGTTGACAACTTGACAGGATGTTGACAACTAGACAAACAAGTGATAGAGACATATGACAGATAACTCACTGAAGACCCGGGCGTCATTGATGTCCTTGATGACATACCACAGTCCGACCGGGAAGACACAGATGAGGATGTGCAGGTCAAAGAAGAACGACGTCCACGCAGTGGGCTGATGCTCTGACACTGACGCGATGATAGGGATGTGGATCTTGGCGTAACCCGTGTCCCACAGCGAGTAGAAGCGACCACTCCACGGCGCCACGTATCCTGCAGCAAATGTGTGTGATGTCTTCGGTTGTGGTGTAGCAAGCTGACAATTATCTCGTGTCAGAAGGAGGTGTGTACTATAACCATGCCAGGAGTAGGCGGCGCTTTTCAGGTGATTTGTGCTAGTAATAGGTTTAAGTTTAATATTTTATATGTTAGAACAAATACAGTAACCATAAATGCAGTAACTTGTGCATTTATATGTAGTAGTGCTGGTTCGATACCAGATTTCTTTGATACCAGAATTTTGTTCAATACTTGATACTTACGTTGCAAGTTTAATTTACATACAGAATAGTTTCCAATAGAAGCAAACTATCCAACAGAAGCATGCACCAGACCTGCCTACCCCAAAACCTTCGTCAGTAATCAATCTTCCCATTTACACTGATTTTCAGGAATATAGGCTTGCTGTCAGTAATCGTTCAGAACCGTGTCAGATATTGTCACGAAAAGAACACCACTGTCAGTAATACTCTAATACTGTGATTATGACGATAGTTGCACCCAAAACATAAGTGTCTCTAATAAACTATGTGTTTTGAAGCGTTCAGTTAACAAGGTAAGGTAGATGTTCATAACCAGCATTGATGGAAATCAAACGTGAAGAAGCGTAACTGTAATGGAAATGAGTGTATCCACATTGTGATTCTGATTTTATGTAAATTTCAAAAACAGCATGCTGACTACAAAAACTTGACAAATTATAACAATGCATCACGTCATTGTCTATTTGTGGTGTCATTAGGATTAATATTAGTAGCCGGTATACCTAGGGCCAGGCTATAGACTACACAGTATAGTAGCTTGACTAGATCAAAGACAAAGTCATGCCGGGGGACGGCAAAACCATTACGTTAAGCTAGTCATCGACATCGTCTAGACTCTAGTCTACTCAACTCTAGTATATAAGCCTATCCCTGTATTATAGCCTGTAAATGATAGACAAAACTCAATAAATACACTAACTTAGTCTTAGTACAGTGAGTTGGTCTAACACTACAAGTACAACACCCACTACTCTGTCACTAGTACTAGTCTAACGACGTAGTCAGTACCTGCAATTATCCTGGCCACCAGTGACCATGTGAAATAGGAAAATAAATTTTGCGTATCCAGCAGTATGTAAAGCCGACCCCCTTCTTTAAACTTGACAATACGGGCCATGTCTGCGTGCATGCTGTTATAAACGTTTGCATCACACGTTTCTTCTTGGATGGTAGTGGTGCCGTTTCGATCCCCGCCATCATTTTGTGCTGCCCGAGTCGTGACTTCGTTTTGTTTGAGCGCCATGAGCGCAGAAATGCGAATTTGTTGTAATGCTGTTTCCTATTGGTCAGATTACGACCAGAAGCAGCGAATGAAAAATCATGTTACAACATGCAGCGTATATATGCTACCATCTGTTGAATAAAGTGAAGCTAAATTTGAGCAGCACGGAAGTGATTGACGATCATTGTGACAATGAAAGAATCCGTAATATTTTCATCCCTTGCCGTAATACGAGGTGTATTTCAGGAATGATTCCGGACAATCCGGAATGGTAGGCAGGTCTGATGCACCCATTTTTCTATTAGTGAAACATGCATGAAAACAGATTTTTTTCATGAATTAATGCATACTAGATGTACTAAATGGCAATACTGTTGCTGGCGCCACTTTGCAGATGCTTGTTAGATCATTCATAGTGCGTGTTTGCAATGAGCTGCAAGATGTTGCATTGGTCAGTTTGATAGATGTGCTGAATATACATGTGTGTTTAAATGATAAGTGTTGCCTGATGCCACTTTTGAGAAACTAATAGATGTGCACCCAAGCAGTAGCACCCACATCAAGTGTACATTGGGAATGATAAATCTTTATATGGTACACCTATTCAGTTTTCTTGACCATCGATATTGGCATACTAATTGATATAGTCATAAAAACAATATATATTTAAAGAAACAAATAAAAAATTTGTGTAATTGTTTAATTATAATTAATTACTATTGTAAAGGGAATTATAATTTAACATTAAAACAATAATATTATAGGCAACTGCAAACAAATTAAAAGTATTAATAACTAAATAAAATTGCATTGAAATTAATAATTGTACTACACCTTAACACTGTTTGCAAATTGCAGATAACTAACACACTGGCACTGACCCCGAGGTATAAAATTTAGCCTATTTTAGACAAAAGTAGTAGATATAATGACGACGTTGAGGTGGGCCCGGACGCTAGCAATTGCCTAAAAAACATAACTGTAATGCAATTGAAGTTAGCTTGTGGACAGCGTTTCTGACACATCTGACACTCAACTGTGTTGCTATCGTTGGTGAAAAACTGCCAGATCGGCGAAGAACGTTTGGACATTTTGTCGTTCGTCGCTGTTGAGTATTCACGGCAAACTGTGGCGCCACCAAACAGTAAAAGGTAGCACCACCAAAAGGAGCCTGGGTAATCCAGGCTAATGTGTGGCGCTTGAATAACTATTTATGTTATATTTTAACTAGATTCATGAATACTAATGCGTGCATTGAAGATTTATAAAATCACTTGGTTGTGTGTTTTTGGTATGCGGTACAGTTGCAAGTCAAGCGGTGGTGCCACCAAACGAAGCCTGGATAATCGAGACTAAGTCTAAGATCGCACTATTATTTTTGCAAACGTTTTGAAAATCGATTTCATTATAACGCTTTATAACATTTTATTCTGGTTTTTAATAACAACATGCTTAAATACAATATAATCAACCCGATCAAATTAGGAAGCGAAACCCATAGCAGAGTAGCCGTAGGTCCCCTAGCCCAGCTGCATCTGGGTGGCACCTGGGTGTAACTTTGTAAGAGGGTGCCGTAATGTAAATGGACTCGATATATTGAAATACTGGTATCGACAAAGTATCAAAATATCAACGGTGTAGAAGATCAACGAAGTATCAAAATATCTATGGTATCGAAGATTGACGAAGTAGCAAAATATTGATGGTATCGAAGATCGACGAAGTATCAAAATATCGATGGTATCGAAGATCAACGAAGTAACAAAATATTAACAGTGGCCGGTTGATACCCGATGTATCGAAGTAACCAATTACCACGAGATATCGGTATTGAACTTTCACAAGTATCACAATACTTTGATATATCGGGTATCGAATCAGCACTAATTTGTAGAAAAATAAAATAAAACAAGAATAACAGAGATTAAAACTAGACTGCTACTTCTGACAAGACAACAAACATTGTGGTCAAAGGTGACGTTATAGGTCAAAGGAGGTCAAGTGTTTCACTGAACTCATGTACGTATGCACTGTATATTAAGGCTTATTTTGGCATGAGACAGCTATTGGCCCACTTCAGAGGTTTTATTAGTGATTGCAAATTATAAATTGGGGGAAGAGGGTGCCAAAATTACAAAAATAACAATTTAGCATAATTATTTTTTTTAAATGGTGATGGAGAAACTATGAGGTGAACTTACCAAAGTATGTGAGGGCGACAACAAGGAGGAAGACGAGTCCGGCAGACATGATGAAGGCCGTCACAAAGAAGTTGCGCACCTCCGACTTACTCACAAACGACTGCACTCGCTTGAGTACAGCCACCAGGTAGAGCAGTGCGAACACACCTAAGGCACACCACGTAATGCACACACATGTCAACACTCAACAGCAGACTTAAGTGGTCGCATGTTGGCAAAGTCCCAAAATATATCAAGCATTTATTAGGGTGACAAGTTTATGTTTTCTATTAACATCAGCGTAACTGGCCAGACACCGGCTTGGGTTGTAGCAACAAAAAAAGGAAAAACAGGTTATTTGAACAAGTAAAAGTACACAATGTTCCTGGAGTTATACAGATGTTGTTGTACACGAAGCCCAAGAAATGAAACTTGCTAAATGCCTGTACATTTTTGTGGACAAGTCTGTTATGTTGTTAACAATGATGGTACCTGCTGCTGCCATGTGTTCACTGGTTCTGATTGGCTGAAAGCCAACAAATGGCACCTGCATCGACATGACCAGACCCAGGATGAAGAATGTAGTGTATGCTGTAAACACAAACATGTATACAATAGATAACATATCTAGTATCCATATCTTCGAAAGCCAGTGCTTGGGTCTAAATCGACATAGAGTTAGGTAAAATAAATAATTAACTCCCCAGAGGATGTTTTTGGGAGGCGGTCACTGGGCTGGTGCATGTGTACAAGCCATTGCAGGTGTCTATGTTTGAGAAAGTCGTTCAATGGTGTTGACTTGCTATATTGCAGGATCTAAAGATTGGTAATTTGTTTTACACCAAGGATCATACGCAGGCAACAAAGATGAAAACTGTTAAGGTTCCATTCCTATTTGCGTTATGTTGTATGGTTCTGTAGGTCTGCACTTGTCTTCCTATCTCAATGACCCCTTTTCCTTCAATACTAATGGCATTCAATCAAGTTGGGACAGCACTAGGGAAAGTTCTGCTGTCGATGTCTAAGCAGAATGTGGTGTCTTACCAACAAATATCCTATGTGAGTATCGCCCCATCAGCAGAAGCACAAACACATGCAGTGGGATAAGGTTGATGATAAATACGTATCCACCCCACGCCGATACCTGCAAGAAACATCACATTAGATCAGATAACAGAAAGTATTACAGCTCAAGGACTACAAATTAATGGAACAAATTATCTGCTGATTGTAAATATGTTCTTTAAAATATCTTAGTAGGGCATGGTACACAGATGGCTTCACGGTAAGAAGTCTTCCCTGTCCACTTGCTGATCTGTGTTTTGTTTGCTCAGAATGGTAACCTTGTTAATGACTGTTAGGGGTTTGGTCTATGAGGTGTATGTCCTTGAGGGATAATGTCCAGATGGATTATGTCGGTACCCTCAAGATAATAACCACCCTCAGTCAATATAAAATGTAGCATTACCACATGAAAATTAACTGCATCTGTTGTTATGGTTACAGGGTGCATGATGGCTTTAGCCGACAGGTAGTCTGTCGCACAAGCAGGCTGCGAAATAAGGCCGGTCCGATCGTCCCGGACGAGTAGTTTTGGAGCTCGGACTAGTCCAGTTTTAGAAGAGCAGTCCCGTTGGACTAGCTGTAATGACGTGAAAGAATGTATACTGTGTGTGTGAAAGTGAAGTGGTGTGATGAAATAAAGCAAAACGATAAGATAACATTTTGTCACTCGACTAAATTTTGCGTCTAACCATCTCATCCGGTACCGGGATTACGGGACTTGAAAATGGCCGCTGTTTACATCAGTAAGTGGTGCCTCCTAGCGACCATGAGTGTGGAACCACATGATCAAAATACTCGGTTTGCAGACAGCATCGCGTTCTATCATATTATCATTCGACCATGTCGCAGGGGCAAATTGGTGATTATTTTAGCAAGCAAACAAACTCCAGCAAAGGCACTGGAACACGTCAGCACATACAAGGGAAAATCTAGCGCAAAGTTGAGGCCAAAATCGTCGTCTAAGACTAAAGCAAATGACGCAACATCAGCAATCGCCATTGAGTCACATTGTCATCGCCGGTCATTCTACATTGAAATCATCCGACATTGCCGGTCCTTCTAACTCGACACCGTCCGACATTGGGGTCATTGCTGGTCCTTCTGCATCGACATCTTTCGACACCGTAGTCATCGCTGGTCCTTCAGCATCGACATCGTCCGACATTGCCGGTCCTTCGACGTCGACCGACATTGGAATCATTGCTGGTCCTTCTAGTTCTACACCCACTTCCACTCCTACATCGTCCGACACTGTGGCTGCCTGTCCATCTACTACATAGTCTTGTCCAGCAGTGACTCTACCCATGAACAGATCCAAACTGCACCCATCTCATCTGATGACTTTGCACGTGTACTGTCGCGGCATCACCGTATTTTCTTAATTAAACACTATCATTGCTAACAAGTGGATGAACATTTAATTGTGGAGGACTATTGCTACAAGTTGATGGACATTTAATTATGGACAAACATTGCCAACTAGTTGATGCACATTTAATCATGGACAAGCATTGTTAACAAGTTGACGGACATTTAATTGTTGACAAACATTGCTAACAAGTTTATGCACATTAATTTTAATCATGGATAAGCATTGCTAACAAGTTGATGGACATTTAATTGTGGACAAACATTTCTAACTAGTTGTTGGACATTTAATCACGGACAAGCATTGCTAACAAGTTGATGGACATTTAATTGTGGACAAACATTGCTAACAAATTTATGCACATTAATTTTAATCATGGACAAGCATTGCTAACAAGTTGGACATTTAATTGTGGATGAACGCTGTTAACAAGCAACAATGTACCCATTAACTGTATATGTATGTCAATGATAATTCTTTCTATAAATGTTACTTGAAGAGAGAATCGATTTGTCATCTTCTCGAATAAAAGCACTAACTAATTTTAGTCAAACGATAGGCCAACGTGATAGAGCATATATGTGTGTGTGTATTATAATATATGTATATATATATCTATATAATTACCGGGTACATTTAAGGACTAGTAAAAAATTCAGGACTAGTTGTTTGTGAGTCAGCCAGTCCGACGGACTACCAACTGGCTAAAAGTATCGTGCACCCTGGACAAGATGACTCAGAAACAACTACCGGTAGTCCTGATATTGTTTTACTAGTCCTTAAAAATATATGTGCCAGGTACTGTTGTATCATGTATGTGACTGTTATGGCATATAGTAAAAATAGCTTTTATTTCTTAAAGAAAACAAGCCATTTCTAATTTCAATTAAATGTTCAACTAAATGTGTCATTAACAGAAACAAATACATGTGATTTTGTAGATCCAATTGCAGTCATCAGAAGAAATGACTAGTTTAATCAGGGGCAGCAAACAGCAGTGGTGGACAAGGCGATACCAGCAGAAATTGAAGCCTGATGGCGACGAAGGACCGACATTGTCGGACTAAGTTGCATCATTTGGCCTATACTTTTCATTAGCGGTTCCTTTCCCTAAGCTGACTAAACAATCAGTAACATTGCTGGCGTTTGGTAACTTGTTAAAATAATCACCCAATGCGGGAATAGCATAAATATGATCACAATGAGATAGCACGTAATGATGTCTGTAACCCGCGCATGTATCGTGTATGTCCATGTTGACATTTTAATGCCACTTACAATATAGCACATGCAAGTTGTTTCATTAGAACACATTTAATTGCCACAATTTTGCAAAATTACTAACAAAATTATAACAAATTAGCAAACATTTAATGTGGAATCCCAATTTTATATACAATTAAAATGTGTGTATAAAAATTATATACAAGTTATAATGGATTATGGAAGGTAATATTTTGAATTTTAAAGCATTACATTTTTGTTGTTGTACAAGTACCTTATCTTAATATTAGAAATACTACATATTTTGTTCAATTTCTAAAATAAAATATTAGATTGACAAATATTTATAAATTATACGTCTCCATGCAATGAACATAAAATTTTACCAAAATAAGTGAATTATTAATTAAAACATTATGTAATCGTGTTGCTGTGAATGTTTCAATTGTTAAACTACAAATCAGTCAGTAGTTGCCGCACATGCAGGCTGTTTATCGCAGATCTGTTCAAAAATTATGCGACATCATCAAACAAAATGTAAGTTCCGCACTTGTAAATCATGTTTAATTATCACACAACTACATCATTTGATTAGTGGAAATCTGACAAATGGCATCATTGATGCACAGAGTTGTATTTCAGTCGATAACACAGGTAAACCAACATGTTTAACTCCTCAGAATTTTTGTTTCTCTGACGGCATCGATTTCGTGCAACATCAGCAGTGAAGACCAATACATCTCCTCACTGATTGACTAAAATCATGACGATTCAAATATGTTTACAAGGCAGGTTTTCAATTTGCCGTGTCCTGTGTTTGCAAAAACCGTACCATCGCGGTGTCGGCGTGACATTTTTGGCTCGCATTTTCGCTAAATCACGTACAATAAGTTCGTCAAATAAAGGAATACTTTTTAAAACTTTATACCATTGTAAAGAATGTTATGTTGTCATTCCAATGATATTAAATACGTATTATTTAACATGGAATGAACGATATAAAGGCTGCGTGACAGGTGGCGTGTCATAGTTTAGCACCAGATCTGGCCAGATCCAACAGCCGTAGTGGCCGCTGTGGTAATGTCAATAAATTTTGGCTCCAGCTATTAGTCCAATAAAACCTTGTAATATACACATCATAAGAATCAATTACCCTAGATATAGATACCGGAATGATGACAGCGTTTGAGACAGGTAAATAAAGATGTTTACTCAGAGACACTATTGTTTTCTTGAATAAAGATGTACGTCTGTTTATAAGCAATATGATACATGATGACACGACAAACAGGAAGGTGTACTTACCATATAAAAGTAGGACAGTGCAGTTAAGGTACCCCACAATATTGTGCCTGTCTTCACTGCTTTTATCTGAAAAAATCACACTAGTGTTATCAAACAGCACATTCATTACAATTAATTAACATAACTGGTATAATTAAAGTTACACCAATACATTTTATATAGATTCTATATGCCGATTCGTTTTAAATTCTCAAGCTTTGACAATAATCTAAAAAGGCTGATATCAGATAAAGGTTTACCAACGAGTAAACTAACCATACAAACTGGAAGCTGTTAATTTTGACAATGTGGTTTGGCAATACAACCTATGACCACGCTATCATGAGTGTGTAAACATTTTAAAGGTTGACTGTCTGTTCCGTGGCCTGGTGGTGGTTATTAACAGGCAATTTGCTGAATTGCTTTTCTTGAGTATGGGAATACCACAATGGTGCTGAACATCAGAGGTTAGTGGTCAAACCACTTGGCGTTTGTTATTTGACCAACAGAATTGTTATTAATGTTTTGTTTACTTTTCACGGGCTAAAAATTCAATAGTGAACAATATATGGGTTTATTAAATGCAATTTAGAAGGCAGTATACCTTCAACATATTTACGTTACCCTTAAATACTAAGTGAGATGAATTTGTCAATTTCTTTGAAACTTTGTATATGTAAACTTAATGCTCTTGTTAAGTAGTCTATTGATTGCGAACTCATATATTAAGCCTGCACAAACGTGGTAATTTGCATGCGACAACACAACCAGCTTGTCAGACATCATTGACAGAAGGATCGCTGAGCATGCGTAGGCTTTTAACATTGTGAACATACCCAGCAATTCTGTTTACTGTGAGTTGCCTATGAATGCTTATATCCACGAGTGTTTGGTTGCTATACGGCGATCAAACAGCCACTTATATATTGCAGAATTTTTTAAGCATTCACGATGTTCATCAAACAGCAATAACTCAAAAAATAAAACCAAATCCTGTGTACATCCAGTGGCATATTTGTAAATAAAACCATTATATTTACGGTGATATCAATATTAAATTATTAATGTATTATGGCAAATTCATGTACAGCGGCGCTACGGTCACAACTAGCTGTGAAGAAAATGTACAGAAAAACGTTATTAAAAGGAGCACTGTCGGGGAGGGGTGGCTTGAGCGCCTTTAACCCTAGAAGTGACCACTGAAAATCCTCTGTAGCATATTGTTCCTAGAAAAATCATAATTTTGCTAATATTTCCATAAAAATATGAATGAGGTATCATTTTAGTTCTAAAGAAATGCTTTATTATAATAAAATTATAATAACTATGTTACATAAAATTATGGGGATATTATCTGAACTTCATAAAAAAAGTATAAAAAAAATTTGATCTTGCTGCCAGATAATTACTGAGTGGCTGTACGCCCTACATACAGTCAGACAAGTGTAGCCATATATGTTAGCTGCCAAATAACACAAAAATGAAACAAATCCGTTGAGAACTTCTATTTTTATGATTTTTCCTGACATAAAAATAGGTCAACTCAAGCGAGCTGATCACTACCTCGCTTGTTACTGTTGGCGTTACAACCAACGCAATTGCCTGGAGAAACATCGCGCTGCTAATTTGTTGAATTTTCACATAAAAAACACCCCAAGGTCGTTCTAACTATCTGAACTAGTATAACCTTATTTATGTATGCTGCCAGGCATTTTGTCAAAATATTGACGCAGAAACTTGAAATAATTCTAAGTCAACTTTCCAAGTGGATAAGTTGCCGAACACCGCTCCGACATTTTGTTTTCGACTTTCGCTTTGGAGGGCTGGTGACGCTACATTTGAAACCATGGTTCTGGTTTGCCGAATTATGTCAGCCCACTGATGTCATTTTTGGCAGATCGGCCAATGACGGGGCTTTCCATCAATACCACGTGTGCGGGGTCTAGACTTTATGAGTGGATGCGTAAATTCAGTATGGAGAACGTAGTAAAATCACCAAAATGTTGGCGTCAACCATGTCATGTGTTTTGTAAGCTAGGTTGTCATTGAATCTGCTCATGAATAAATATACACAATCTTGAAAAATCTGTCAGGTATCCATATACCAAACTGTTCTAACTATCAGTATCCATATACCAACTGTCAGGTATCCATACACCAAATGTTCATGTGTCAGCTGCGCGAGTTGGAAATAAAAATGGTTACAACAAAGGCAGGTACGGTTGGGCCGAATTTCAGTCCTGACCACTCCGAGGGTTAAGATCCCCAGAGCTGTACCGGCTGGGAACGTTGTGCTCCTGGCAGGTTTAACCAAGCCGGAGAGGTCTTGCAGGGGAGAGGCCAGACAATACTAGCACCCTGGTCCTCCTGGTTGGGGGTTTTGCACAGGGCCAACAACCCAGTCATGTAAAGAAAAGTATGTTATGGAAACAACGACAAAGATATAAACCATAACCCGGCATGAAGAACTTCCAGAGACAAGAACTCATACGACTGGCAGTAGTGAAAGCCGAAAGGAAGCTACTGGCATGAATACGGATGCCCTGAATGCCAAAACAGACCAGACTTGGATTCTAGAATGTAAGCACCATGTACGAGACGGGCAAACTTGCTCAGGTTACAGCAGAGATAAGGTGTTACAGCCTACATGTTTTAGGAGTGAGTGAATGCAGATGGTCAGGATCAGGGAGACAGGCAACTTCAATAGGAGAAACAGTGCTGTATTCTGGAAGAGTAGATGGACAGCATCATGAAGGAGCTGCAATCATTCTGAAGAAAGGAGTTGAACATTCACTTCTGGAACGGAAACCCATCAGCAGTCGACTGATCAAAGCTACAGTAAGAGGACGACACAAACCTCACCATAATTCAGTGTTACTCCCCAACAAATGACAACAATGAGGAAGAAAAGGACACCTTTTATCTCAGTCTTCAGGAGAAAGTATCAAACCACAGTATTATCATTGTCATGGGAGACCTGAATGCCAAAGTCGGTACACATAACACACACAATGACAGGACAATGGGAAGACATGGATGTGGAACCATGAATGAAAATGGAGAGCGGCTTCTGGATCTCTGCACTATGAATGATCTAGTCATCGGTTGGACCCTGTTCCCTCACCGCGAAATCCATAAGCTGACATGGTGCTCTCCAAATGGACGGGACAAGAATCAGATCGACCATGTAATGATCAACAGCAAGTGGAGGAGATCCCTTCAAGATGTCGGAGTGAGAAGAAGGGCTAACTTTGGCAGTGACCACTTCCTTGTAAAAGCTTACATCAAGTTGAAACTGAAGGCCATGGGACCCAGCTGGTACGATCTGGACAAACTGAAGGACACGCACTGGAAGAAAAGTTTTGTCATGCATCTAAAGAACAAGTTTTAAGCCATTGCAGACCAGGATGAGGAAGATGAAAGAGCAGATGATGCAATGAATGAGAAGTGGCACAGAGCTACTGACATATACAAAGAAAGCAGCATAGAATGCCTTGCATACAGACAGAGGAAAAGAAAGGACTGGATGAACCCCGACACATGACGAGCCATGGATGTTAGAAGACAGCTGAAGAAAAAGTACTAGGTGCAAGATCACTGAGGATTAAGGATACCAAGACAAGTACAGAGATGTTAACCAGGAGGTGAAAAGACTTGTGAGAGTAGATAAACGAAACCACCTTGAAGACCTAGCAACACAAGCAGAGGAGGCAGCAGCACGCAATGAGACAGGAACAGTCTACAAACTGAGAAAGATCAGCAGCAGCAAGTGGTATACAGCCAAGAACACACTTGTCAAGGATAAGCAGGGAAACCTACATACAACAGAGAAGGAGCAGGAGATATGCTGGACTGAACATTTCAGAGAAGTGCTGAACAGACCACCACCCAACGTGGACATCCTTACTAAAGAGATCATCACAGCCATCAAGGCCTACCACTTCAACATTGTCGTTGACTGGGTACTTATGACGTACAACAGAAGACGAACCAAGAAGAATCAGATGGACACTTTTCTCCACCCTAGTGGACCTCGACTTTGCAGATGACCTTGCCCTCTTATCGCACTCTCATTGCCATATACAGGACAAGACAACAAGGCTCGATATCTTCAGCCAACAAGTTGGACTTAAAATAAGCCAAAAGAAAACACAATTATGACTGTGAGTATCTCAACTCCATCAGCAGTGAAGGTTGGTCAGTCTGAAACGACAAGTACATGGGCAGTGTCATCAACCAGGACAGAGGTGCAAGCATGAACATTCAGAGCAGACTGAACAAGGCCAGAATTATTTTCATGAGCATGAAGGCAGTGTGGAAGTCAACGCAGTACAGCACATGCACAAAGCTAAAAATCTATCAGAGCTGTGTACTATCCACCCTTCGTTATGGATCAGAATGCTGGCACATGACAGAGCAAGACATGTCTAGACTGTAAACCTCCCATACCACAAGTCTCAGGAGAATCCTAAGGATATTCTGGCCCAGAAGAATTTCCAACATGCAGCTGCTTGAAGATATGAAACAGGAAGACATGTGCACCATCATCACCAGAAGATATGAAACAGGAAGACATGCGCACCATCATCACCAGAAGATATGAAACAGGAAGACATGCGCACCATCATCACCAGAAGATATGAAACAGGAAGACATGTGCACCGTCATCACCAGAAGATATGAAACAGGAAGACATGCGCACCATCATCACCAGAAGACGCTGGAAGTGGACTGGCTATGTGTTACGGAAAGAAGCCAACTCGATCACCAGAACTGCAGTGCGCTGGACCCCTGAAGGAAAAGGAAGAGATAACGCCAAAAAAAAAACCTGGCGCAGGAATGTAGAAGCAGAGATGAAGGAAACAGGACACAGCTGGGGCACCTTCGAGAAATTAGCAAGAGACAGATCGGCTTGGAGGAACTTCGTCGCTGCCCTAAAAATGATTTAAATAGCAGGGCAATATTTTAAGAATATATTTAATCCTGATTACGAATAAATAAGGATCATTACATTTAGTTTTTATGAACATTATATCAATTAATATATAAAAAAGAGAAACAGACAAGCATGGTCCAGATAACTCACCCAGAGATAATAGGTGAACATTAAAGCAAAGATAGCTATGCCTTCGTTGTCGTATGATCCAGCCACAGATCGGCTGATGTAGCCCGGAGCTGTAACACACAATGTAACCTCAAATTAAACCATCAATGCAAACACATTTGATACCTACTGTACTTTTATTCAATCTTATGTTAGCAAGTGGAACAAATTATCATTATTAAACACACCAATGCTCAGTCTTTCAAGGTAAACAGAGGACAGCATTAATGTTTCTCCTATTCTATTATCATGTATAACATTTACCTATAGTTTTTCTATTACATATATTTCTATCTGACTGAATAAATTTATGTTATTAATAGTATTTAAAGTGGGGCTGACAAGTCAGATGAACTATGTATTGAGATTTACATTTTGTGTTAAATTTACATTTTGTGGATAACACAGCCTGTGTTATCCACAACACAGAGAGCAACATTTTGCATTTGAGAATCGGGCTGATTATGACACACAATGTGTAACTAATTAAACTTATAATACATGAAATGGTAAATATATAATTTATGAGAGGTTAGAACAATTAGTGTAACACTACAAAATAGATAAATATGCAACCGACAAGATGGACTGTGTGAAATACAAGTTAACCGACACTAGTATAACTCAATAATGTACTCACTTATAGCTATGAAGCAGGCAGCAAATAGTGCCGCACCAGAGTCCCATAGTTCCTTTGTCAGCAGGTACGTGGCTATGGCAGTAAGACCACTAGAAAGACACATTTCCAATATGTATTATTTTCATACCGGTTGGCAACTTTAATATCAATTATGCTACATATTTTAAAAATAAATATATGATACTTCTTTGTAGAACTGTACTTTTAGAATTAAGCTTCAGTTTTGTGATCGCTTTTAATATAAATGTTTTAACCCATTAAATCCTGCAATTTTATTTATGTTTTCAACATGACGTTGTCACTTGTCACTGTCAGCCTGCCGCTATGGCCTGGACCGCGTTATGTGTGTTCGGTTTGCATTGATATCGCCACTGATGTGATGTTGACAGTCATGACATATAATTATGTTGATGTAATATGGATATGTAATCTGTTTCAATTACACAATGGCGTGCACAAATAACTTCTAATAATATATTTTGTCTGCTGTGTACTTTGTCCTGACCAATTGGCAAGAGTTGGCAGCTGTCAATATGACAATAAGTATTTTTCTGGACACAAATCAGAATAGCATGACTTGTTTTTATAGTTAATAATTACTCAATGTATCAACATGCATACATAATACAAGGACTGATTATATGTACTCGTGTACACATTGACATACATATGGATACTTAAGTATACATTCCAATACTTATTATGAATCACATATAAAGCAATTATGGATACAATATGTGGATTCATAATTTAAAAAAAAAGCCTTTTTTGTGTATGTTGAAAAACCATATAGACTGTGGGTGTAAAAAATGTTATGTTAATACTTGGTGTATTGTTAACTGTCTCTACTATGTTGTATCTAATGCATTTTTTGGCAAATTCAAATGTTTGAATCTGGACATATACAGATTATTTCTTTCAGTTGATGAATATTATAGATATGGGTGCTTGGAAAAAAATTGTAGGGTAAAAGATGTCAAATTCAGATGAGTCTGCTGATGCCTCAGAACCATCGGATTCAGTATAGTTTCCTATTATTGTTCATTTTGAATTAACACAGTTGTTATAACTCATTTTATTGACAAATTTATTTCAATGTACTGATCATAGATACCTCAATCCATGCCTATATAGCTTGTTGTAAAACACAATGGTTGGCCATCTCAAACAATTTTCTTTCTATATTTTGTTGGGACAAAATATGGTCTAACTTGAAAAATAACCACCAGAATTTAATATTTTTTAAGTGTTGCAAAGCTAATACATATAGCTATATTTTCTTCATTGGGTTTAATTTGGTAATAGCATGGCATCACTGTCAAATGTTAGTAGCAAGGTAGCGTAACTTTCATAGTTTTTAACATTTACTATTTTGTCTTTGCAAATTGTGATAAAATGTCAACATTTTAAGACTAAATCATATTTCTATGTGTACAGGCATGGAGAGAATTTACTACTCTTCAATATAAACATAACTTGTAATTGTCAATATTGAATAGTTTTTCTACAGATTTTTTAATACAAGGAGATGAAAATGCTCGAAATTTTCTGGAAATCCTGGGAACATGTTTTAATCAAATGCTAGGGCCTAATGGGTTAATTAGATATAGACATCATTACATAACTAAAACCATAACATTTAACAAACCATGCACATGCAAATGGAATTTATCAGACAAAACTACCGATTTTTACAGTTAAATGAACAATGAGTGATTATACCTAAAAATGAGTAAAAATTGCTAGGTGTAAAACTCTTAAACAAATTTGCCACTAACAATTTGCCACTAGCCGCTGAAGCAGAACAAAATAATTACCTGAAAAGTGGTGCCAAGAAGACACAAATATCCCGGATAAACACCGGAATATTCAGCAAATTGAGCACCCAGTGAATGCCACCAGATGTCAGCATCAGTCCAGGGTAGACCTACATGAAACAGTAGAATCGTTGAAGCTCTGATTTAGCAAAAATTCCAACCCATACATATGTTTTACTGATTGCAATATCTATATCTCTAAACAGAATTTAACCAACTGAAACACCTAGGTGAGGTAGGAGAAATTATGAACAATGGAATGTGTTGTTGTTAGATGTCAAATCCCTGTGTACCTGAGAGTCTGGTGGTCCTGCTGTTGGTTACTTTATGTTATGTGTCTAACATTATGGAGCAGTTCATGCGAGATAAATACTAAAATGGTACTCCTATTCAATCAAAAGCAACATTGTCATTATAAGTAATTTGTTTACCTCATTCCTTTTACTACAAACTTACATAAAATATATTATATTTATATACAGTGTGTACTTCTAGGAATGTACTTGTATTCATTGTTGATGAATGTACTCATTTACAAGAACTCATAGTCCCAAGTCTGAAAGAGACACATGAAATTAATGGTGAACTTACTGTGCCCCCAACAATCCTGCCGAGTGGGTACCAGGCACGCTCATCAAACCAGTTGAGGAAGTTGTAGAACCCATTCTCCACCATATAATGAGTCGCACGGTAGTTGAACCTACAACACAATTAACATTAACAATTTGAATGGATCCATACTCTCGATCTGCATTACCGCCGGGATAATTGAATACAGTTCAGCAGTTCTTAACTCCTGGGTCGTGACCATTTTGAGTGGATTGCCAAGAGTTCAGAGTGTAAACTGATTGTCCAAACTTTCCTTTATGTACCAGATGCTTGTGAGACGACCAAGGTATTTAGGGCAAATGTTGCATGAATTTGAAATAATATCACACAGCATTTCTCCCTTGCATCTGGAATGGGTAAATCATGTTTGTTTGATGCCGCCGTGACATGCGCGAACATCTGTGGCGTTTTTGCACTAGCACATTTGCCTCGGATGGCATTTTCATGGACAAATATTGCTTTAATCAGCATGTCCGGCTATGTCATAGTGCCTATTGGATTGTTTGCTTTCTTACAATCACCAGTATGAAGTAAATTAACCGCATATCCTTGACACATTGTCAGAATAGGAAGATTTTCCGAACTTCTTCCACAATATTTGTTTTCAGATTATCGTTGACAGCCAACGAACTGGGCTGATTTGATGATTTCTAGCTCTGTATTGAGTAACAACGTTTAATAAATGTATTGATTCTTTTAATTTATTTATAAATTACCATTACAAAAATCACATGTTAATGGTTGGAAGGCATGGGTTGCCAAGCATGTTCCGCAACCGGAATTTGGGTCGCAGCCAAAAAGGTATGTAGCTTATTGGATTCCTCAACCATGGAGACATGGGGTCAAATACATTGAAAAGTATTTAAATGCAAATACTTTTGACGTTTTCAAATGCAAAAACATTTTGTTTATGTCAAATTACTTTTCAAAAGTATTTCAAATACTTATATAATTTTCTTGACGTTCTCATGCCCGTGCACAATAAATAATGACAAACTAGTGGCATATGTTAAAATAATTTATTATTTAACGAGCAGGTGAAATACAGTCCATTAACACCCAAATTAAATATGAAACAGAAATGAGAAAACAATTGATAACCAAACACATTAAGATAATATACTATACAATTTACCCAAACAAATCTGGAGTGATTTATATATAATGAACCAAAAAAGTTAGTCAGCATTTATCATTGTGTAAATAATATTAGAATATACATATTTTGCTTCAAATTTAGTTTATTTAATATGGTGGATGGTGGTATAACATTGAACACTCCCGAAACAAATGTGTCCATTTAGATGAATTAAATGCTTGCTAACCTGACCCTGTAGCAGGCCAGCTGATACCCATGGTCATCACCCATATGATAATGACCCAAGTTAAAGCTGAGTTAATGATCAAAGCATGCAACTGGCTGCAGTTGGTCAGCTAATAAAAGAGCTATACTTGACCATTGTTTATCCAGAATTAAGGGAGTTCATTGAGTCAATAGTACCATGTTCTAATTGGTCACACATTGTTAAATGTTTCCCCTCTGACAGGTTAATCCTGTTTTAAACTTCCTGTGCCCACTGATGCACTAAACTATGACACTGTCTTTCAATAAAAATTACATTAAGCCCACACACTATCAATTAAATACTTGCTAACCTGGCCCTGTGGCAGGCCAGCTGATACACTGATCATACATCTGACATTGACCCAAGTTAAAGCTGAGTTAATGATCAAAGCATGCAACTGGCTGCAGTTAGTCAGCCAATAAGAGCTATAGGGAGGTCAGGTTTCTCTCAGTGAATGTCATGCCTCCGTGATTACATAAGTAACATGAGTGATCTGTATCAACTGTCTAGACCAAGCAATGTATATATATATATATATACATATATATGATATATATATATGGGGAGAACATAACTAATACTGGTTTTTGTTGCTAATTAGTTAGTTTGGAGTCAAAAAACAGTATTTCATATAATTTGAAGGTAGTAAATACCCCTAATGGAGAGGGCAATCTAATAGAGTGGAAGATAGAAGGGATAGCCTAATACAACTTTTGATAATTTAAATACTAATATTAATAATGATTACAAAACGTAAGTCACAAAACCAGTAACTGAATTACCAATCAGGGGTCAATTTTAACGGTATTCCGTTACTCCGATTACCCCAAATTTTGCAACGGATTACCAGACTCGACGCTACGGGAATCCGGCCAGATTACCGCTATATGTTGGAAAGTAGGTACACCAGCATTCTGAGTTCATGTGGGCATATACTATAATAGTAAAATTTAGCACAAAAGACATCTTAGTTAGTACCGTTTTCTTTGTTTTTTTGTTTCAGTTCCATATACTTGTATCTCCCAAACGCTGTTACCGTTTGGGCGCCATGTTACATGTGTGTCTAGATTTCTAGTATGTCAAAACTCCACAAGTTGGAGATGCCGGGATCCCGCGGCAATATTCTGTGATTGGATAACTATCAAGTGATGTCATTCACGTTGTCCAGTGGAGTTAATTCCAAGAGGTAAATCCTAACCAGCACGATGTTGCTACGAATGTGATTTTGCAGGAATATAAGTGATTTTGTGGTGTCATTTCACGCCGCTCGCAGACGCTGAATATATTACAAAAGAACAAAAAAAGGCCGCACGAATTAGCTACGAGGCAGCAATTTTGGCGGCGTCCTGTGGAATGAGACAAAATGAAGTCACGTTTTTTCATTTTACATGAATTTGACGGATTACCAGATTTCTAGACGGATTGTTGAATTCCATGTTGGTAATCTGTCTGGGTTACCAGACGTTTTACCTTAAAATCTACCCCTACCAATGTTTCCACATTTTAATTAGTCAGACAGATTGTTACATAAATTGCACCTGCAAGTCTGCATGTCAGATATGCTTTTATTAAACAGTCTTCTCACACTGTTCTCTCACAAGTTTGCTTCAACCATGGCTATGTTGCTAGTGTCACTGTCACTGCTGTATGTTTTGTTCTGCTGAAGGAGGTTGGCTCTGATCGGCCTCGATCACCACTAGAAATGTGAGCCAAGAACTAAGTCATGTCCATCCACCACCAACGAATGACATTACTTAAATGAGTATATTCTTTCACATGCTTCATTATGGCCTTGGATTTGGTGGAGATCGGGATTAGTAAGTCTAATTCTTGCTGTTAAATCCCTCAAATATGTTACACTTAGCTAAGACTTAAGTCGAACATTTACATCCTACAGGCTACGATTACGCAAACATAATATAATTGTCTAGGGCTAAGCTAGGGGCATATGGCCATGACGTCAGCACTAATAGTAATACTACTAACTTGGGCTTAGCTTTTGCAGTGTTCCCCCAGGGTAAAATGTTGGGCGAGGTGGTAGTGGTGGGGTCCGCGATCGCCACAGGTGCAAAGCGTTGCTAGGGGGGTCCGGGGGCATGCTCCACATAGATTTTTTTTAAACTAGCTTTAAAATGGTGCATTCTTAGGTATGTTTTAACCTTTACTCTTGAATAGAGGGGAAGATATAAAACAACAAGACACTACTTGTAAATGTAGTAATCGTGATTAATAAGTCGGTAATCATGATTGTTTCATCGTGTTGAGGTGTGGTTTCCATTTTACCACTGGTACTCAGTAGAGGTGTGGTTTCCACTTGACCACTGATACTTGGTTATGGTTGTGTTTTTCTTGCACTAACCCTTGGCCTTGTTACCTCGCTGACAGAGTCAGTAAAAAAGTAAAAGGTACGTTCTTATATAGTGCAGGACTGATCAAAACGCTTTACACTTGACTCCCTGGCAGACCTGTTCAGTCGAACACCATCTCAACTTCTCTAGGAAGCATCCAGGGGTATCATCTGAAGACTCATTCATCATCACCTTTAAATGATTATAATATCATAATATTATGGTAAATTTGAGGTTTATGGTCCAAAGATTATATTTTATTTGCCGCTAGCATGCTATGCAATTAATTAAACAGTCATTTCTGGAATGCCACAAAAGTATGTTTCTGTTAATCGCAAGAACGTTTCTCAAATTGTGTCCTTTTTATAAAACAGGATAAGTTGTTTAGTATATCCAATTTCTGTGCAACATATCATTGTCTAACCCAAGTAATTGATAACCCGTTAGTATACACGGTTTTGGGCAGTAGGCGTCTTTTATGAGATGTGAACTTCGGTGGTTTATAAGTAAATACTTCACTCAAATCAACTTTCCCAAACGTTTATTTGCACAACTTTGTCGGAATATATATTATAATATTTAGCACACATATCTTACGAATCACATTCCTTATTTTGCTATAAAAAAACGGCATAGAACATTAGTTGAATAGACTTGTCACTGGCACTGTGGGCATTTGCATCGAATCCGGACCCATCTTGAATTGATTTTGCCTTTATTATTTGAGTTTTGCTTAACTTTGACACCTCAGTGAGATACTTCCATCATTCAACATTAGCCTAGGCATATTTACCTTTAAGAATATTGCGTCTTACGCCCATCTGAGGTGTAAATAGCACCCCGGTTTGTATCAACATACGCCACTATAGCATAATAGCTCTAATTTTACGCGCGCTGTGCGGTAACAGACTAGCGCAAACTGGGTCGCTATTTGAGCTTCAACAGGGTCCAGATTCGATACAAGTGCCGACTAGTGAATAGGATGCACAGTTTTTATTTGGGCTTCAAAAGAGTCCGGATTCGACACAAGTGCCGACTAGTGACGTAGTGCCATCAGCCTGCACGGTTTTCACTCCCACCACTGTCATAAACCAAAACGCAAGTTACCGTTTAGGCGCCATTTTACATGAATGTCAAGATTTCTAGTATGTGGAAACTCCGCGAGGTGTCACTATTGGAGACACTGGGGATACCGCAGAAATATTCCGTGATTGGACAACTGACAAGCGATATCTTTCACATTGTCCAATGGAGTTAAATCCTAACCGCTCAGAGCGACGTTGTCATTAAGACGACTAAACAATGTTGCTACAAATCTGCGATTTTGCAGGAATATAAGTGTCTTTGTGATGTCATTTCACGCCGCTTACCGGCGCTGAATATGTCGCGAAAGAATGAAAAAAATGGGCGTACAAAATAGCTACGAGGCGGCAATTTTGGGCGAGGCGGCATAGAAAAACGGCGAGGCGGCCCGCCTCGCTTGTCATATACCAGGGGAAACACTGCTTTGGCACTGCCATTAGTACTACAAAAAAGCCAGACTACAACTGTACTTTATTGAACTGCCAGTTCATGATACGTATTTATGTTGTCTGTGCTATATCAAACTGACAATATTTTACCCAGGATAGTTTGTGTAGAGCTGAAATGAACTGATTTCCAAACACTGCCTTCTACGGGTACGCCAGTCAGTTGCTGGGTATAGTAAAACTACTTAGTATTATGCTGTAATGCGTAAATATGCTGATTTGCTGAACATTGTATAGGACCTTAATAAGCATCAATATAATCGGTACAGCATACACACATATTAAAATTGTGTGCAGTAACATCTTAGCGTCTGTTTTTAGGTCGTTGCTGACCACATGTCGCGCAGCTGTAGTTGTCGCTTTGACACCATTTTGCATAATATAGATTGCCAACGAACCATCTGGTGGCGCCACTATCTGGGAAGCGCGACTAATTCCGTAATTGGACAACTGATCGGTTATGTCAGAGGTAAATCCTAAGTGGCATGGGACGAGGTTTGACAGCAAAAGACTATAAGAATCTAAATCTTTTTTTCTCTTTGGTCTCTTATACTTTATAGTGTATGTTTCTTGTCTTGTAGTCCCAATGAATATGTGAAATTGGGATTATTAAAACCTTGCCGCATGATATGGCATTTACTTTGATTGACCATCGACAACCACTTCTCTGACCACTCTTCCATGGTTTTTCTATGCCTTGCCCAAAATTGCCGCCTCACAGCTATTTCGTGTGCCAATTTTTTTCGTTCTTTTGTGATATATTCAGCATCTGCAAGCGGCGCGAAATGACACCACAAAGTCACTTATAGGTTTGATAATTCTTATAATAGTTCTTCACAATCGGAAATGTGGACGTATTAAGTCATATTTTGTTTCAAAAGTTGAGAAAAGTATTTGAAAAAAGTATTTTTTAAGTATTTTATTTTTCAAATACTTTTAAAATGTATTTAAATGCAATGCAAATATGTTTGGTTCATGACGCCCAATTTCATTGACACAATGCCATGATTAGAGTGTGACGAAAAGAATGGTATGTACAAAGGTTTTCATTGGCCAGTAACTGACGGAAAGGTCGATCAGACTTGCTCTCTTAATTCCCAATCATGCCCCACTGTTTGTACTGGTTGAAGATTGTGTACATGTCACGATCTTGGATAAATGATTAAATGAGCGGGAAGTAAATTCATAACAAAAGTGATCTAAATTGATCGATCACACAAGATTGTGATCAATTTGTTAAATGAACAGATAAATCATACATGAAATCTATTAATCGGAACAACATTATACTGCATAATGCAAGGTACCATCATAGTAAATGAACGACAATCAATAAATTATGCACAACCAGCACAAGACATAAGCAAAGAATCTGAGCCGTCTGTAAATCAGGGGCCAATCATGATGCACAATCATTCTGTACAGAGTTGAGTGTGCAACATGCAGATCCACAAATTGTGCAATGCAATCTGTAGATTGAAGAGAACCTGCAAACATGCTTTTCACATAATATAGGTATATACACTTGTGTCAAATCCAGGCCCACCTCTATTTTGCTGTTATTACTAAATTTGTATTTGAATTTGGACCCCAGTGGGTTAATTAAATAATGCAACATCATCCCAGGCATATTTATATTACGAAAATATTGTGTCTTAGCATACTTTGAAGCCCAAAAGTCTCCGCCACTGCAGTCGTGCGTTACATAAAATGAGCGATATAGTAGCATATGTGTGCAAAGTGAGCTAAGACGCAATATTCTTAAATGTATTCACGTTTGAAGAATATTGTTCCATCTTTCAACATTATCTCAGGCATATTTATGCCTGAGATAATGTTGAAAGATGGAACTAATGCACTATGATAACAAAGTTACGCAAAACTCAAGTTATAACGGCGAACTTGATGTGGGTCCGGATTCAACACAAGTGCCTTGCGTCTTAGTGCACTTTTGAGGCGTAAATAGCATCAACATACGCCGTTGTATCATTCATGTTACGAGTGCGATGCAGTAACGCACAACTGCAACGGTGCAGACTAATGCAAACTGGGTCGTTATTTGGGCTTCAAAAGGGTGCTAAGACACAATATTTTTGTAATATAAATATGCCTGGGTCCTGGGATGTTGTTGAATGATGGAATAACGCACTGAAGTATCAAAATTAGGCAAAATTCAAGTTATAACGGTGAAGTCGAGGTGGGTCCGGATTCTACACAAATGCCAGACGCAATATTTAAAAAACTAAATATGCCTGGGATATTGCTGAATAATGGAACTAACACACTGACTCTGAGGTATCAAAGTTAGGCAAAACACAACGTCACAAATTATAACGGCGAAATCGATGTGGGTCCGAGGTGGGCCCATGCAATGTAGGCGATTAGCTGGATTTAAAAATTCCTCTCACACGACTCACACTGTCACCAGCGACCACGCAGGTTGAGTTTTGTGGACAGCAAATCAGGCTGGGAACCAGTCTATTGTCCTTTCGGTCCGTTCTTTCTTAATTCCAATGGCAATGCTTTCTTAATTGTTTGTGAAAGCCTGTGTTAAAGTAAGGTGGGCAATCCCAATTCCAGAGCGGGAGGAGTCCTCAGATTTGCAAAGTCAGACATAATACTTTAAGGAGGTTCTTTATGTCTCTGTATCTGTGTATGCAATGTCTTCGTTTGCAAGTTGCATGGTGAGAAGGGTACCGGGTGAGCGTGGGGATTTCATTCATCATTGTAACTGTAAGGTTTCAGTGTCAAGTCGGTCTGCACGTACCATGGGTCAAACTCGTGAATGATGCTCTCGAAGCGGATGACGGCAAAAAGGCGAGAACTGAAGCCTGCTATCCATGCCAACGTTAGCACGACAACGACAATGAGACTTTTCCAGACTCCAAGATTTGCCAACGCAGACCGAATATCGCCCTTTCCACCGGTATCCGCCATTGCATTTCTCGTTCTGCTCAAGCGTTGCTCGCCACGTTTTTCTGACCTAGCCAATCACAACGCCCTGAACTAGGTTAATCACACCAAACGGGGCGTTATAATGAGCCATCTCAATCATATCGTACGCAGAAATTTCATACGTTCATTCGTTTCCTTATTAGCACCTATTTTGTAGATAAGCATTTTAGGGCCGTAGATTGATGTGACCGGAATAAATTTAAAGTCCGTAAATTTAATTGAATAACATACTGACATACAGACATGCAGTACGGTTTACCAGTTTACACATCATTATAAAAGAGTTCTACAAAAGTATGAAAGTTTAGATAAAAGATTGTATTAGTAACAATAATCATATAATGTACTAAGTATTGAGTGAAGTATAAGTGGGCAGCCAATATACATAGCAACTTGTATGTAAAGGTTGCATCAACAGTAATTCTAGTTAATTGTATTTATATAATATATGAAATTTTATTATAAATTAGTAGTAGGGAATGCAGATCATAAGTTCTGAACTTCTTGCATTTCCGTTCAACACACCTGTAATTAGTTTTCAAGATTTATAGAGTTAGGTAGGCACAGCACCTTGACGCTGTCTATAGGTTCAATTTGATGTGTTTTGTATGAGTTCACCTTGTATATATGTTTGTTGTTGAATAAAATCTAATTCAATTCTTTATTTTCTGATCATAATTTGCGTTATGAAGGATGACTATTGCAATTTGAGCAGCACATGGGTATGTAAAGCTTGAAGTTACGAAAATCTTTACAGGTGTCCTCAGGTTAATGCTTAAAGTGGTCGGTGTAATAGGAAACATAAATGGTTTGAAATGATCCCTAATCCGTTCGGACGTTTGACGTATTTCAATGCAGAATTGTCTAGCAGGTGGCGCCATTTTCTTCCAAATAAAACTAGGTATCCAGTAGCCTAGATTAGCTTAGCGCCGTGAGGTGGCACCACTTTGGGCCCCTATATTAGCCACTACTTTTAAAGGTGTTTCATCAATTCAATGTTTTGCTCATCGCGTTTAAAATTAATTTTGCGAATAGTTAAAACATCTAGTATCCATTACAATATGTTAAGAAGTTTATGCAATTTTAATTTCGTAGTTCTGATAAACTCGTCATGTAAACTATCAGAACACTTTTAATTTATTTAACTCCCTATAGCTGCGATCAAGGACTTCATACAACAGGCACCATCAACGATACGTTAGCCGCGCCCACAAACACTACAGTACTAGTAATGCGTTATGCAGTTCTATCACGTGAGCGTTCGGTGAGCTCAACTTCGATTATTCTGGCATATCACGCCGTTGATACATGAACATTTTTCAACACACACACACACATACGCACGCACGCACGCACGCACGCACGCACGCACACACACACACACACACACACACACACACACAAACATACACACACACACACGTTACGTCAACTAGTATACCGTAAATGCAAGAACGGCGACGCACGCACGCACGCACGCACACACACACACACACACACACACACACACACACACACACACACACACACACACACACACACACACACACACACACACACACACACACACACACGTTACGTTAACTAGTATACCGTAAATGCAAGAACGGCGACGCACGCACGCACGCACGCACACACGCACACACACGTTACGTTAACTAGTATACCGTAAATGCAAGAACGGCGACGCACGCACGCACACACACACACGTCACGTTAACTAGTATACCGTAAATGCAAGAACGGCGACGCACGCACGCACGCACACACACACACACACACACACACACACACACACACACACACACACACACACACACACACACACACACACACACACACACACACACACACATTACGTTAACTAGTATACCGTAAATGTAAGAACGGCGACACAAACGTGTTGGAGGATACTGACCCTGAGTCTTTGACGGAACAAGTAAAACAAACTCATATATGTGGCAACGCTGTTACATGAGGCGATATCGTCACCCCAAAAACAAGTTTGCAGCGCGATCGTCTCGTCTCGTACCCGCACCTCATCGCTGTGATATCGCTTGAAGTGTAACTGGCCATAGCTTGAACATGCGTCGCGTGCGATATTATATGTATTTGATCTTTCCAAATACACACTTCTACATCGTCTCGCCGCGGCGTTACATCGCCTCGTGTGAATCCACCTGGATGTCAACAATCAATTTTCGACTCTTGCTTTTGCATGTGTCCTTTACAGAATCTGATGTCTGCAAGTGAAATAGGAACAAACATTCGGAGACATCGCTGGCGGCTTACGAACAATCAACATCACCGGAGTTAAACTTACTCATGCTGTTTGTCGGTGGACATACATTCATTTTTTTCAATTTATTCAATTCTTGTTACAGCTATATTACTTTGGTTGACCTGATAAGAGAGTGCTTTCACTAAGTTGTTTGTGCAGTTCAATTGATCTCTGCAGATGGTTCTGATACCAATGTGTACACCATCTCTCTCAAAACCCTGACGTGGTTTCACTTCTGAAAAAGGTGATGCGTTGTGCGTGCGCGTGCGTGCGTGCGTGCGTGCGTGCGTGCGTGCGTGCGAGCATGTGTGTGTACATATGTGGGTGGTTGGGTGGGTGCGTGTGTGTATGTATGTAGGTTTGCGTGTGTGTAATTAGAACAATGGTCACTGGTCAATGCATACCTTGTGCTGACATATTGACGGGAATATTAAAACTCAGCTCTAATATAAATTACGTTTAAACACTTCACTGCAATGGACAAGCATTGCATTCACTTTAAATCAACGGTTCATGTGTTTTGGTTATATAAACTACATTCCTCTTTATATTATAAACCGGTATTTTAAAACATATGCCTCTATCAATTCGTGTTTTTGTTTAACAGCTTGCGAATTATTCAAGAACAACTATTCATTTGGTGCAATGGACAATGTTTATTGCTAAATACTTAAATAAATAAATTGTAGTACCAATGTTGACAACGATGACATTTAAAAACACAAAAAGCGAACTTTCTATTGTGCTTCTTAGGTTCCAAGCAAGCGGACGGTCGTCGACGTCATTTTGGTCAAGTCAAGCTCGTGTGCCGGTTAACCTCTATAAACTTCAGTTCCACCCCCGTTGCGAAGTCCTAGTTCTTCAGACGGCTCATCGACTTGGCTTTCGTGCGTGCTACACAGGAAGAGTGACAGTTGAATATTATTTGCAATGACAGGTCACAGTAGTAACAACAAGTTCAGTAGGTTCCCCTTGAGAGGGCCAACCTTTCTACATATGTACTTTAGCATTATAAAACTGGTGACCGGTTTACTTAGGGCCACCTAACGTTGCCAAAATATAATACTGCCGCGCCCATTCAGACTGCACGGCTGAATGGCCGCGGATAGCAAGTATAATGGGAAACCATGTAGCCTAACAGCGGTTTTCGACCGCCAAATGGTCGTCATACCTTGAATTATGCCTTGAATGGGTTTGGGACAGGGCGCCTTCTGGCTCATATAAATTATTCGGTGGGAAAACAATTTGTGACGTGCATCCAGTCAGCTACGATGTCGTACTATTGTCTTAGTGTGTCTCCCTGGACGAGGGGTGTTGTTTAGTTCAAATCCGTTCATAATACTGTACACTTCGATCATATCCCCCCTTTTCTCCTATCTTGTAGGGACTCGAGGCCACACTTTTGAAGTCTTACTCTTAGGTAATGTGGTAACTTTGAGATGTTAATGATCATCTTGGTGGCCCTCCTGTGTACACTTTCAAGTTTCTCTTTATCTTTCTGGAGATGTGAGCACCATGCCTGTTGACAATGTTCAATGATTGGTCGGACCAAGATAATGTATAGGTTTTCAATGTTTTTCATGCTTTTGTCAGTGTACATCCTACGAATTGTCCATAGTATTTGATTTGCTTTCTTGACTACGAAGTTAACCTGGTCGTTTTCTTTCAGTGATTTATGTATTTACATATATATGCCCAGGTCTTTCTCCATGTCTATCGATTCTATAGTTCATCTCCCAGAAAATAGTCGTAATTCTGGTTGTTGTATCCAATGTGTAGGCATTTACATTTGGTGAGGTTGAACAGCAGCTGCCAATCCTTACTCCATTTATACATAGAATGGAGGTCTTTCTGGACAGTGTAAGCATTTTCCGCTTCAGGTACTTGCCTCAGTGCTTTCATGCCGTCAGCAAACTTTAACAAAGAGTTTACTACAGATGAGTCAATGACGTTTATGAAGATTACAATTAACGTTGGACCAAGTGTTGATCCATGTAGCACTCCACTGGTCACTTTTTGACAATCTGACTCTACACCATTTATGCACACGTTGTCTTCTACCTGTTAGCCAGCTATCAATCCATTTGTTGGTCTTGCCAGTGATGCCATGAGCGGTTAGTTTAGAGAAGAGTCTGCGATTAGGGACCGTATCAAACCCTTTGCTGAAATCTAAGTAGATTACATCTACTGGATATCCTTTATCAATATAAGAAGTGACTTCCTCTTGAAACATTAAAATATTATTATGACAGCTTCTTAAATTTTTTGGTTTAAAACCATGTTGCGAATCTAGAATCAACTTATGTTGTTTGAGATGTTCATATATGGAATCTAGATTGATGTACTCCATCACCTTGCATACTTGTGAAGTTAAACTAATCGGGTGATAGTTTCTTGGCTTGGAACGATGTCCTTTCTTGTAAATAGGTATATGACTTTTGCATCGAGCCAGTTTAACAATACCTCCGCACTTTGGAAGCTCTTTGTAAAAACTACATACAGTGGCCCAGCTAGTTCTTCAACACAATTGGGAATATCTGATCTGTTCCCGGAGATTTGGATACCTTTAGCTTCTTGAGTTTATTACATATGCCCATCTCCTCAAAAGTGTTATTGGTTAATTCCTCTTCGTTATTTCCCTGACACATCTTAACCGGATCAGGAATACTGTAAAGATTCTCCTGCGTGAACTGTGTCACAAAATGATTGTTGAATGCTGTTGCTATCTTGAGATTATCATTGATAACTATGTTTCTATGTTCATCTTCAATCGGTCCTACCATTTCTTTCACTTTTAGTTGCAACTTAGCATACTTGTAGAAGAATGTTGGATCTTGTCTGATGTTATCTGCTATTTTCTCATCAAGTTTTCTCTTTACTTTGCGGACTGGTCTTGATGCTTTGCGTTCTGCTGTGTTGAACATAATCTTGGCGAATCTTTGATTCTTTGTCTCTGTTCCATCATCTCAGTCTGTTTTCGTAGCTTTGTAAATTCCCTTGTCTCACCATAGTTGCTTGCTCGTGACTTTCTTTGGAACATACTTACTCACCGCCTCGTCTGTAGCACCTTTCAATATTGTCCATGTTTCCTCTGTAGCACCTTTCAGTATTGTCCATGCTTCCTCTATAGCACCTTTCAGTATTGTCCATGCTTCCTCTGTAGCACCTTTCAGTACTGTCCATGCTTCCTCTGTAGCACCTTTCAGTATTGTCCATGCTTCCTCTGTAGCACCTTTCAGTACTGTCCATGCTTCCTCTGTAGCACCTTTCAGTATTGTCCATGCTTCCCTGTAGCACCTTTCAGTATTGTCCATGCTTCCCCTGTAGCACCTTTCAGTATTGTCCATGATTCCTCTGTAGCACCTTTCAGTATTGTCCATGCTTCCTCTGTAGCACCTTTCAGTATTGTCCATGCTTCCCCTGTAGCACCTTTCAGTATTGTCCATGCTTCCCCTGTAGCACCTTTCAGTATTGTCCATGATTCCTCTGTAGCACCTTTCAGTATTGTCCATGCTTCCTCTATAGCACCTTTCAGTATTGTCCATGCTTCCTCTGTAGCACCTTTCAGTACTGTCCATGCTTCCTCTGTAGCACCTTTCAGTATTGTCCATGCTTCCCCTGTAGCACCTTTCAGTATTGTCCATGCTTCCCCTGTAGCACCTTTCAGTATTGTCCATGATTCCTCTGTAGCACCTTTCAGTATTGTCCATGCTTCCTCTGTAGCACCTTTCAGTATTGTCCATGCTTCCTCTATAGCACCTTTCAGTATTGTCCATGCTTCCTCTGTAGCACCTTTCAGTATTGTCCATGCTTCCTCTATAGCACCTTTCAGTATTGTCCATGCTTCCTCTGTAGCACCTTTCAGTATTGTCCATGATTCCTCTGTAGCACCTTTCAATATTGTCCATGTTTCCTCTGTAGCACCTTTCAGTATTGTCCATGCTTCCTCTATAGCACCTTTCAGTATTGTCCATGCTTCCTCTGTAGCACCTTTCAGTACTGTCCATGCTTCCTCTGTAGCACCTTTCAGTATTGTCCATGCTTCCCCTGTAGCACCTTTCAGTATTGTCCATGCTTCCTCTGTAGCACCTTTCAGTATTGTCCATGATTCCTCTGTAGCATCTTTCAGTATTGTCCATGCTTCCTCTGTAGCACCTTTCAGTATTGTTCATGCTTCCCCTGTAGCACCTTTCAGTAGTGTCCATGCTTCCTCTGTAGCACATTCCAGTATTGTCTATGCTACCTCTGTAGCACCTTTCAGTATTGTCCATGCTTCCTCTGTAGCATCTTTCAGTATTGTACATGCTTCCCCTGTAGCACCTTTCAGTATTGTCCATGATTCCTCTGTAGCACCTTTCAGTATTGTCCATGCTTCCTCTATAGCACCTTTCAGTATTGTCCATGCTTCCTCTGTAGCACCTTTCAGTACTGTCCATGCTTCCTCTGTAGCACCTTTCAGTATTGTCCATGCTTCCCCTGTAGCACCTTTCAGTATTGTCCATGCTTCCCCTGTAGCACCTTTCAGTATTGTCCATGATTCCTCTGTAGCACCTTTCAGTATTGTCCATGCTTCCTCTGTAGCACCTTTCAGTATTGTCCATGCTTCCTCTATAGCACCTTTCAGTATTGTCCATGCTTCCTCTGTAGCACCTTTCAGTATTGTCCATGCTTCCTCTATAGCACCTTTCAGTATTGTCCATGATTCCTCTGTAGCACCTTTCAATATTGTCCATGTTTCCTCTGTAGCACCTTTCAGTATTGTCCATGCTTCCTCTATAGCACCTTTCAGTATTGTCCATGCTTCCTCTGTAGCACCTTTCAGTACTGTCCATGCTTCCTCTGTAGCACCTTTCAGTATTGTCCATGCTTCCCCTGTAGCACCTTTCAGTATTGTCCATGCTTCCTCTGTAGCACCTTTCAGTATTGTCCATGATTCCTCTGTAGCACCTTTCAGTATTGTCCATGCTTCCTCTGTAGCACCTTTCAGTATTGTTCATGCTTCCCCTGTAGCACCTTTCAGTAGTGTCCATGCTTCCTCTGTAGCACATTCCAGTATTGTCTATGCTACCTCTGTAGCACCTTTCAGTATTGTCCATGCTTCCTCTGTAGCATCTTTCAGTATTGTACATGCTTCCTCTGTAGCACCTTTCAGTATTGTCCATGCTTCCTCTGTTGAACAATTGCGTCTATTTAGTTTACTCTTGAGGCCAGGTTGTTTTAGATATTCCTTCATGCCTACATAATCACCGTTTCTGTAGTCATAGTATTCATTTTTCCAATCAGTGTATGTTGTCCTGCATGCAATCATAAATTCTACAATGTTGTGGTCACTTCAGCCAAATGGTTCTATTACACACACATTTCTCACTAAATGTGGGGTTGTAGTCAAAATTAGATCTAACACATTTCCATCTCATATTACTGTGTTGAATCAAACCAAGTTCTTGAATCAAATCTAAAAAATGGTTGTCCTTCTGCGGTTGATTCTTGTTCATTCCAGTTTATAGTATTGTGGTTGACATCTCCATGTAACTGTATCTCTTTTTCTGATATTTTGCTGCATGATTTCCGTACACTGGAATTAATTTGTGTTTTTTCTTCCTGTGTATTAGATGTAGAGTTGTAGCATACACCAGTTATAATGTTACCTCCTGTGTATTAGATGTAGAGTTGTAGCATACACCAGTTAGAATGTTACCTCCTGTGTATTAGATGTAGAGTTGTAGCATACACCAGTTAGAATGTTACCTCCTATGTATTAGATGTAGAGTTGTAGCATACACCAGTTAGAATGTTACCTCCTGTGTATTAGATGTAGAGTTGTAGCATGCACCAGTTAGAATGTTACCTCCTGTGTATTATATGTACAGTTGTAGGATACACCAGTTAGATTGTTACCTCCTGTGTATTTGATGTAGAGTTGTAGCATACACCAGTTAGAATGTTACCTCCTGTGTATTAGATGTACAGTTGTAGGATACACCAGTTAGAATGTTACCTCCTGTGTATTATATGTAGAGTTGTAGCATACACCAGTTAGAATGTTACCTCCTGTGTATTAGATGTAGAGTTGTAGCATACACCAGTTAGAATGTTACCTCCTGTGTATTAGATGTAGAGTTGTAGCATACACCAGTTAGAATGTTACCTCCTGTGTATTTGATGTAGAGTTGTAGCATACACCAGTTAGAATGTTACCTCCTGTGTATTAGATGTAAAGTTGTAGCATACACCAGTTAGAATGTTACCTCCTGTGTATTAGATGTACAGTTGTGGCATACACCAGTTAGAATGTTACCTCCTGTGTATTATATGTAGAGTTGTAGCATACACCAGTTAGAATGTTACCTCCTGTGTATTAGATGTAGAGTTGTAGCATACACCAGTTAGAATGTTACCTCCTGTGTATTAGATGTAGAGTTGTAGCATACACTAGTTAGAATGTTACCTCCTGTGTATTAGATGTAGAGTTGTAGCATACACCAGTTAGACTATTTCTTCGTTGTAGAAGGATAAAACATGACTTGAACAGCTGGCCAGAGGTGTTGTTTCTAATGATAAGTCATTTAATGCAAGGTAAACCTGGTCGCTATAGGCGGGTGACTACAAAGGGGGATTACAGCATAGCCAACATATCCCGACTGAACACGGTGGAGTACAGTATACAAACCACCGACTTCGGTGCACTATAGTTCTACCACTTTTCTCAAATTATATGGTGTACAATATGGATAACTTGTCCAGTCACTATTGTAAAAACGATTTAAATGTTTATGTATTGAACACTAGAAAGCTCGAAATCAGCGTGAAGCTATAGAATAATTAAATTAATCTGATTTGTTTTGTTAACAATGATAATAAAAAATTGTAAACTTGTGAAATGCGCAAACAATTACTTCATGTCTACTACCCCCTTCCCATAAGACATTGTTTTATGTTATATTAGCATGAACTTTTTATTGGTTATATTTTCATGTGGAGATACAACTTTTGATTGATTGATTGGTTCGGTTGCCACACTGACTTAACGATACAACTCACGCGAGACACCCGAGTCTGCCGGCCTGCGGACCCTGGGCGGGGGTCCGTTCACGAACATGAGGGCGGCGTCTCTGAGGGCCGGGGCATCAACGACGACCAGCAGACAGACGATGACGGCGACGAGGAAGAGGGCGGCCGCTCCAATCGTGCTTGAGTGCCTCGCTTCCACCAGGGGCGTCTCGAACTTTTGTCTCGGCCACCGGTCTACGACAGAACGCACAACATGACTCGAACACCGGTCTACACCATGACACATGACATGACTCGGATAATGGTCTACGATACGACACACAACATGATTCGACCAACGGTCTACGACACGACACACAACGTCATGACTCGGCCACCGATCTACACACGACACACATCATGACTCGGCCACCGGTCTACGACACGACACACAACATCATGACTCCGCCACCGGTCTACGACACGACATACATTATGACTCGGTCACCGGTCTACGGCACGACACACACACCATCATGACTCGGCCACCGGTTTGCGACAACACACATACTATGACTCGGCCATCAGTCTACGACAAGACACACAACATCATGTCTCGGCCATCGATCTACGAGACGACACATCATGACTCGACCACCGGTCTACGACACGACATCATGTCTCGGCCGTCGGTCTACGAGACGACACAACATCATGACTCGACTACCGGTCTACGACACGACACACAACATTATAACTCGGCCAACGGTCTACGACACAACACACAACACCATGACTCGGCCACCGGTGTACGACATGCCGCACAATATCATGACTCGGACACCGGTCTACCACACGTCACACATCATGACTCGGCCACCGGTTATTGACACGACACACAACACCATGACTCGGCCACCGGTCTTCGACACGACACACGACACACAACATCATGAATCGGCTACCGCACTTGCACTGTCTACGGTACAACCTATATCATGAGTCGGCCACCGGTCTACGACACGATACACAACTTCATGACTTGGCCACCGATCTACGACATGCCGCACAATATCATGACTCGGTCACCGGTATACCACACGACACACATCATGAATCGGCCACCAGTCTATGACACGACACACAACATCATGACTCGGCCACCGGTCTACGACACGACACACAACATCTTGAATCCAGCGACTCAATTACGACTAGCCAGAGGATGAACATTTTTGTTCGTATAAACTAATCATCAGGAGTAAGCAAAATTGAGCATTGAACAACGAGGAAACACTATTACAACCAAACAACGATAGTTTAAAAATAAATCACGTGGTCACGTACGGAAGAGTTATCATTATTCAGTCTAATTTGTTTTAATTACTTCAGGTTTAATTTAGTAAAAACATTAAGTTGTTTAGCTGAATGATGTTAATATTTATCTTAAGTTAACCGTTTATTTTATTTAACATTTAAAACACAAATTTAAAACATATGCATATCAAGTTGATACAGCCGTATTATATCATGTTGTTTATTCTTATATTTAAATTTAGTTTACTGATTTATAAAAAATAAATACGAACGTCTGCCGTGAACGCACTGTGGCTGTGTTTTTAATCTGGCACTTACCGACACAGTCCGGCACTTTCGGACTCCACAATCCGTTCTCTGTACATTCGGAAATCACGAGAGATGACCCATCAGCGAAGACTTTGCCGTCTCTACATGTCACATTGACCGCTGTCACTTCTTCGTGACGGGACGTATTGACAAGCTGTCCGGCCCAAGTCGACAACGCCGGGCACCTTGTCGCTGAAGAAACGGCGCACACCAGTCATTGGCTTTTTTCCTATGTTCTTTAAAGCAGTAAAGCCACGGCACTAGTAGCAATGATAATGATGTCATGACTGCCAAACAGGTCTTAGCGACAGTTTTCACGTTGATGGAACGCACGACTAACGTTAATAATACTGCCAGCGTTCCGCGAACATTTTTAGGTTTTCACACCTATGGAAGACACCACTAACTCAGGATAATAATATCATATTATGATATCGGTAAGGCTTACGGCCATACGCAAACGTTGGGAGGAAGTCTGGCAGGTGTCAAGATTCATTCGCCACTAGTGTCAATTGTTTATGGGACCATTGACATATATTTGACCTACCAACTGACGATGTATTACCAACGTAGTTACTCGTAGTTATTTAGTTATGGAAGTGCGCCACGCGCCCTGTCACTGTGACCTCACTTTCGCTTTGTGGAAAGTTGTCCTTGGCGATATTACAAATTACATGGCCAGCGGGAACGTGTTTAAGAACAAAACTATGTAGTGGTGATTGTCAGGGTGTAATTATAATAAAGTAACTTCTTTGGCGCCTAAATCTACCGAAACCAACCTCTCGGAGGCGCATCAAAACAAAAGTGTTAGTCAGTCTCAAAATCGATAAGCAGTATTAAAGTTGTGAACGGATGGGTAGATATTTGCAATCCAACCACTAGGGGCGTGGAAGTGGGACAATGTTATTCAATAGAAGAGGCTAGCGAGTGGCAGGTCTTATTGGTAATAGGTCTTTGGTGCAACTTACATAATGAGTTGTTATGCAACACGCCAGGGTGCGGCGGCTAAGAATAGACTGGGCGCTTTTTGGAGTTGACATTTTTGAGCTCTGAGTAGACAGCGGCAGTTGTTAGGTGCAGCTCAGCGAGGACAGTTTGAAACTTGGAGCGGACGGTGATAGTTGTAGTGGTTGGCAGAACGACTTGTGGTCGTGTTGTCAGAGAGCATTAGTTGTCGATTAAAAATGTGTTGTTGTCACACTCCAGAGTGGATTGACCCACGGAAGTGTTGTGTTACAGCTCTGTTAATAACGAACCTGGGATTTCGTTACACAAAAAGTGAGGCAACCACACAATAAACATTGTCATAATAACCTTTAGCAATCTTCAGCAGAAGTGACACGTAATAAGAGCAATGCTCATTCTATACCCACCTACACAGTGTTTGGGTTTTGGTCGCCATTCTCCGTCAGCCGAACAACTGGTTGTTTGTGTGAACACCCCTCGTCTCAGCCAGTACCCCAACATGCAAGTATAGGTGATGGTGTCGCCGTACTTTGCTGTGCCCACTGCACGACTGCTTGCAAAGATCACCAACGGTTGCGGTGTGCATGTCACATCTAAAACAGTCACCAGTTCTGAGAAGCATGACAATAATTGTGCCTGCCCGTTGCAACAAATTCCAAAGATTATTCTATAGGATTTTGTGTTGATGATTTTCCTTTGAATATTTTGTACTATATAAAAGTATACAGTATATATCTGTAATATTCCATAGTTTTATAATGTTCTACAACATATGTTAATACGCCCTGTATATTTCTATAGAATTTATGCACTTCTAAGAAATCTACTAATTTCTATAAAACTCTATATAGATTTCTGTTGATTTTGGCTAAAAGTGCTGTATTCAGAAAACAAAGTGTTCGCTCTACAATGAGAAACTGTTACATTTGCAATACGATTGTCTATGTTAAAGGTGCCTATTCAATTTGATATTTTCGCTCATTTTGTTTTCTGATAAGAAAAACTGTCCAAGTATCCACTGCAATATGCTAGCTAACTTGTAGAAATAACTAGGCACATTAATAACTTATCTAATATTTGCCGAAGCATTATTTCAAGTAATTATCAAAGTTGGAATATTCACGTGAAAGCGCGATACGATAATGCATATGATTTAGTATTGATGTTTTTGATGTTCTTTACTCTCTCGAAAATCACGTGGGTGACAAGTTCAGTGGTTTGACGGCTATTTGTCAGCCCGTTGTAGGACGTTTAAAACATTACCCCACTGAAAACACTATTGAGCGTACTTTGAAAATACTAACGTAGTGTTTTGAACGTACCCCAAAACATTTCTGTTAAGTTCAAAACACCACACGTACGTACGTTCAAAACACTACCCAATTTCAAAACACTATCGTCCGTATATTTTACCATTCAATTACATTAGTTACTTTTGGGAATCATCCTACTCTAGGGTCAAGTTCGTAATCGTTGGAGCCAATTATGCCACGGAAATAAATAGTTAATGTGAAATTACAAAAATATTAATTATGTTTAATGCCATTATAATAATTAGTTATGGTTTGAGTTAGTTGTGGCTGGAGTTTGGGTTAGTTATAGCATAATCGTTGAAACTTATCAGTCGACGAGAATAAATAATTCGTGAGATAATCAGACGACTGGAATAAATAATTATCTATTATTAGGATTTAGATTATTATAATTAGTAGTTATTGTTGGAGACAATCGTGGTGGGTTAGAGTTATATATAGCATAGTCGTTAAAACCAATTAGACTGTGAGAATAAATAGTTAATGTGACATATATCCTTGTTAATTAGATTAAAGTTACCATCACTAGCTATAGTTAGAGTCAGTTATGATTGGGGTTAGCGTAATCGTGGGAACCAGTCAGATGATTAAAATAAATAGATACTGTGAAATGTTGTTATTCATATGGGATACGGTTATTATTATAATTAGCTACGGCTGGAGTCAGCTATGGTGGGTTGACTTGACTTAAATACCTAGGCCAATTTGACCCCTACCCCTCGCTGTCCTCCTGGGTGTCACACCCCTCCATTTCGTCCTGTCTAGAGCACACCACTCTGCTGTTAACAGCGGGAGTCCAGTGTCCTGTCTAACTTGGTCACTCCACCTCTTCCGCGGCCTTCCTCTTAATTGAAAGCTATTTTATGAGGTTTTCGTTTGGCATACGGCAGACATGTCCAAACGACCGGAGTCTTCTACGTCTGAATACATCTGAGATGGATTCAGGAGTGAATGTCTCATCTCTGATCTCGCTATTTCGTAATCTGTCTGCCATAGAAACACCTACACAATCGTAGTGTCCAGGTTTCTGCACAATAGATTGCTATAAGCAGTATAAGGGTCCCATATAGTTTGGCTTTCATTCTTACTGAGATGCCTCTGTTTGAAAATATGTTGTTTCTGAGTCTATCAAAGGCTGCTGATGCTAAGGCTATTCGCATGTGAACGCCCTTCTCTGTAGAAGTAGAGGTTTATAGTGCTGCAGTTTATAGTGCTGCAGTCACCACACAATCTACGTGTCCCAACTTGGAACTACCTGGAGGACTTACCTTGCAATCAACAGATGCAGCGAGGAATCTAGACTGCAACTTCGACCGACACATGCAGTTAGACCGTCTCGTCTCCAGCTACTGTTCTTCGGCCTACTACCATCTACACCTGATCGGCAGAATTCGTCACCAGCTGACGCGAGACGCGTGCCATGCTGCAGTACGCTGTCTTGTGCTAAGTCGCCTCGACTACTGCAATGCTTTACTCGGTGGATTGAACAATGGGCAGACTTCAACTAGCACAGAACTCGGCAGCTCGCCTCATCAACCTCGTAAGACGGCGAGAACATGTCAGACCGATTCGGCAATCACTGCATTGGCTGCCAATCAGAATGCAAATCACCTTCAAGATATGTACCTACATATTTAAGATCCTGCATGGCTTAGCCTCGGACTACCTCAATTGTGCGATAGTGCGCAACGCGCCCACACGTGCAATGCGATCGGCGACGATGTCAAAGAGAACTATCGGACAGGGCAGCTCTGCAGTGACAGGCCCACAGGTGTGGAATAGCTTGCCAAAAGGTGTGCGATCGGCTTGAACATTGGCGGCTTTCCGGAAACTACTTAATACTTATCTATTTCGCATGCACTACCTGCCTTGATGCAAACACTGGCTGCCACATCTAAATGATACTAGCTTCAATTTTATAGTATTACACACATGTAGTATCGGGAATACAAGACAAGCGTGCGCTGCGTCTAGTGATTGTGTTGTTGATAAAGATTTATTTAATTAGTGTTGTTAGTTTGCAACAGTATATATCATAAATAAATCCTTATCAACAACACGATCACTAGATTCAGCGCACGCTTGTCTTGTGTTCCCGAGAACTAACGACGGCAAACATATCGCCTGCACGATACTGTTCTATAAATAGGCGCAGACGCCAAGCATCGGCCGACAAAATACTTCTGCAGTGGAATAGCGTCATCTAAACAGGGCCCCTTCAATCAGGGACAGCAAACGGACAGCGGACGCCGACGTTTCATTAGCATTTTCTTTCCTGAAGCCGACGACTGAACAATCAGTAACATTGCTGGCGTTTGGTAACGTACTAAGATAATCACTCGATGCGGGAATAACATAACTACGACGGGATAGCACGTAACTATATATGTAACCCGCGCATGTCCATGTCGCTCATGTCCATGTCGCTCATCACTCATGGTCCCTAGGCGGCACTATCTATCCTAACCGGTTGTAAACGGGCGCCGTTTACATTCTCCGCGTTCAGCAAGTTTCCTATTCGATGGTCGTAGATAATATATTGCTCCGTGTGATAAATGCTACCTTATTGTCTTATTTTATTTTATTTTATTCCGTCACAACACCCAACTAGCATATACACAGCGCATATTAATTCACATAATCACAACTAGTCCGATGGGACTGCTCCTCTAAACACAGACTAGTCCGGTCACTGGAACTATTCATACCGTATGATCGGACCGGCCTTATTTCGCAGCCTGCGGAATTACTATTATTACTATGCTGCCTAGCGAGCAGAACTCTCTCAGAGTTTCGAGTTCTTGAGTTTCCAGGATAATATGAGGTGATTATTTTGCATTTGGAGAGGTTAATTTTCATACCGCATTTGTTACAGGCTGCTTGAAGCTCTTAAATTGCAAGTTGTAGTTTCTCGAAAATGTAGATATTAGTGTTGTGTCGTCAGCATACCTGATGTCAAAACTGAGGTCAGTATTTAGTTTGAACCTCTTAGGTACGCTCTTCAGGTCAGCCATGACAAACTCGAGGAACAAGTTGAACAGGGTTGGTGAGAGCAGACAGCCTCGCCTCACTCCTATTTCAATTTTGAACCAATCTGTTAACTTACCATTGGTGGTAACAGCACATTCAACACTCTCGTATATGGCCCCAATCAGTGATGTCATTTAGGGGTCCACCGCAATAGATCTCAACATCTTCCATAATGGTGTCAAACTCGGCCTTGAAGTCCACAAAATTGAAATGTAGTAGGATCTGATGTTCATTTGCCCTTTCCATGATCTGTGGCACTATGAAGATAACATCTATCGTTCCCCTGCTTCTCCTGAATCCACACTGCTGTTTTAACAGGTGTCCATCAATGGTGTCTTCTATTCTTGTGAGTATCATCTTACAAAACACTTTATCAGGGATAGGGATTAAGCGAATTGCTATGTAGTTTGATGGTGTTAACTCGCATCCTTTCTTGTGGACAGGGTTGATGATACTCCTGCACCAATCTGTTGATGATGTTTCTTGATGCTATGCTGCACTTCATATTATGAGCAGCATCTCGGCCATTTTCTCCACCTGTTTTCAGGACATCGGAGGTCATGTGATCTGCACCAGGCGCTTTCCTTGGTTTCACTGCTCCAGTAGCTTTGTGTTTCTCTTCTAAAGAGAATGGACGTCCAACTGGTCCAGGCATGTTATCTGGAATGTTGTCAACTGCTTCCTCTGTTCTTGACCAGTTTGTATTAAGATGTTTCTGGAAGTACGTTTCCCAACATTTTAAAGGGGCACTGCAACGCAGCTGTTGTATGTCATATATTTAAATACATACTAATTAAGTACACATTGATAATGACAGAAACCTGCTCATTTATAAAACCCACTGAAAAACTTATTTTGTTCGATGCCTAAATCGGCAAAATAAAGCACTGCACTGCACTGATGGATCACCATCTTTGTTCTACGCAAGTTCCAAGCGAGTGGTTTGAGTCGCGCCTATCTAATAAATGTACATTTTTGGATTATTTCGATTTATTTCAAAACTAGACATTTTGCGCGAAAACAAAAATATGGTGCCTTGTTATACATGATAGTCGTTGTAAAGGTCAACAAATGATTTGTTTATACGTTCGGCATTAAAAAAGTGAAAAATGTTACGTTGATTAGCGACTGTTTATTGCAACAGTACAGTCTGTGCTACTCAATGGATGGAAAACATGGACAATGACGATACAACTTGACAAACTAGATGGATGTTATACAAGAATGCTTCGAGCTGCATTTAACATTCACTGGCAACAGCATTTGACAAACAGAGAACTATACAGTGGAATGTGTAAAGTCATGATAAAATAAGAAGTCGACGACTGATATTTGCTGGACACTGCTACAGAAATAAGGATGAAATGGCAACCGACCCATGGAAGTACGAAGGCAGGAAGACCAGCAGCAACTTACATCGACTGCTTAAAGGAAGAGGTGGGTCTAGAGACGGAGGAACTGAAGACGGCAATGGCAGACAGAGGTATCTGGAGACGGATGATTGAAGCCACTAATGTTCGACTCCAGTGGCCGACATGAGTGAGTGAGTGAGCCAAGGGAAACCCCGCACTTCTCGAACATAATATTATGTGCATGCGTACCCAGAATCGAAGGCGCCGTTTAGACCGGCTGACCCAGACGGCTATGTCGAATGAATTTAAAATCAATCGGCATATTAAAACATTCTCATAGTTTATAATATTAATCACACTTAGTCGTGCTTTATTATATGTCCATTCTTACCACATTTCTATTTAGCACTGGTCATACATATAGCTGCAGACGTTGAAGTAAATTGTGGGACTATATTGTAATCGTAGGTATATATCACCGAACCCGGCAAATCGCCGCACCCAGCAAATCGCGCCGCTACTGCACCAATATGTCCCGTTTCCAGGTCGGTTTGGCCGAATATTACTTCCTCTGTGCATATATATATGTAGAAAAAACAATCAAAGATGGACCTGTGTCTTTGACCAAAAATTATGTTTTGACGTTCAATGTTTTAGGATTTAATCTTGGAATCAGAGTCCGAAAATGACCACCGCAGACCCTTATAGACCTTGCCGTTGGCGGACACGCCAATTTATCATCTATAACTTGCTTTTTTCTGGGAATCCTTCCGTGGAAGAATGTGAAAAGTTGCTTGCAAACACTTATAGTCTATCCAGTAGCCATGGAGTGCATTCGATTTTTATATCTGTATGGTTTTGTATGCGTTTTGTCGATTTTACTGGGAGCTATGCTGCGTCGCCTATAGAATTACTGTATGCAGCCGTGCCTGACATTTCGCAACTCAAACCACTAGCCGCTGGATGGTAATGGCGGCGCCCAGTACCGATAATGACCAAGTTTGACAAAACATATTTAAAATATACCGCAGCGCTGTGTTCCTCAAATAATGGTGAAATGTACTGTAAATGGTATGTTGTTATGTTTGGGCTGTGGTTGTTCTAGCGTTTCATTCCTCCTTTAATTAAGACCTCAGCTGGAGCCGTTTTCAAGTTTCCGTCATTATTCTTTGTAGCCTTGAGATGTTTACGAGACTTGTTACTAAGTTCTCACACGTTTCTGAACATGTTATGCGCATTGTTTTCTTCTTGAAGTCCAGTTCCATACGTTCTGTCTTTTCATCAAGCTCTTTTCTCTTGTGAATTCGTATTGCCTTTTTCACTAGTCTGTTTTTGTGTCAGTATATGTCTCGTTTCTCGTTATTTGACGTGTTCTTCAAAATAATATGCGGGCTTATGGTGGCTTAGGGTTACATATATCGCATAATCGTTAGAACCAATCAGACGATGGGAATAAATAGTTAGTGTGAAATGTCCCTATTAATTAGGTTAAGGTTATTATTATTAGCTACGGTTCGGGTTATGGTAATCGTTGGCACCCATCAGACAACATGAACACAGTATACATAATTAGTGTAAAAAAGTCATTATTCATTAGGGTTAATATTATTATTATTAGTTATAATTGGAGTCAGTTATGATTGGAGTAAGGGTAATTGTTGGAACCAATAGGAAGATGGGAATAAATAGTTAGTGTGAAATGTCATTGTTAACTAGTTTTTAAGATTAGTAGTATAATTAGTTATGGTTGGAGTCAGCTATGGTTGGGCTTGGTAATAGCTGAGGTTATGGTAAGCTGCCAACGATTACACCGACGACCACCCCCGTATAAGCTATACTTATGAATTAATATGTCAAGAAATATGTTTCCGTTTACTAACCTAGACCTAGCCAACCAGTAATTATACTAACATCGTTTTATATGATTAAACCTACTAAGTTACATTGGTGTATTTAGGAACGTTCAAAGCAATATGAGTCCATCTCTACAACTATTAACTTCGCACCCTCCCACAATATTTGGAATGTGCACATCCCCCGGACGTTCCCCCCAGACGATAAAATAAAAAAAAAAGACGCTACTCGCACTCGTGCACTCCATAAACCCATCGCAGACACGACGAGGTTTATTAATAACGTCAGTATGCTGGCAATAGCTTCATTTTAATGGTCATGTAACCCGTATTACCAACATACCCTACCTCGTGTGAAGCTTCGTCGCTTGCCCGAAGACTACAAACCACCCATCAAGCGAGATGTACCTTATGGACGGCCCCAAAAAGCATAGAAATTGATACATCGGGAACAGATTGTAGGGGTAGTACGCTCAAAACACTACCGTAGCGTTTTCGAGGGGTAGTGTTTTCAAATTACTACACCGGCAGTTGCCAATAGGAAATTCCCAGACGTAACAAGCGAAGCCAATTATGTTTCATCCAACTACGTACACAAAATTTGCGGTTTTATTATTAAGACGACTGCAGATATTAATTAGTATATTCACATACGTAATAAAACATATTAAGCAAGCAGCTTTACATACACTGACATTAGAAAACGTGCATTTACGGTTCTCTATGCATTTACATACCGTGACATGCATCGGGCAAATTTGTCCAGCCTCCTGTACCGTTGCATATCACGCCAACGGTGCGTCCTCTCGCAAAGGTGAAGCCGATGTCGCACGTTACGTTGACTTCGCTTCCAAATGTGGTATCATTGGAGTCGACACTAGCTCTCACGATGGATGATATAGGAGAACAGAACGTAACTGCAAATAAAAGTGATCGTTATTCAGATTTACGTAACTGCCCAGTTGTGTTGTGATGGCGTAGATAATGTACGGCGATGCAGGGGGTACGGTTTATAGTTACGGTAGAACTCTCATTGTTTCGCTATGCCAAATATGGGGAAGGGCCAACGCTCTCCGTAAGTACTTTATGTATCATGTATAGCATCAAACTGTTTCCTCACTCGCAATTCCATGATTATGTAGTTGATGCCAACGACACATCTTATATATATATATATATATATATATATATATATAAATTTGAAGCTAATAAAACGAAATTGTTGTCAGGACATCACAGACTGGTTCAAATATGCACCCAATAGAATGTAGAGAGTTGTCGCACCAGGAGCACCCCTAAGGGGTTTAAATCTGCACTCCAGATGTGGGGTGCAGATTTGCAGATTTGAACCCCTTAGTGGTGCTCCTGGTGCAACAACTCTCTGCACCCTATAGGGTACAGATCTGAACCGAACCTTGCACCCCTAGAATATAATAATAATCTTTATTTTATATAGCGCCATATCCATAACTTCCATAGCGCTTTACATAAAACTAAAATATAAATAAATAAATAAATAAATACAGATAATAATGCTGTGTAAACATCAGTAGATTAAAAAGAAAACAATTATCATGATAAAGTAAGTACTTAAAATTTTCTTTCTATTTTTGTTATACATCATAGTTATTTCGGAGTCCACCATATATGTTATGTTACCACTGCAAGCGTCATTGGTGTTATTTCGGAGTACACCGTATATGTTATGGTACCATTGCAAGCACCATTGGTGTTATTTCGGAGTACACCGTGTATGTTATGTTACCATTGCAAGCGTCATTGGTGTTATTTCGGAGTACACCGTGTATGTTATGTTACCATTGCAAGCGTCATTGGTGTTATTTCGGAGTACACCGTGTATGTTATGTTACCATTGCAAGCGTCATTGGTGTTATTTCGGAGTACACCGTGTATGTTATGTTACCATTGTAAGCATCATTGGTGTTATTTCGGAGTACACCGTGTATGTTATGTTACCATTGCAAGCGTCATTGGTCTTATTTCGGAGTAGACCGTGTATGTTGTGTTACCATTGCAAGCGTCATTGGTGTTATTTGGGAGTACACCGTGTATGTTGTGTTACCATTGCAAGCGTCATTGGTGTTATTTCGGAGTACACCGTGTTTGTTGTGTTACCATTGCAAGCGTCATTGGTGTTATTTCGGAGTACACCGTGTATGTTATGTTACCATTGCAAGCGTCATTGGTGTTATTTCGGAGTTCACCATGTCTGTTATGTTACCATTGCAAGCGTCATTGGTGTTATTTCGGAGTACACCATGTATGTTATGGTACCATTGCAAGCATCATTGGTGTTATTTCGGAGTACACCGTGTATGTTATGTTACCATTGCAAGCGTCATTGGTGTTATTTCGGAGTACACCGTGTATGTTATGTTACCATTGCAAGCATCATTGGTGTTATTTCGGAGTACACCGTGTATGTTATGTTACCATTGCAAGCGTCATTGGTCTTATTTCGGAGTAGACCGTGTATGTTGTGTTACCATTGCAAGCGTCATTGGTGTTATTTCGGAGTACACCGTGTATGTTGTGTTACCATTGCAAGCGTCATTGGTGTTATTTCGGACTACACCGTGTTTGTTGTGTTACCATTGCAAGCGTCATTGGTGTTATTTCGGAGTACACCGTGTATGTTATGTTACCATTGCAAGCGTCATTGGTGTTATTTCGGAGTACACCATGTCTGTTATGTTACCATTGCAAGCGTCATTGGTGTTATTTCGGAGTACACCATGTATGTTATGTTACCATTGCAAGCGTCATTGGTGTTATTTCGGAGTACACCGTGTATGTTATGTTACCATTGCAAGCGTCATTGGTGTTATTTCGGAGTACACCGTGTATGTTATGTTACCATTGCAAGCGTCATTGGTGTTATTTCGGAGTACACCGTGTATGTTATGTTACCATTGCAAGCGTCATTGGTGTTATTTCGGAGTACACCGTGTATGTTATGTTACCATTGCAAGCGTCATTGGTGTTATTTCGGAGTACACCGTGTATGTTATGTTACCATTGAAAGCGTCATTGGTGTTATTTCGGAGTACACCGTGTGTGTTATGTTACCATTGCAAGCGTCATTGGTGTTATTTCGGAGTACACCGTGTGTATTATGTTACCATTGCAAGCGTCATTGGTGTTATTTCGGAGTACACCGTGTATGTTATGTTACCATTGCAAGCGTCATTGGTCTTATTCCAGTGTGTTCCGTTGCAGAGCGCCACCTGAAGTAACGTTCCGTCAGAGAACACGTGGCCAGGTAGACACCGGTAGGTGGCGATCGTGTTCGCGGTGCAGGGTGAATGGAGTGGTTGCGTCCCGGGCAGACGTGGTAGAGGCGGGCAACGGCCAGCTGTAGGGTAACGAGATGACCAACACCAGTCAGTGTATATATATAATGTGTACATATACATGTATACATACATGCATGCAAGCATGCATACATAGATATATACATACATACATACATACGTACATACGTACATACGAACATACGTACATACGTACATACGTACACACGTACATACATACATATATACATATATACATACATTCTTGTGCACGTACACACGCGAGTACACACACGCGCACCCACATGTACATACTACACACACGCGCCCACACAAACGCGCGCGCACATTATGACATATTGTTTTTCACGGTTTCGCATGTCACCCAATCTAATGATCTTGTCAACATTATTTCGATGACGTTGACAAAGGTATATGCACTCTTTTATTTGACATACACGATTACACGCACGCACGTACGCTCACCCGTACGGACGGACGGACCGGCGCAAACACACATACACGCTCAACTCTCGCACACACGCACGCACGCAAACACACAGACACATACCAGCAAATATCTTACCTACTTAATGCAAAATGTATCAAACCTTTATAGCTTGCGTTCGCAAGCAAAATAACGCGTTGCTTAATCATTTACGTGTATAATATATAATATATATATATATATATATGTATATATATATATATATCTATATATATATATATGTTGCTTGTACTCCTCCATAGTTGTAAAATGATAATTATGGGAATGAATGAACGAACACTGTGTTGTATTGTATACGCGGGATCTAAGTCCCCCCTCGTGCTCACCCTCACACGACATGCCTGTGTCGCTCCACAGCCCCGACCACAGACACGTGATGTTGTGCGTCGTTTCGCCGTCAACGAACCGTAGATGGTCGTGGCACGTGTAGGAGACAACTGCACCGAACACCGTCCCGTTGACCCTCCGCACGGCGTTCCTCACAACGGGCGGGTCTCTGCAGGCGACCCCTGCAATCACGCTATATACTTAGTCTCAACGAAGTGCTGTTTGAAGGTCACAGTCGTGTTATTTTCATAGTTAGTGCTGTAAGGTAATGTTTTATCTCTCTCTCTCTCTCTCTCTCTCTCTCTTCTCTCTCTCTCTCTCTCTCTTCTCTCTCTCTCTCTCTCTCTCTCTCTCTCTCTCTCTCTCTCTCTCTCTCTCTCTCTCTCTCTCTCTCTCTCTCTCTCTCTCTCTCTCTCTCTCTGTCTCTCTCTCTCTCTCTCTCTCTCTCTCTCTCTCTCTCTTCTCTCTCTCTCTCTCTCTCTCTCTCTCCTCTTCTCTCTCTCTCTCTCTCTCTCTCTCTCTCTCTCTCTCTCTCTCTCTCTCTCTCTCTCTCTCTCTCTCTCTCTCTCTTCTCTCTCTCTCTCTCTCTCTCTCTCTCTCTCTCTCTCTCTCTCGCTCTCTCTCTCTCTCTCTCTCTCTCTCTCTCTCTCTCTCTCTCTCTCTCTCTCTCTCTCTCTCTCTCTCTCTCTCTCTCTCTTCTCTCTCTCTCTCTCTCTCTCTCTCTCTCTCTCTCTCTCTCTCTCTTATATATATATATATATATATATCTCTCTCTTCTCTCTCTCTCTCTCTCTCTCTTCTCTCTCTCTCTCTCTCTCTCTCTCTCTCTCTCTCTCTCTCTCTCTCTCTCTCTCTCTCTCTCTCTCTCTCCTCTCTCTCTCTCCCCCCCCCCCTCTCTCTCTCTCTCTCTCCCTCCCTCTCTCTCTCTCTCTTATATGCATGCACTCGTAACTATTTAGAATCTAGAATTTAGAAAAATCCTCTCTCTCCCTTTTCTGTCTCCTCCCCCCTCTCTCTGTCTATTTATCTTCTTCGGTCATTGTCTTTGTTCTCTCACTCTGTCTCTCTCTTCGGTATGTCGGACTGTCTGTTTGATTTTTCTCCCTCCCCTCCCCTTATCCCCTCTCCCCCATGGAGAGGGACAATAAGCAATACATAAGAGTTTCTGAAGTCCTTGTATCGTCTTAAATTTAATCTTACCGTAGCAGATAAACACGTGTGTATTGGAACTTTTCTGACGTGCGCATTCTACGATTATTGTCGTTGTTCCGTCAACAAAACGAAAGCCCACGTCACATTTCACCTGTGCCTCCATTCCGTCGTCTGTGATATTCGTACTGACGCTGGCGCGAGTGAGGGTAAATTTCGGACAGCGTTCGACTGAACAAAACAGAGACTAAATATAAAAAAACAAAAAAGGACTACACAAGAATAAATATGTAGATGTAAAGAACATGTTAAAGAAGTTGATATCGATTAATTATTTGTGTACTACATTTTTGTGATACTGACTTCGTGATTAAAATCTATGTAAGAAGTTTAAAAAAAATTGGAAATGCTTATTATCACCTATTAAAAAATAATATATGGGGCAAGTGTTTGAACGTATGTACACACACATATATATACACATATATAAATAAATATATATATATATATATATATATGTCACATCACTTGCTTCACCTTTGCAATCATCCATAAGTTCCCACTGTAGGTTATCCTGACAGCTGATCGACTTGAGCGTGGAGCCGTCATGGAAGCGGTATCCAGGCGTACATTGGAATTGTGCAGACGAATTGATATCACCATTGGCCTCACCCACTAGTGTAGCGTGATCGAAATAAGGTAGTGAGGCACAGCGTTCTGCAACGCCAGCATAACGCATTATTTTATAATTGACATTTGTTCGCTGCAAGACCATGGTTTTGTTGAAGGCGTCCCTGTTGTATAGTCGCAGCAGACTGATTGTTTTTATTATTACGTTGTTATTATTTTTGTTATAATTATTATTATTATTATTACCAACATTAATAAAATTATTGTCATGTTTTTGTTATCAACTTATCATCATCTTATTACTTTTTAGTTTGATCTTCCTTGAGTTACCTTGACAGTAGCCTATATCGGGGAACCATTTCCTGTCAGCGGTGCACTCAGTTAGCGCCGTGTTGACACCACTGCGGAACAGGTAGTCGCCTAGACAGGTGTACTTGACTAGCGTTCCAATCGCAGTTGCATTTGTGTCAGCAAATGCGTTCGTCACCGCAGGTACAACAGGACACGACCTCACTTAAAAATGAAAAGAAATGTGTGTAAATAAAGCAGTAATCTAGTTTGTGCGCACACAAGAGAAAAATAACAATTAGAACTAAATTGTTCTTTATATTCTACAACGTGTAAGCTGTAGCCACTTCGTAAACGGCAATAAATTGTCCAGTAACAACTTGTTCATGTCTATGTTTGAGTTATACATCAAGCGAGGTGCGGCCATTTAAAGGTCAATGAAATTAACTTAGGTAATAATTTCTTTTAAATATGTTCAGCTCTTCTCGGTGGCAGGACCGACATTGTGGAACAACCTACCTCCTGCTGTAAGAGACGCTAACTCAGTGGCAACATTCAAGACATTGCTAAAGACACATCTCTTCCGTATAGCGTATAGAACTGAAGTGACATTTAAGTGAAGTTGACTATTTATGCGTTTTAACTAAGTTAATAATTTTAATTTGTTTTAAATTTGGCTTGTGTTCTTAATGTTGTGCATATCTAATTTACTAAGTCAATTTAGTATTGTATTCAATTTAGTTATTTTATTTAGTTAACTCATTGATTTAACCTATTATTTAACGTATTATTTAACATATTTATTAACTTATTTGTTTAGCTTATATATGTATATATATATATATATATATATATATACATTTACTTGTTTTATATTGTTAGCGCCTTTGAGCAGGTTTTTAAACCGGAGACATGGCGCTTTATAAATTCTTCCTAATAATCTTAGTACGAGGCCTGTAAAGGGATTTTGAAGTATATAGAATTCAAAAAGGCCATTTCACGAGTTGCCGGGCGTTTCTGTACATTCAGCCCTAGTTCAGCAAACATTTGCACGCTTTTATAGTTATATGCACGCTCATTGTTCAGAATTAACATTGTGACATCAGTTCGCAACGCTCAGTGTTTGTTCTACTATTGTACTGAGTTACATACATCTACGTTAATTGTTCAGGTATGACCGAGTGGTCCGTCATCCCGTTTTTCAGGTCCACCTAGCAGTAAACATTCGCACTATCGATTTCGCGACGTTAGTGGTTAGCACCTACTCAAAGTAATTGTGATGCGTTAAAACACGACTAACTATTTATCTTAATATAATGTTTAATGGTGCATTGTTGTCAAACATTGTTACATTTACATAAAATTTAGGAATAAAGATTCCATTGTTATTTGAATCGAATCATCATCTTTGCAGATTGGCCAACCGCGACTGAAGACATTGATGCAGTCTATGTTCTGTCAACTACTTGTAGTATATGAGGGAGGAACAAATCGTATTACATGAACATGTCGGAATTGCGGACCACTGCCCAGGATGCCGACAGACGACGGTACGAGCTGAGCCGCCTTCTGGCAGAGTGTACGTCGCGTGGCAAGTGATCTCTGCCGTCGCACCGACGTTAATGCCGGTCCACGTGACATCCTGGTGCTGTTGAACGCGCGGGCGTCGACAGTTCGTTGTTGCTGTAACGGAAAGTACCTGCTCGTTTAGACGTAATGAGAGGACTAAACTTAACGATAGTACCTGATGATTTCTTGAATTTCCACAAGAATGCTGATGGTCTCATTAGTTCACAAAGTAAAAAGTATATTACGCGTTTAGCATTGGTTCAAACTCTAACAATATGTGGTGTGGAACTTTCTATTTTTATGATCAAAAATGGCCAACAGCGTCAATTTACATTAACATATGTTTCATTCTCTAGACGCGCCATTATAAAAAAAATTATCTTCAAACGCACGCACACATGCACGCATACACACACATGCACGCACGCACGTATAAAAAGGATATGGAATACTAAAGCACGTATTCCCTTTCAATTTGTATTCTTGCACCTACATAGGTCATCACACGAGCATAACTGTTAGTTAAATAAACGATATTATATTATTCATTGTTGCAATGGATTTTAATTTGCCCATTCTGTTTGACCGCCTTTGATTATTTACTGTAATGTTATTGTATTCAGTTGTGTACTGAATAAACTGGAATGTGATGAGTTAACTTGACTGACACGGGTCTAATGCGTGCAGTACCGTGATATGGAATGGGATCCAGTGAAACTGTTGTAGTCGGTGGCTGAACTGTTGGAGTGGACGGCTCATCCGTCTTAGCAGATAGTTTATCAGTTGAAGAAGACGGTGTATCAGTTGAAGTAGATGGTTCATTCATCATAGTAAATGGTATATCTTCTGAAGTAGATGGTTCCATCGCACTATTAGATGGAAGATCACTCGAAGTAGAAAGCGTATTGGCTGAAGAAGGCAGACTACCAGCAGACGTCGTCACCTGTAATACAACAATATGTCATCTTTTGTACAGGTCACACTAGACCAACATGTTGTTTGGCATTTGGATTTTGTTTTTATCGATTTATCGACGATAATTAGTTGCAAACAAATAACGCAAGTTGGAAAAAGCAAATCTACGTACAGTTTTGTGACCAATGAAAGAGTTTTGGATTACCCTTTAAACCTAAATGTTGAAACCTTAAAAATAGTATAATAAATAAATATTAGCTTTTAAAGCAAGGCAATTGGCTCTCCAAAGAGAGTTATAAAAATGTGTCACGATCGCATTCACACTTCGTGAACATATACTAGACTCATTTGGGATTCCGAACCTACATTTGATACAGGTTTCCTAGAAATCTCTGCCCAGAGAGCTCAATGTTTGAGTGAATATTTTAGCCAATGCAGACGTGGGAATTTGGTAAGTAAGCAACTGCATTTTGTTTAGGCCAACATTATTTTTGTCCACATTGATGTTGGTGGCACGCATACGTGATTTATGGAATCTTGTTTTGTGTGATATCTAAACAAACATGTTTGCATGTATGCGCGCGCGCGCCGCGCGCGTGTGTGTGTATGTGTGTGTGTGTGTGTGTGTGTGTGTGTGTGTGTGTGTGTGTGTGTGTGTGTGTGTGTGTGTGTGTGTGTGTGTGTGTGTGTGAGAGAGAGTGTGTGTGTGTGTGTGTGTGTGTGTGTGTGTGTGTGTGTGTGTGTGTGTGTGTGTGTGTGTGTGTGTGTGTGTGTGTGTGTGTGTGTGTGTGTGTGTGTGTGTGTGTGTGTGTGTGTGTGTGTGTGTGTGTGTGTGTGCATGTATGTACGTATACAGGTAGACAACTATGTACGCAGGTATGTGTGTAAGTATGTATGAGTACGTTTGCGCGCGTGTGTCCGGCGGGTGTGCGTGCGTGTGCCTGTATGTGAGCCTGTGTACGACTGCGTGTTATAACATAATCTGGCCAACGCATCTTAGTTTCATGAGTAGTGTTTTGACGGAATTTTATCGTGCGTGAAATTGCGATTTTTTATGTAATGTAATTTGCCTTAGAAAATGTAATTATACGTTTGGTGACGTGTCATTATGGTGTGCGTGTTGTCAACAAGAACTATACCGTGCGCTATCGCTTTCACTGATATAAATACCTGTTTCAAGACTAGTAACATATTGGTTAACGAGTGCGAACATTAAAGGGGCTTGTCAGTTCCTCTACCCGGAATTATCGGGGGTTGTAGTTTGTAACAGGAAGTCTGCAGTGTTGAACGTGTGAAAATGGGACATCGTTGAACATCAAAGGGTATTGCAGTTAACTCAGCCCGACTCGGCCGTATTGCCAAACAAAGCTGTTTACTTTTTGAACATGCTTCCAAATTGCGAACGTTGTGACGGGCTTACTAAACAAAATTTGGCGGGCAGTATACCTTCAACGTAATTAATATAGTCTTAAGAACATTATATTAATTAATAAATGAAACACTAGGAACAGACTGCGTTCTTTTAATAGAGAGTAGGAACTGATTGGCACGAAACTGCGGCGGTGGTGGCTGTGTGGCACGTCGTACTCCACGCGACACACATCTTCTCCGTGTCGTCCCACTCTCCATGAGCAGGACACGGCCTGTTGTCGTAGGCTCTTTCGGAGTCGCAAGTCAAATACACGTGGCAACTAATGCAAGATTGGAAATCGCCGTTATCAAATCCAACGCAGGACGATACGCATGTCGGTTCTAATAAAGGCAAACAGAAAATGAGAGAGTTTAGCTAAAGCGAAGTTGTTTGTTTCGTTACCCGTAATCACCCGGGGTTGTATTTATTAGCAGAAAGGTTTGCTGAATCAGTTGTCTTGCATGTGAGAACGACGCGAATACGCCGAACATCAAACATTTTTTGTTTACAGTTACAAAGTCACTCGGGTGCAAAATTCAGTTTGTAAACTATGCGTCGGACTTATTATACATAATTTGGCGGGCAGTATACCTTCAGCATGTTTGGTGTAATTGTATAAGAACATTATATAATTTGTTTCATCAGCAAATCATTTGCACTTAAACATGACCACCAATTTTTTTGACATAATTCTGAACACCCAAAATTGACATAACCCCAAATCTTCAATACTAACATCCGGTTCACTCTACAATTGCAGTGCATTTAAAAGTGAGCGCATCTTAACAGGGACAGATGGAGGATTTGACCAACGAAGAGGACGGGGGGCAGCCATCCATTTAAAGAACCAACTTGAGGCTCACGAAAACCCCCAACTGCTCCCTTGAGGCTCTCCATAATTGTCCAATAAACACAGGAATGTGTAGTGCTTAGTTCACAGTAATAGTATATGTTATTGCTTGATTGTATTCGTATTGCCTTCGTATTGGCCTGGGGGAAGTTGTATTGAACCGAGGCCGCAGACCGAGGGCCAATACGGCTACCCGAAGGCGATTATTTGCCATGAGCTGAAATCATGGCGGTCTAAGCCGACGCGTGATGGCGTTAGATATTACGCTAACGGTATAATCCTACGTTCTTGGTGAACGCGGCCAATACGGTCGAACTCGGCCAATACGGATTCTAACTAGGCCATGCAGCAATACGAGCGAGAAAGCGATGACCTCATTAATCGGTCGTTTACGTCATATATATGTACGGGCTATAACTTACGCATGCAGTCAGTGACGCGGCAACGAAATTCATATTGGGGGGAGGGGTAACGGAGCTTCAGCACCACTGAACATTTTTTCGTTGGGATGGGGGCTGAGCCATATGTCTCCCCCACAGATATTCCGGGGGGCAGCTGCCCCCTTTGCCACCCCCCTGTTCCCGCGTCAAGTAATACATTTCATTATTGCACCTTTCTTGAATAAAAACTTCGTACATCACAAACTTAATGTATTTCTGAACGCTTGATATAACATATACTAAAACGTATTGCCTGATTACCTGATATATCACGTACAATAATTCCGCTGCTCTGATATTTAGTATCAGAGAACCGGAATTACTGTAAACTGTTGTTATTTGGCAACCATTTTTAATGTATTCAAATGAAGAAACTACCAAATTAGCTCAAGGTGTTTGTATGGCTTCCGTGTTATTGTAAACTATACTTAGCATTGAAGATCAGTGAACAGTATTAATTAGAAGTCAATATGGTCAAATACAATGGCATGGCGTTCATGTTAGATTTGTGCAAAACATTAATTTCGCCTGCGTATATTTGTGAGAGCTTCAATTAATTATGAAGATCTTTTTGATACCAAATCCAAAATAAAACCTTTTGCTGCTATTTTTTGTGGGTTCAGTGGTAATAGGTCATAGATACATGAATAAAATTATATATATATAAATATATCTACTTACTGAAAATCATCAAAACATTTATTTCCAACATCTTATGACAGCAACAGTTTAACATTATAGTAGGCCTATTATATAACAAATTAAACCAGTTACACATATATACATTTATGTATAGCATTGTGCTGCCCAAGTGCAGGCAGTTAGCAATCGCTCACCAGAAGTTGGGGAGGTTGAGACAGTCGACTGTTCTGGTGACGTTTGAGACATCTGAAAATAAGTAAAATCTATTTTAACATCTTATCTTTGTCTTCCCATTATGTTTATATAATAACCGGCATCAAGTCTAGTCAGGCCAACAGTAAACTGTGATTTCTTTCAAGGCATGGCCGAGTACCATTGCTATATATACAATACATAACTGATTCGCGGGTTGAACACTGTTGTAGCACAATTAGAATTATTAGTTACACAGTTAGTTGGACCAAGTTCCGATCGCCAAACACATACTGTAGAACAAATAACACCACTGCGTATTTAGACTGTATTATTTGGAGGACATAAGATGGACATTGACAGTTTGGACGCTCTTACACAATTAATTCAATTCCCACTGTAATTTGAGTCGCGTTTGCTGATCTCAATACGATAATAATGATTGCTTGCAAGCGCCTCTTCATTTCCTTCTCTAGCCCGATCACGCCACGCGCTCGGTTCGATTGTCAAATAATCGAACCGAACGCGTGGCGCAATCGGGATCGGGATCGGGATCGGGAATGGAATCGAGATCGGGACTTTTGCAAACACCCCCTATTACGTATTACATACTAGTGAATGTCACATAATGCGTCTTACCGTTGTGACCTCTTAGAATTGTCTAAAATATATGAATTGGCGAAGCAATAATCTGTGCTAATTTTCGTAGAGCTGAGTGAACTGGTGCAAAGTAGAATGAATTAATTTGCTCACAATTCGAAACCGTATATAAAGCGGATTAAAACACGGAATCCCTCCAATGTTCTTACGACTACGACGCGGTGTCCCAAATTAAACACGAAGTATAGCATCTGTAATCAATTATTAGGATCAATAAGTAAGAGGTTCAGATAGTATAATTATTATTCGAAACCTCTACCAAACAGCGCATGAGTGAACCAATGGTTGAGGGCGTACATAGTCTTTAAAGAAGCGTTGCCTGTTCATTACACGGAATCAGCCAGGGGTTGATAGCTATACAAACTATTAGCAGGATTTGTAGTTGGGTTTGTAGGAACGACAGTGGAAACCCACCACATCAAAGGTGTGTTAGCAAAAAGTTCCAATTATAGGCAACGGAAGGTATTTAGCATTTGACTCTTTTTATTACAATTTGAAAAATTCAAATTGCCAACACTTGCTTATTAAATACAATGAATTTGGCGGGCACTATACCGTCAACATATGTATTCTGGTCTTAAGAACATTATATTAATTATTGAAAAAAGAGCAACGCACAACATCCCTTGAAACATGTTACCAGTACCATTTCTGTTGATGCCGATGTCGTTCTTACCGATGTTGCAGGTGGCGACACCGATGTTGTAGATGGCATTGCTATAGTTACGAAGAGATCATTTGTTACACGTGGTTGCATGACAGATGTGATGCAATCGATCTATCCAACACATGACCTCTTGCCTAGAACCAAGGTTCGACAAACCAACAAAATGGATGCTGCACACGTGGAGCGTTCGCATATTCCGTGGTATATCTTGTCTTTCTTTGCGAAAAAACATGGGACAACGTTTGTTTTGGGGAGAGATAGAGAGGGAGGGAGGGAGAGAGAGAGGGGGGAGAGAGAGGGAGAGAGAGAGAGAATGAGAGAGAGAGAGGGGGGGGGAGAGAGAGAGAGAGAGAGAGAGAGAGAGAGAGAGAGAGAGAGAGAGAGAGAGAGAGAGAGAGAGAGAGAGAGAGAGAGAGAGAGAGAGAGAGAGAGAGAGAGAGAGAGAGAGAGAGAGAGAGAGAGAGAGAGAGAGAGAGAGAGAGAGAGAGAGAGTAGAGAGAGTGAGAGAGAAAGAGGGGGGAGAGAGAGGGGGGGGGGAAGCGAGGGGGGAGAGAGGGGGAGAGAGAGAGAGAGGGGGGGGAGAGAGAATGTGTGTGTGTGTGTGTGTGTGTGTGTGTGTGTGTGTGTGTGTGTGTGTGTGTGTGTGTGTGTGTGTGTGTGTGTGTGTGTGTGTGTGTGTGTGTGTGTGTGTGTGTGTGTGTGTGTGTGTGTGCCAAAATCATAATGATCTCCCTCACGGTTTGCCTACCAAAACTATTTAGAGTTTATTATGTCCATTTCATTACAAAACCGGCATGACATCTGCTAAATAAATTATTTCCGCATGTAATTCTGTTTGATGGTTTAGCGGACCTTGTTGATAGGTAATAGGACCTTGTTGATAGGTAATAGGACCTTGTTGATAGGTAATAGGTCATGTGAAGATACTAATTATTTATGATTATTTCTACGTTAATATTGATTTTAAGTTGTATATTGTAGTTTCATATTTCATCATATTTCAATTAATATATATAAATATATACATACATATGATATATATATATTATATATATATAACGTATATATACATATATATATATATGTATATATATATATATATATACATATATACTATGTATACCTTTATCTAATATGTACATCTATATGTATATGCTTATGTACGTGTGTGTGTGTGTGTGTGTGTGTGTGTGTGTGTGTGTGTGTGTGTGTGTGTGTGTGTGTGTGTGTGTGTGTGTGTGTGTGTGTGTGTGTGTGTGTGTGTGTTTTACATAAACTGACACAAGTATTGCATATCAAAAACTATTCTAGTGGGCAATATCGAATCGAGTTGTTTTCTTATGGTAGAAAAGGATATGATTTGACGAATGTAAACGAAGTAATGTCTACTGTTTTTCTTGGCGTAGGTGTAAAATATACATTTATGAAAATCTAAATACGTTCTTGACTGTATGTTAGTAAATAGATTGGTTCTCGTAGTCCAAATTCACGAAATACTATGGAAACCACGCTAACGTGTGTTACCTTCCCCCAAACATCCATCTCGGACCGCCACGATGCCATAGAATCGAAAGTCATAATCATGATCGTTTTCAACGATTGATTCAAGTTTGACTGTTTCACCGTCCAGTAGCCCTGTCCGGAATACCCTGTCGATAAATGTATTAAAATATAACTGTAAAATTGTACACGCACACACACGCCCGCCCGACCGCTTGCACGCTAGCACGCATGTACGAACTCATTCACATACACACACACACGCACGCACACACACACACACACACACACACACACACACACACACACACACACACACACACACACACACACACACACACACACACACACACACACACACACACACACACACACACACACACACACACACACACACATACACACACACACACACACACGCACACACACACTGTCACTGTGCACACACGCATGCACGCACTCATTCACATACACACACATACTGTCACACACACACGCATGCACAACGCATGCACGCATTCATTCACATACACACATACGCACACACACACTCGCACACATACACACACACACGCGTGCACGCACACACACACACACACACGCGCGCGCGCGCGCACACGCACACACACACACACACACACACACACACACACACACACACGCACACATACGCACGCACGCACACACACTCACACACACCCGCACACACACTCACACACACACACACACACACGCACACACACACACACGGAACGTTTTTGTTTGTATAACGGAAAACGGTCAGTATTTTTCAAATGTTACGCATGAAACGGTTCTCCATTTCAAACACATCTGAAGATCGACTCGCTCGTTTGGCAGGTCGCACTAAGTTTCAGTAAAGTCTCGCGAGATCTAATAATAAATATTCCCCAATTGCATATTGTATATTTTGTGATAATAGCACCAAATTTGGCACACATGTAGACACTTATATTATAAACAGATTTGGATATTGAGCCATTGCACATTTGGCCTCTGACGGCTGTAGCAGCCATTTTCCAAAATGGCCGCCTCCTGTCACAATTATTTTACATACCTGCACTACTGGAGAGTACAGCGGGTTGACAGTGGAGTCTAGTTCGCTTACGAAGGTCAAGGAGTGCTTAGGAATAGCTACTTATTTGATTTAGTACAAAACAAAATTATAATTGAACTAATTAGTCTAATTAGACACATGACGCAGCGAGGTAGTGGTTGTAGTGTTGGTAGTGGTAGTTGCGGTAGTATTGGTAGTATTGGTAGTGGTGGTAGTAGTGGTAGTAGTGGTTGTAGTAGTTGTAGTGGTAGTAATGTTAGTGGTGGTAGTATTGGTAGTGGTGGTAGTAGTGGTAGTTGTGGTAGTAGTGGTAGTAGTAGTAGTAGTGGTAGTGGTAGTGGTGGTCGTAGTGGTAGTAGTGGTAGTAGTTTATTTCTGGGCTTTGTTTGTTACGTTGAAACTTCCATTGTATCACTCGCAATACGTGAAGAGCTCAGTCTAAGACTGTTATTCAAAATTGTAACGTTATTTTTTCGCGCAGTGTTTACGGCGTAATGTTATGTTCAGTTATACATGACACATGTTTTATATGCGTATCGTATCGTCTTTTTGTTTATTATAACAAGCTCTTAAAATATTAATTCAGACTTATTTCTGCACATGATTTATTTATAAATTCACTGTTTTCCTTGTTTGTTGTTTTATCGAAGGCTGAGCTGCAGTATCTGTAATCTGATATTCCTCCATCTAACAGGCCTAGGAGTCCGAATGTAGAGACTAGAGTCAGCCCTGGTCGAAAATAGCCAATTAACTAAATCATAATTAGTTCATACATAAATATACTGTGACTCCTTTCCCTGCAGCTGCACTTAGTCTTGATCTTTGCAACCTCTTTCTAATTCGTTATTTTCAGTGTCATCTATTAATTATATATCTCAGTAAGCCTTTTAATTCGCCATTGATTTAAATATTTTTACTTATGTGTTTTCTCTTGATGGTCACGATATGTTTCTTGTGTCTACCTGTATTTTTTTCAAGATAAACGTTACTCTAGTGAAGATTAAATTAACCATACCTATAATCAATCTAGAATATTCTTTCAAAATAGTGCACATATAAGTTTTGCCAAAGCCTCTGCTTTACTTATTTCCTGTCTTGGTCTATATACGCACACAAATTTAGTGAAAAAATCATCTTGTAATCCAATTTTTTAATTATCTATTATTCTCCTTCTGGCAGGTGATGTGTCAATTAATCCTAGTCCAAAAAAGTTTCATAATATACGCTGTGCGACTAAAATCTTAGATCAGTTCGTCACAAATCTGCTGCCCTTACTTATTTAATAGCATGAAAACATATTGATATTTTAGCAATGACTGAGACATGGTTGACAAAAATGTATACTGTCTCCTGTCTTGCTGACATCACTCCTCCTGGCTTTTCTCTACACCATCATCCGCGCCAGTCAGGTAGAGGTGGTGGTGTCGCATTTCTAGTTTCTGATTTGTTCAAAGTAGAAATCCTACATTCACCTGTATACCACAGCTTCGAGGCATTATGTATTCTTGTAAAAGGTTCATCTATGACTGCTAATTGTATTTGTATATATTGTCCTCCTGGAAACACAAGTATATTTATGATGAATTTCAAGATTTTCTTGAAACAACATTACAATTACATGAAGAATTATATATTCTAGGTGATTTTAATATCCATGTTGATTTACATATCCTTAATACTAAGTTATTCATGGATGCACTTCAAACATTTGACTTACACCAGCATGTCACATTCCCTACTCATATCCATGGGCATTGGCTCGACTTGTTTATCATTAGGTCAAACTGCAATTACATCAGGGCGGTATCTGTTACTAATGGATTATCAGATCATCATACTGTAATTATTGATCTGTGTCTCAGAGTCGAGTTAAGACCAGCACAACAATTTATAACTTTCCGACCGATACATGACATTAATATAGACATTCTTCGTGTGGACCTTGCAAATTCAGATATCTTAATTCGTCCAAAAACTACACAGTGTGAGCTAGTACATCAGTACTACGTTACATTAAGTAATTTTCTTGATAAACATGCCCCCAAACAAACAAAAAGATTAAATGTACGTCCACCGTCAACATGGATGTCACTAGACATAGTACAAGCAAAACGTCGCCGTCAATATCCTGAAAGAATTTCGCGACGTACCCGTTCACCCCATATTTGCATATATCGTCCTTCTGGAAACACAAGTACATTGTACGAATTTAATATCAAAAAATTCTGAAAAACCTTGCCAAATGTGGAAATCCATCAATAGTGTCCTTCTTGGGGAGAAACCAAAAGTATTGCCTCATACCTCTTCATTGGATACATTATGCAGCATGTTTTCTAAATATTTCACGGATAAGATTGCTTACATTCGATCACGTTTTGTTATTAATGACGTTGATTACAAGTTTATTGAACAGCCGATTATTGATAAGACACTGCAATGTTTTACACCTGCAACTACAAGTGAAGTTCGCACTATCATACAAAAGTGTCCTAACAAATCGTGTGGTCTTGATCATTTTCCAACATTTCTATTGAAAAGTTGCATTGATCAACTGGTTTATCCTATTACAAATAGTATCAATGTGTAAATGCAGGATGGTGTTTCATGCAAATTTCGAATTCAAGCAAGCTTTTATCAATCCTTTAAAAAAAAAACAGAGTCTGTGCAAAAATGACTTTAGTAACTACCGTCCTATCTCAAATCAAAATTTTCTGTCGAAAATATTGGAGAAGGTTGTTGCAAATCGACTCCATGAACACATTTATTCACAGCATTTATCAAACGATATACAATCTGCATATAAGCGATTTCATTCAACTGAGATGGCTCTTCTTAAAATACACAATGACATTGTATGCAATATGGATAATAGCAAATTGACTCCTCTCACCTTACTAGATCTATCAGCTGCTTTTGATACAATATATCACGATATTATTTTACATCGCCTTAATAGACATTTTGATATATCTGGCATGGTTCTTCAGTGGTTTAGTTCATATTGTTCAGACCGGTAAAAAAGCATTAACATATCTGGCTCACTGTCTTGTCCAGAACTTCTTCCATTTGGTGTCCCACAAGGTTCTGTTCTTGGCCCTGTTCTGTTTAGCTTATCATCACTAGTATGCTGACGACACACAGGTGTATATATCACTTTCACCAACTGACACACGTATATCTCTATCAACTTTAAATGACTGTCTCACTGACATCTTGCTGAAACTAAATCCAGATAAAACTGATCTAATTAGTATTGGCACAAAACAACACCGGAACAAGGTTGTTAACTACTTTCCAGTTAAATTGCTTGGTATGATACATCACTATCAGATACTGTTCGTAATCTAGGTGTTATCTTTGACAGTGATTTCAGCTTTCACCAGAACATTTCTCAAGTATGTAAATCCTGTTTCTACCATACACGTGATTTCCGCCGAATTCCCCTACTTAGACAGTTGCATTGGCTTCCAGTTACATATCGAATACAATTCAAATTAGCCACTATCACATAGCATACCCTTTCTACGCAACACCCATCGTATTTGTTTAGTCTCCTTCGTTTTTTCCGATATCCCCAGGAATTTCATATCATCTGTTTCACAACGACGTTTTGTTCCGAAAACCAAGCTTAATATTGGCAAACGTGCTTTTTCTGTAGCTGCACCAAAAATCTGGAATCAACTCCATATCGCTTTAAAATCATCTGAGACTTTAAATACCTTCCGTAAAAAGCTATACTTATTTATTTGAAATTGCATTCCCACCCTAACCTTCGGTGGTCCCTTGCTCTAATGACGACTCTTGCTCGTCCCTGTTAACGATTTTGCCCAATGATTCTTGTATGTTGCGCCTCTGAGCTCAGATTCCTGGGGATTTAGGCGTTATAGAAGTTTGTCATTATTATTAGTATTATTGGAAGTAGTAGAAGTAGTGGTAATGGGGAAGTAGTGGTTGTAGTGGTAGTGGTAGTGGTGGTAGTGGTGGTAGTGGTGGTAGTGGTGGTAGTGGTGGTATTGGTGGTAGTGGTGGTAGTAGTGGTAGTGGTGGTAGTGGTGGTAGTGGTGGTAGTGGTGGTAGTGGTGGTAGTGGTGGTAGTGGTGGTAGTGGTGGTAGTGGTGGTAGTGGTGGTAGTGGTTGTAGTGGTGGTAGTAGTGGTTGTAGTGGTAGTAGTGGTAGTGTTGGTAATGGTGGTAGTGGTGGTAGTAGTGGTAGTATTGGTAGTGTTGGTAGTGGTGGTAGTGGTGATTGTGGTGGTAGTGGTGGCAGTGGTGGTAGTGGTGGTAGTGGTGGTAGTGGTAGTAGTGGTTGTAGTAGTTGTAGTAGTGGTTGTAGTGGTAGTAGTGGTAGTGTTGGTAATGGTGGTAGTAGTGGTAGTGTTGGTAGTGTTGGTAGTGGTGGTAGTGGTGGTTGTGGTGGTAGTGGTGGTAGTGGTGGTAGTGGTGGTTGTGGTGGTAGTGGTGGTAGTGGTGGTAGTGGTGGTAGTGGTGGTAATGGTTGTAGTGGTAGTAGTGGTAGTGTTGGTAATGGTGGTAGTGGTGGTAGAAGTGGTAGTATTGGTAGTGGTGGTAGTGGTGGTTATGGTGGTAGTGGTGGTAGTGGTGGTTGTGGTGGTAGTGGTGGTAGTGGTGGTTGTGGTGGTAGTGGTGGTAGTGGTGGTTGTGGTGGTAGTGGTGGTAGTAGTGGTTGTAGTGGTAGTAGTGGTAGTAGTGGTAGTGTTGGTAATTGTGGTAGTGGTGGTAGTAGTGGTAGTATTGGTAGTGTTGGTAGTGTTGGTAGTGGTGGTAGTGGTGGTTGTGGTGGTAGTGGTGGTAGCGGTGGTAGTGGTGGTAGTGGTGGTAGTGGTAGTAGTGGTAGTAGTGGTTGTAGTATTAGTAATGGTAGTGCTGGTAATGGTGGTAGTGGTGGTAGTAGTGGTAGTGGTGGTAGTGGTGGTAGTGGTGGTAGTGGTGGTAGTGGTGGTAGTGGTGGTAGTGGTGGTAGTGGTAGTAGTGGTTGTAGTATTAGTAGTGGTAGTGTTGGTAATGGTGGTAGTGGTGGTAGTAGTGGTAGTGGTGGTAGTGGTGGTAGTGGTAGTAGTGGTTGTAGTGGTAGTAGTGGTAGTGTTGGTAATGGTGGTAGTGGTGGTAGTAGTGGTAGTATTGGTAGTGTTGGTAGTGGTGGTAGTGTTGGTAGTGTTGGTAATGTTAGTAGTGGTGGTAGTGGTGTTAGTGGTGGTAGTGGTGGTAGTGGTGGTTGTGGTGGTAGTGGTGGTTGTGGTGGTAGTGGTGGTAGTGGTGGTAGTGGTGGTAGTGGTGGTAGTGGTGGTAGTGGTGGTAATGGTTGTAGTGGTAGTAGTGGTAGTGTTGGTAATGGTGGTAGTGGTGGTAGAAGTGGTAGTATTGGTAGTGGTGGTAGTGGTGGTTATGGTGGTAGTGGTGGTAGTGGTGGTTGTGGTGGTAGTGGTGGTAGTGGTGGTTGTGGTGGTAGTGGTGGTAGTGGTGGTAGTGGTAGTAGTGGTTGTAGTAGTGGTAGTAGTGGTTGTAGTGGTAGTAGTGGTAGTGTTGGTAATTGTGGTAGTGGTGGTAGTAGTGGTAGTATTGGTAGTGTTGGTAGTGTTGGTAGTGGTGGTAGTGGTGGTTGTGGTGGTAGTGGTGGTAGCGGTGGTAGTGGTGGTAGTGGTGGTAGTGGTAGTAGTGGTTGTAGTATTAGTAATGGTAGTGTTGGTAATGGTGGTAGTGGTGGTAGTAGTGGTAGTGGTGGTAGTGGTGGTAGTGGTGGTAGTGGTGGTAGTGGTGGTAGTGGTGGTAGTGGTGGTAGTGGTGGTAGTGGTGGTAGTGGTGGTAGTGGTGGTAGTGGTGGTAGTGGTGGTAGTGGTGGTAGTGGTGGTAGTGGTGGTAGTGGTGGTAGTGGTAGTAGTGGTTGTAGTATTAGTAGTGGTAGTGTTGGTAATGGTGGTAGTGGTGGTAGTAGTGGTAGTATTGGTAGTGTTGGTAGTGTTGGTAGTGGTGGTTGTGGTGGTAGTGGTGGTAGTGGTGGTAGTGGTGGTAGTGGTAGTAGTGGTTGTAGTGGTAGTAGTGGTAGTGTTGGTAATGGTGGTAGTGGTGGTAGTAGTGGTAGTATTGGTAGTGTTGGTAGTGGTGGTAGTGTTGGTAGTGGTGGTAATGTTAGTAGTGGTGGTAGTGGTGTTAGTGGTGGTAGTGGTGGTAGTGGTGGTAGTGGTGGTAGTGGTGGTAGTGGTGGTAGTGGTGGTAGTGGTGGTAGTGGTGGTAGTGGTGGTAGTGGTGGTAGTGGTGGTAGTGGTGGTAGTGGTGGTAGTGGTGGTAGTGGTAGTAGTGGTTGTAGTATTAGTAGTGGTAGTGTTGGTAGTGGTGGTAGTGGTGGTAGTAGTGGTAGTGGTGGTAGTGGTGGTAGTGTTGGTAGTGGTGGTAGTGTTGGTAGTGGTGGTAGTGGTGGTAGTGGTGGTAGTGGTGGTAGTGGTGGTAGTGGTGGTAGTGGTGGTAGTGGTAGTAGTGGTTGTAGTGGTAGTAGTGGTAGTGTTGTTAATGGTGGTAGTGGTGGTAGTAGTGGTAGTATTGGTAGTGTTGGTAGTGTTGGTAGTGGTGGTAGTGGTCGTTGTGGTGGTAGTGGTGGTAGTGATGGTAGTGGTTGTAGTGGTGGTAGTGGTGATAATGGTGATAGTGGTGACGGTGATTATTGTTGTTCTTGTTGTATTTTAACTAAGCTTTGTGATGTTTAGTAATACTGTCATGTTCAAGAGCTTCAAATTGGTTGTCACCGAGCGTCCTACTTTGGGAACGTCCCAGTATCCTTCGCAGACTAACTGGAAGCTGTGTATCATCGGCACTGACATGTCCTTCGCTCTCCAAACGAACAGACATGGCGAGTGGGTACAGTTCGCTCGCAGATTATTTTGATGAAATTCCACTAACTTGAACTTTTAGGAACATTTAAGCAGCAAAGACTCAATGACGGCCATGATATTGATGCGAGCATACTTACAAACAACGCTCAGTATCATCATACATGCATGTTTAGATACAACAATTCAACACTGCATAGAGCAGAGAAGTGAACATTCAATACATAAGATGAAAGTCAAGATGTAGTAGCTGAAAACAAGCGCACCAGATAGCATTCATGCTTCTCAAAGACGTATAATTTCGCCGAATCCGAGCAGCCCACATCGCCTGCACAAGGGTAACTCTCAAAATCATTGCGACAATACTGCACATCCTGCAAAACAACTGTCTAGAAGAAGTTGATAATATATCAATCTGCTTGAGTTTGAAGGCTGCTGCTGCCAGAGAGAAAACACCCCCACGTTTATGAACTGGGCAACCGTACTGCGTCTAGACGTGTTGATACTGGTCTATATGCATTCTCTGCGGCAGGCATAATTCAATATGTACATTGACGCCCTAACGGAATTGGCCCCCAGGTTCCATGGGCCCCCAAGTTCCATGCCTTAGATCACTTAACTATGCCAGGTGGGTCCTTGTTGACCTGAGGCACATGGCTGAACTCCCAACAAAGTAGCTAGGAAATTCAGAGCAGGCAGCTTCGCCATGCAGAAGACGAAGACGGTATTCTATACTATCCCGGTTGACCAGGCACATGAACAAAACAACGCCTGCTTCGAAGGAGATGCCGCAGCATTTGGCAGACCACCCTAGTGCCCTCGGTGTTGGTTGATTACCGGACCGAAGGTTGCCAACGTCACAGAAGAGTGATAAGATACTGCATACAGTCCATGCACATGAGTAGTAATAGGTGTTTCAGGGAAATTGCGCAAAACTTGCCATGTTGTTTTAACATGGCGCAATTTTTCTGATTTTGCCACCAACTGACGAGCTACACGGTACAGGTCGCCACTATTGTTTCGGGTTTTTGGAGATGATGACGTCATGACCGTGTGAAATTTTCAATTCGATTAGTCGGTGTGAGGGGGCCCTCATAGTTGTTGGCGTTAGCGATAGATCAATGTGGCTGTTGTAGTGGGGAGCCCCGCCAGCACACGCCACTCCAAAGAAGTTAGAGCGTGGGAGGATAGGGGGTGTCGCCGCCTACCGGCGGTGGTAAGCTGGAGCGTGGGAAGATGTATCATATATGATTGATGACTTATAACAGTGTCTTTAATTGGTCGATATCCCAAGGGCCACCGTACTTGTTGGTTAGCAAAGGGACCGAGTCGTTTGATTGGTGAAGCCGAGAAATAATAAGGCGGGATTAATAAAAGGTTTACGAAATCGATGAAGCGGTATCTACCCGACGTGGTGTATGCGGGAGGTGGAATACGTGTAGGGCGATGTTACAGTGGAAGCCGTATGTGTTTTTGATAGACATGGGAAGGTCAGTACTGTGTCGGTCGTTTGGGGTAGGGAGTGAAAAATAGCGAAATCGACTATTAAATCATTATTTAGAAGTGCGTAGACGTTCGGCGTGTTTTAAAATTAATATAGGGTGTGGTTTTTATTGTAAGAGATCTATAATTATAAAGTCGGGATGTTCTGTGGAAATTCCCCCGCTAATTTAAAATCGATGCCTTGTTATTTGTTCGAGCGCGCCGGACGACGACGCTGTGCTATTAAAAAATTATGTGTCGCTTACATCAGCTGCGTCGGCCGCGCATGCGTTGCAACAGACGTTGGCTTATATTATCGGTTTTTCGTTGTTATGATATCTAAGAATTAATAGTTATAATGTTAGCTTATGTCGTCGGTCGTTCTTAATGGAATAGTGTTTTATGCGCTATGTTTATCAATATTATAAACACCTCGTTCTTGTTTGTTGTATGCTTTTTAATGGTGAATAAAACGTTTAAAACTTAATTCCTACATATTAATTTAGCTTACTATACCGTCCTTAAGAATAATGTAACATAACAAAAAACAACAAAGTTTTAACTTGTAACATAAAAATGTCACAACGAGAGACCCGTGTCTTACAAAAGCGACTACAAAAAGAACAAAAGTTTAACTTATAACAGAAAATTGTCATAACGCGAGACTTGTGTTTCACAAACGTGATCACGAAACGTCATCGTTTTAACTTACATCAGAAAAACCTAAAACATATCTACAAAAAGCGAAAATGTTGTTTAATTTATAACATAAATATATCATGATGTCAGACGTTCTCAGCGAAACTTTCTGAAAAGTTTGCAATGTTAAAGTCGGCGCCGATTCTACGTAAACACGTAGGATTCATCCGAATTTTCTGAAAATTTGGTAAATTTTAAGTCGAATTTTCTGAAAATTTTGTAAAGTTAAATTCGGCCGTCGAAATAAGGTTTTTTGGGAGTCGGATAAGGGTATTAAAAGTGAAATGTTTTGGACGAGTTGTAGTGTTACGTGTGCGACAAGTCTTTGAAGTAGTAGTATATAACAATGGACGATGTGCCTGGTGCGTGTCAGGCGTCAAAATGGACATGTCGCTGAAGCATGTATAGTATCCGGCCCGATGGGGTGCAGTAAGACAACTTTCGTGACACGGCTCTTGTGTTTCGCCTCGCCTATGATTGGCCTCACGCCCTGGAAGGTCTTGTGGTGCTACTGTTAGTAGTACAGGGCGAACGCCTCTATGGCATAGCGGAGACTATCCCTAGCGTGGAGCTCGTAGACAGTTTTCAGGACCCGGACTTTTTCGAGACGGGGACGTGGACTCTCGTCGTGCTCGACGGTCTCATAACAGAGACGGTCAGTCATGTGACGTCGTTGTTCACGAAAAAGAGTCATCACTGTAACACGTCCGTCATGTATCTAGTGCAGAATTTGTTTCCGATTGAAGAAAAACCGCATCATCAGCATAAACGCTCAGCACGTGGTTTTGTCCAAGAGTCCTCGACGCCGGTCTGGTAGGTCACCTGACTAATCAGATGTGTCCGGGTCGGGTGAAATACATGCAGGACGCTTTGAAAGAGGCGATTTCGACTCTGTACGATTACCCGCTGGTCGACCTGAAACAGGAGACGCGGGAATTCGGGTGCCTGCGTACGAACATCTTTCCTAACGAATTAGCCGCATTTTCGGACTTTTTTGTAAAAGTAAGTCGGCGCCGATTTTACGTAGACGAGTAAGACTCTTTTAAATTTAAAGTCGGCGCATTTGTTTTTTGTTGTAATACACGAATAAAGAAGTTGATCACCAACACCATGTCACGTTTTCATATTTTTATTACATCGAACAATCATAGTACATAACAATACGATCTCTTATTTACTACAAGACCGCTCGTCGCTTTCAACTAATCGAATACACGACAGTCGCTGTCTACAAATTAATTCCGGGTCGAACAGGCTCTTGAAAACCTTCAACGACACACCGCGACATCGGTACATCAGGTAAATGATGCAGTATTGACCGCACACTTTAGACAGGCAGCCCTGTTGTCTGCGGTTGGTGTACGCCCAGTCGTCCCCGCAGTTCTGGCGCAGGAATGTTCGGAAGGCGGCGTGTTGCGGAAGCAGATCGTACGAATCATAGTAATCGCCGTTTCGATCGGCGTCCACGTACAAGCAGAACCAGTGTTCTCCCGCCCCGCCTCCATCATCGGTATTGAAGGCAGTCGGGTAGGCGTCTATCGGTAGCTCGTCCTTAGCCAGCACGCCAGCGACGATCCATTCAGTGTACGCATCGGGCACCAGTAGACGCGCGATCTCTAGCGTGACCGTCAGCAATCAGACAACGTTCACCGTCTGCGGAAGCTCCCCGGCAAAGTGCACCTCTAGTCGCAGGTTGCCCTTGTGCTCGACGTTGAAATGGTCGGTGTGGCAAAAGTCGGGTGACAGATCGAACCCGAAGAATGACGTACGCAAAGGCAAAGTTCGGCTGCAGCGACTTGCTCCGTAACTGTCGACCGTCCACGTAGAAGGCATGGAAATTTATGCCGTTGTGCTCTGCGTTGAACAGGTTTTTATTGTACGTGCCGCTGTAGGCGTCGTTGTCGAACAGACACATGACCCCCCGATTTGGCAGCACGTCGAGGAAGACGTTCTCGCGAATGTGACATTGCTCCCCGCGGGATCGAGAACACCTCGCATTCAAGTCGACGTAGCGGGTAATGGCCGCCCCCTTCGTGAACGCCATGATGTGTACGAGCTGTATGCCCGGGTTCAGTTTGGCCTTTCGCACCTGCAGGGACGTCTCGGTCAGCAGTATCTCGAAGACGGGGTCGGCACCAGCCGCCATCATGCGAACGCGTTCTTTCTTCGCACCAGACGGATCTTAACGTCGATGCCGTTCAGCAGGTAGCGGTCGTGCATGAACACGTCCGCGTGCACGCGTGCCAATATTTCCACTTCGCAGCTCCTCATGATATACGGGCACCGATGTTGCAATCCTTCGTTATCGTCTCTGACCGACTCCATAGAGCCCGTGATGTGCTTATACCATAGGCCGCACTCGAGCGGCGTCTCCTTAGCTTCGGTCCCGTAACTCAACAGCGTCTCGATGTAGGCGTGGTACGGGTTCACCAGCGTGTCATTCATCGTCGACTTTACTGAACAGCGAGTGCAGGCAGTTATTGAGCAGCGTCACGGGACTGTCGGTGTCGAGGTCCGTTTCGTTCGCCTTCACCACGCGCGCTTTCACGTACAGTGGAACGCTTGACATGTCCAGATACTAGTCCCCCGACCTCGGTACGAAAAACTCCGTTGGCACGCCGTTCGCTCTTTAGACTCTCGCACGACTGTCGGTGCACGAACGCTACTCTTCCAGTCGGTGAATATGTCACTGATTCTCGGTGGTAGCACCCGTTCTTTACGACGACATTTCGCCTTGACCTATCGTTTTATAGCCCGACGCCCCGGCGGTGGTGGATGAGGTGGTTTCCTCTTCAGTAGACCGTTGGATAGGTTGGCTCCCGCTTCCTTCGTGCGTCGTTTTGTCGCCTGTTTCAGGATCTGACCGCCTGCGACGTCTTCCGCCACTTGCATGCCCGCAGTGGGAACTCGTTTTCGCAGCGCCAAGGCACCTCTCTTGACGAGAGGCATTGTGCTATGTAGCAGGCTTCTGAAAAAAGTTTCCCAAACAGTAACGTCGTTGTACTCTGGGGCCTGCGAACACCGGTAGGTTACACCCAAATTGCCGTGTATAGTAGTCCTCGTCCGCGTTCCCGCAGGCACCGTCACCGCCTCTCGTCATGATTTTCTAAATAATCTCGTTCTGCAGCGTCTGAATTGAAGCGACATTACGAGCTTCCCACCCTCGAATGGTACCGGTCGACCGGTGTCGTCCCTGATATCGATATCGATCATGCCGAACTCTTTTCATAGCACGAGAACGTACTGTATCTTTTCGGAGCTCCTCGACAGAGTCTCGCCCTGCTCACCGCTCAGCGTGATAAGGCGACAGCAGCACAAGGCTGTCGCCGACGACTCGCGGTTTCACGACGTTCAGGAAGACGTAGAGCGACTCGAACCCTCGCGCCATGTCCATCACGGCGTCGGCTTCGTTGTAGATAAACATCTTGTCGCCGTCTCTTGGACCTTCCACGTCGCCGGAAAAGCCTAAAATCGAGGCGTTCATGTACCCGGAAAATACGACGTTCCCGTCGCTGGAAAAGCCTAGAATGGAGGCGTTCATGTCCCCGAGGAATACGACGTTCGCCTTCATGTGCGTCGTAATCTTGTGCGTGATGGGACTGTAGGTCAGGTGCACGGTCTTCTCATCTGGCACGACAAGACTTACAGCGGCGTTGATCGATCGGACAAGGGTCAAGCGTTCGACATAATACCCGGCATCGATCCTGGTTCTCTTCACGGTGGTGACCTCCGCGTTCTCGTCTATTATTCTTATCGTCGGACCGTCCCGCCGCGTCGCGTCGTCGTCCTTAGTATAATAACCGACCTAGCGCCTGTTGGTTTCCGACGCTGTGGGGACCCTTCTTCTTTCGGCTCATTTTGTTATCACTATACCGAACCACGCGTCCTCGTCTCTCACGTTGTACCAACGGTGCGGGTACTGTATCTCCACCAGACCGCACCCCCATCGATGGTCGATGTGTTGTGGTAGCGTGGTGATGTAATGGGTCAGCGTGAGTCGATGTGTTCTTTCATAGAGGCGTTGCTAGGCAGCGTCAGATAAAAGTCAAACGATTCCATCACGTTTCACAGACGGGTTCGGTAGTAAGTAACCGAGACACCTACTCAACTGGGCCGTCCACAGGTTCGAATCCCCTCGGTCTTGCGTGAGATTGTATATGCTAACCACGCTGACCGTGTAGAGGACGACGATGTGGCACAGGAAGACGATTGCCGACTTATGACACTCGTTACCATAGAGACGACAGCGACACGATAACGACGTCGTCGGCACGACGTCCGCTGCGTCCAACGACCCGGTGCTCCCGACGTTCCTGCGCATGTCCGCGGCCGCTTCGTTCATGTCGCGTAGCTAATGTTTAAAACGCAACGACCGCTGTGGCGTCGATACAGCTACGATACAGCTACAGGAGGTCGGATAACCGCACCATTTCACCAGTCGTTCCGTCGTTTTGCTTTCTGAGGCTCGCCAAGTCGACGAGATCGGCTTGCCACTGCTTGTGTCGGCCGCCTACTACGACGCTACGACGCTCGAACCGATGTCGCACAGGTTTGTGAAGGGTGTAGGCATCCTGCTCCGACAACCAGCGCTCGGCGGTTCGCTTCGGTACCGTGTGGGTGGTTGTTGTGGTCGCCCGATGCAACGTGTTGACGCCACCGTAACTTCCCACACGTTTCGGGCCCAAATAGTCGCGGTTTAGTAGGTCGCGTTCGGTGTCGCAGTGGGAACGATGGCGTCGTCGACCAATAGCGGTATAGCGTCATTACGTACCGTCACAGCTGCTGCTTTCCCTCTTCTTTCCGGTAGTCACTTTCGTCCACGACAACTGGCGCAGGTGTCTCCTGTGCTCCTTCAGTGTCTTTTTCTGTTGAGGAGTCAACGTCACGTTCCATTTCAGAATAGTGTACGCGCACTCGCATCGACTGCAAATAAGGTTGGCGAGGAGGGTTTTTATCAACATGATGTTCGTGTTCTTACTCAACATCTGCAGGCACAAGATGTGTCCCTTCACGCGTGGAGACATCTCGCTACTGATAACTATCGCGATGCGCTCGACTTTTATGCTATTGGCACGTACTCGTACTGAATGATGTCGTCGGGAAAGATGTTCGAATGCAGGCGCCCGAACTCCGGAGTCTCCTGTTTCAGGTCAACCAGCAAGTAACCATACGGAGTCGAAGTCGCATCTTTGAAAGCGTCCTGCATGTATTTCACCCAACCCGAATACATATGTTTAGACAGTTGACCTACCTGATAGGCGTCTCGAGGATTCTTGAACAACAACGTCGTCACACGACTGTCCGTCTCCATCATGAGATCGTCAAGCACGACGAGAGTCTGCCTCCCCGTCCGAAAACGTCCGGGTTCGGTAAACTGTCTATAAACTCTACGCTAGACATTCTCCGCCATAGAGGCGTACGCCCTCTGCCACAGACAGTAGCACCACAAGACCTTTTTGGGCGGTAGGTCGACCATAGACGAAGCGAAATGCAAGAGCCGTATCACGAACGTGGTCTTACCGCACCCCGTCGAACCGGATACGATAGACGTAAAAGGATGTTTCAGCGACGTGCATCCTCGCGCGCCAGGGGTCGCTGCTGCTGATTACGTCAGTCCCAGCCAGTAGTACCCCTGGCTGATCGCTTTGCGAAACTCTGAATTTAAGCTCAGCCTATCAAATCGCTCACTAGAACCGTAGATCTACTCAGGTCAGGTGGTCATAGTAAAACTAATTTCAACCAACCGTGGCTCATGTTACATGCAATGTTTAGGAAGTAGAAGCAATTATTCGCATACACAATACCGCTCAGCTGCTCGTGCTAATGGGCGAACGGGTCATTATATATTGGGATTCCCAGAAGTCGTTTATCTGTCTTCAAATTGGGGCGGGTATTTGTGCTGTTCTCACGGGTGATGCAGTCGCGACTGGCGAAGTAAATTACTAGTTTGACTCGGTTAAACTTCCGCACTTCGCGTAAGGGATCAGCCAGGGCTAGTTTTCCACGGCAAACAGCTCTGGCTTGCGAGGATGGCGACGTGTCTATCTCAACGATTGGCACGCACCAGGCACGTCGTCCGTTTTTATCTGCTGCTACTTCAAAGACTTGTCGCGCACGTGACACAACAACTCGCCCAGAACATTTCGAACTTTTTATACCCGTATCCGACTCCCAAAAAACCTTCTTTCGACGGCCGACTTTAACTTTGCAAAATTATCTGAACATTTTGCTGAGTCCTATTCGTCTACGTAGGATCGGCGCCGACTTTAACTTTGCAATTGTTTTTCCGAAAAGTCGGCTGAGTTCTATTCTCGTTTACGTAGGGTCGGCGCTGACTTTAACTTTCCAAAATTTTCGGAATATTTTGCTGAGTCCTACTCGTCCACGTAGGATCTGCGCTGTCTATAACTTTGTACATTTTCCCGTAAATTCGGCTAAGAACATTTTGCGTTATGATATATTTATGTTATCAGTTATAAAAACTTGTCGTTTTTTGTAGTTATGTTTTAGGTTTTGCTGTTATAAGTTAAAAACTATGTTGTTCTGTGGTCACTTTTGTGAAACACATGTCTCGCTTTATGACATTTTTCTGTTATAAGTTAAACTTTTGTTGTTTTTGTAATCGCTTTTGTGAAACACGTGTCTCTTGTTATGACTTTTTTTGTTAAAAGTTAAAACTTTGTTGTTTTTTTAGTTATGTTTAATGTTTCTTAAAGACGGTATAGTAAGCTAAATTAATATGTATAAATAGAGTTTTCGACGACCTAAGCTAGAATAATTAGAATTAGAGAATATAAGGATATTTGATCAAGATAAGTGATATCATTGAGTGTATATAATACATAATGTAGTTGTAGATACATATTAAAGAAGATTTGTTGCTAAAAATTAGCTAGAGGGAGCGATTTGCGATAATTGCGATAATTGGGGACGTTAATGTAATCGGAGCGTTGTTTACAAATTAGGTCATCGGCGAAGTTAACGTAACGTGAACGACAATAAAATAGGGTTAATTGAGATAGTCGATGCACTTAGATGAGTAATTAAAACCTGAAATAACAGGCTTATACAGTGTATAAAAGTACACAAGAAACAGTCCTTGTAAAAACTACATTGAATCTAGGCCTAACTTGAATACATCGTAAGACACGTTGTGTGACTGTGTTTTAACAAATATAACTAACCATAACCTAAACAATCTGGTGTAAATTATACTCAGAAAAGTCTTTTTAAAGACTATTATAAAAACTATTTTAAATATAAATAAATTATAATATGACACAGCGCAACTCAGGACAAAACGACACTCAGTTTGCAATGATTGCCAGAGCTGTTGTCTAGCTGTCCAAAATAGCATGGGCAGAGACAAAAGAAGACGGATTAACCTTTTGGTGTATGGGGTGTTTGAGGGTGGAATGTTTGATGAAGGAGGTGTGTAAGTTGACGGACACAGTGAAGGAGATGGAGGTGAGACTCAACATGGAAATATATGGAGCAGAGTTGTGACATTGAGACTGAAGAAAGGAGACTGAGAAGAGGGAAGGTGACAAGTGTGAAGGAACAAGGATGAGAATGAGAAGAAAACAGAGGGACGGAGGAAAATTGTTTGGCAGAGGAAAAGAAAACGGGTCAGTGGGGATAGATCAACAGGTGGTCAGACCGTAGAGAACGAGGAGAGACGCGACAGTGATACAAGTGGTGAAGAGGTAGATACCACAGAGGCAAAACAAAAGACTGAGAAGAAGAAAGATGGAAGAAGACATAATGTTCAGCAAAAGACAAAAAAACGTGACAGGCGTGAAGGTGACAGAGACGACTCTATTTTGAGGAAGACAGATAAGACACTAAGCGAGGGGGAGGACGTCGTTGTTTATCTACCGGGGCTAGGATAGAGCATGTGACTGAAAGGGTAGAGAAGGTTTTGGGGCATGGCAAGGGATGGTCTATATTAGCACACTTAGGTACAAATAATGCAGACAGGGAGGGAACAACTGGGATAGTACAGAAGTACAGACAGTTAGTGAGGAAGATTAAGAAGACAAGAATTGAACAGATTATTCTCTCAGAAATGTTGCCAGTAATGGGAGGAAGGGGGGCAACATAGAGAAACTGCAAGAGGATGGCGATCAACGCACTAGTTGAGCAAATGTGTGAAGAAGGGGGCGGGGCGGGATTCACATATTTATGGGGGGTACTTTGTTGGGAGGGAATATATATATACATGTGAGATGGCCTACATCTACGTGAAAAGGGGGCAGCAGTTTTCTCAGAGAACTTGCTGCAATATGTTGACAGTGGGACAGGTTGCATCTATTTAAACTAGATTCGCAGGGGGGACTCACAGAGAAGCTTGAAAATGGAGGCATAGATAAAGACAGCACAAATAAATCATCAAAGAACAGTCTGGAAAACTGTACTGAAGCTGGATATAAATGTGTTTGTTTAAATGCAAGGAGTAGAGTAAAGAAAAGAAATTAACTAAACCTATGGTAGAAGATATTGACCCTCTCATAATAGGTATAACCGAATCAAGGGCCACCACCTATATATCAGATGCCGAATAGGGACTGACACGATATGTAATGTTTGGGAAGATAGAATAGGAAGAAGGGGAGGTGGAGTTATTTTATATATTAAAAAATCTATCCAGGCTTACGAAATAAAATTTGAAAGAGAATCAGATTGCGAAGAAGCTGTTTGATGTATTATAGTTACAGGAAACTCAACGTTAACGGTTTGGTTAGTTTATCGAAGTCCAAACATAAGCATAGAAGAGAATGAAAAAGTACAAAACGCTATCAGGGAAGTGAGCAAACGGGACTGTGTTACTATGGGGGATTTTAAACATGGACATATACAATGGAAATCTCTACAGAGTATGGGTAGTGAGGACCAGAAGTTTTTAGTTTTAGTACAAAATAGTTTCCTTTCTCAACATGTGCTAGAACCAACCAGGGGTGAGAATGTGTTAAACATAGTTTTGTCCTCACAGAATGAATTAATTGACAATATGTGAGCCACTGGGGAGTAGTGATCACAACTAGATATACACTTTACCATCAAAGTAAAATCAGAAAGGAATAGTAAAAGGCAGTACAAGAGGAATTTCCACAAAGGAAGATATAAGGACATGAGACAATATTTAGCAAAGATATACTGGAATAACACACTGAAGAATAAGACAGCAACAGAATGCTGGAATATCTTAAAGAATGAAATTGAGTGCATCGCCGATAAATTTGTTCCCTTCAAAAACAAGGGAAACGGACCAGAAAGAAATACTTATCGAAAGAAGCCATTAGAGAAATTAAGTATAAACAAATGATGTGGAAGTCATATAGACGTACAGGAAATGACGAAGACTACAACATTTGTAAAGACGCACTAAACCAAGCTACAGCTGAAATTAGTAATTCAAAGAGAAGCTACGAACAAAAATTAGCTTGTAACATAAAACATGACAGCAACAGTTTTGTTATGCGTATGTTCGAAGCAAACAGAAAGTTCAGGATAAGGTCGGTCCTCTAGAAGATAGTGCTGGAATTATAATATCAGAGGGATTCTTAATGGCAGAAGACCTGGGTGAGTATTTTAGTTCGGTGTTTACCAGAGAAGATATTAGTTCACTTCCAGTACCAGAGGCTAAGTTCAAGGGGGCAGAATCAGACTATTTAGGACAACTAATTGTAACCCCGGAAATGGTAGCTAAGAAAATAAGGGCTATGAAGGATAATAAATCACCTGGAGTGGATGGTATTCCACCCAAACTACTATTGGAAATTGTAGAACAAATTAGCATACCGCTTGCAACAGTTTTCAACTTGTCATTAGAAGAGGGAGTGGTTCCTTTAGATTGGAAAGAAGCAAACATTATACCGTTATTCAAAAAAAGGTTCGAGAAACAAGTCAGTGAACTATAGACCAGTGAGTTTAACATCGGTGATTTGCAAATTATTAGAAAGACTAATTAAAGATCACATGGTGGATTTTCTTGTTAAACATAACTTGATAAACCCATCTCAACATGGGTTTCTAAAAGCGAGGTCATGCGAAACAAATCTGTTATGTTTTTGGAAGACATCACTAAGTGGGTAGACGAGATATCACCAGTAGATATCGTCTACTTAGATTTTCAAAAAGCTTACGACAAAGTGTTACATCAAAGATTACTGCTTTAACTATAGGCCCATGGCATAGGAATTGGTATAATTAAGTGGATAAAAAAGTGGCTGATTGACACAAGACAACGGGTAGTTGTTGATGGGGAGGCTTCAAACTGGAAATCAGTTTTGAGTGGGGTACCACAGCGATCAGTACTGGGACTTATATTAGTCTAATATTTCTATTTTGTGAGCGCATTGATTAACTATTAGTTAGAGATCGCGCGGTAAAAGAACCTTTATTATTATTATTATTATTATTAATGTACATCAACATATAACAAGCTTGGTGTTGAAATTTGCGGATGATGCAAAAGTTTTTAGAAGGATTAAAAGTGATGGACATAGACAGCATTTACAAGATGATCTTGACAGGTTGATCAAATGGTCTGAAAAGTGGAAAATGTTGTTAAATTTGGGGAAATGTAAATGCCTCCACACAGGACATGGGAACGAAGATGTGGAATATACAATAGGGGTGGGGGGGGGGGGGGGTACTGTACTAAGTACTACTGTAAAAAAAGGAATTTTAGTTAACCATTAGTACTGATATGAAGGTTTCTGAGCAGTGCGGAATTGCAGCTTCAAAGGGAAATAAAATCATTGGATTAATTAGGCGAAATATAGCGTATAAGGAAAAATATATAATAATATCGCTGTAAAAAACAATAGTTAGGCCTTATTAAGAATATTGTATACAAGCGTGGAGGCCATACCGCAAGAAGGTCTTAGATATGCTAGAAATAGTACAAAAGAGAGCGACTTGAATTAAACAAAAACTTAGGGATCTTAGTTATAAAAAACGCCTAAATGAATGTGGTTTACCAACACTAGAGACCAGGAGATTGGGAGGAGATCAGATAAAAATGTTAAAAAAATATTGAATGGTTATGAAAATATTGATAGAATTTCTTTCAGTTAAGAAAGATAGGAAGACTAGATGTCATGAAGTTACATTAGTAAAGGAGCAGTTTAGATTTGATGTAAGAAAGTTCTAATTTTCACAAAGGACTGTGAATTAATGGCACATATTATCTGCTGATTGTGTGGGTGCTAGTAGTGTGAATATGTTTAAAAATAAAATCGACACATACCTCAGAAGGGCGGGATACATGTAGATAAAAGGGTTGGACTCTCGATATACCAAAGGGATTCCTTGTCTACCTGGAGTTAATTCTCTGGGTGGCAATCTTGTTAAAACGTCTACGCACTTCTAAGTAACGATTTAATATCCGATTTCGTTATTTTTTACTCCCTACCCCAAATGACCGACGCAGTTCTGAACTTCTCACGGCTATCTAAAACACATAAGGCTACCACTGTAACATCTACACGTATTCCACCTCCCGCATACACCACGTCGGATAGATACCGCTTCATCGATTTCGTAAACCATTTATTAAGCCCGCCTTTTTGTAACACCTCATTCTAAACTAGGCTTCACCAATCAAACGGCACGGTCTCTTCGATAATCAACGACTATGATTACACAAATTAGTCATATCAACATGATTACTGAATAATTATGTACATTATAAAGATATTAAAATTCCCAAAGCATTGCTTTAAAATGTATAAATAAAAACATGACACTTTCTACATATGAGTTGTGCTTTTTCATTCATTATCTACTAAAACAGCACCATTGGTCTACTAACTTCTTGTCAATCACTTCACACAATGTTGTAGAAGCTTAGCAGCATGTCAACATTCCTCACTTTAAGTCATCTAGTTCATCTGGAGTTGGCATTTCTGAACACCGATTAATTTTTTGGACCGCCATTTTGTAAAATAGCCGCCATTGCCGTCAGAACAAAAAATTGCGATGGCTCAATGTCCATATATATGTTTTTTATCTTTCTGTCTTCATATGTACCAAATTTGGTGCTTTTATCACAAAATGCACAATTGGTTTGCTATGACGCCCCACTACTTGCGGATGTCTGGTGCCAGACGTGAATGTGTAGACCACTCACGGTTGCGATTATGTTTGCGTTCGGTTGATTTGTCCTAGCAACAAAGCTAACGAAGCCGTTACGACGACACGATACCACATTACAAGCTAATCATCATTTCGTCTTACCTGGCCGGCGTCCCATGCGGTGTCCAGTAGACAAAATCCCCAAGGATGGTGAGATAATTTGGTATCGGATTGTCTCCTCCGTTGTCGAAGTGAGTCGTTATGTTAAAACCGGCATAGTCGGAGCACCGGATAGCACCCATTTCTGTCAGAACAATGACAACATTTAGGTTTAAGTATTTTCAAAGCGTCATCGATGCTAGACATAATTTTGTTCACAACCACATTGTTGTGTAAATGAGCATTCTAACTAATAATTCTTGACACTTGTTAGCTAAAAATAATTATTGGGGGTGCGTGCACCTCCGTCACACTAGAAACATTCATTGCAGTTTACATGCAAGCAAATGAGCCCGTATTCAACAAATCATATATATTTACGTAATTAATGCCCAAATCTGGTTAGGTATAAACATCGATGACGTATTTGTTATATGGTCGTTTTCAACAAATGATTATCCATAACATGTGTTATGAAACGAACATTAAAGAATGAGAATGTTAAAAATGTTAATGCTCCAGTACCCAGTACTCACACAACCGAGTGAACTGGAGCAACGTAGAGTGAACGAACTTGGCTAAGGTTCGACACGGCAGCACAGGATTCGAACCCGGGTTCTCTCAACTAAGAGTCCGATGCTCTATCCACTGCGCCACTGCACTCCACTCCTCCCCGTGTAAATGGCTATTAAGCTTAGTAATGTCGTCCGGGGACCAGACACAGCAAAACGTAACATGCCACAAAATATATTTATTTATTTGTAATTCAGGAAGTGTAAATTACGCTATTGTCAGAAATACTTAAATATCAGCTTGGTGAATCGGTAAAGAAGTGCTAAGAATTATGTTCAAGCCACTGGAAGCCCAGTTGTAGCATCGTATTAATTGTCGCGTTTTAAGATTTACAGTGTTACAGACCAATCGTCAAATCCCACCTTTAAATGCCCAACATATGCGAAGTCTCGGAAAATCAATAGCCAAGCCCCACGCTCCCTCTTGAGAGATGGTCACTAACGGTTGTACATCCATTGTTGTGCGTATCAGTTTGTTTCCTCCATGATTGGTCGACAAGAAGATGTAGCTGTAAAAGCACACAATAAAGAACGTGCGAGGCGTAATCCAACGTCTCATTTGGAACATTATTACCGGGATATTTCCCCCGGGACCAAGATGTCCCAAACACAAAGTGCCGCTAGGAATCATTGGCGCATCTATTCTTTAACCAAGGATGCTCCTCGATACGGTTCATATATGGATGGTGCTACGCCCCTACTTTGGGGAAATGTTCCAATAATAATAGTAATATCCCAAGTGGGGCGTTGGACAATGCCTATCCACTGCAGGCCTTTCAGTCGCAACATTTATTTTGGCGACAGTGACGTTGACCACAACATGCCGGTCTTTCAAATGTGCATGATCATCGTCGATGATTGGGTTGTTAGTCAAGAGTCACTCACATCGTCAGTACATTTTCTACTGTGTGTGTGTGTGCGTGTGTGTGTGTGTGTGTGTGTGTGTGTGTGTGGTGCGTGTGTGTGTGCGTGCATGCGTGTGTATGTGCGTGCGTGCGTGCGTGCGTGCGTGCGTGAATGAACACCACAACGTACCAATGCCTTGCATGCACAACCTCCCAGGATTCATTGTGGTTAACAACGACACCATGTCACTACAATATCAAAATATATCTTTGATTTAACACGTATGTTGATTTAGAGCACACGGGTTCTGTTGATACACGGCTATTCACGACAGTATTTGCACAAATGAACTATGACGTAACCAACGTAGCCATACCCTGAGTATGAATCGATCACGACATCATGAACTTGTCCAACGTTGTATTCTTTAGTCAGCTCCCCACTCCCTGGATTAGCCTTATACAGTTTTGATCGAGACGGATCGGCAAAGAACAACTCACTGGTAAGCCAATCAATTGCAATTCCTTGCGTGTCACTGTACGCTGCGAACAATGACACCATTGTCACATACATAATAGGCTACATTATGATCTGCTTGGCCTTTGGTGGTGCACCATCTCTCAAAATGTCACAGTTTCGAAACACAACATCAACATTGATAGTTTGCTAGCAGACCATCGTCTACCATATGACTTACAATACGTACGACAATGATTACCACAAGTAAAGTCCTAGTGTTAATTAATCGTATCGTGTTAGCCCAACACATATTGTGTTTATTGACTTGAAAAATGTTTTATAATTCTTAGATGACAAATTATACCTCAGCAAGCACATCATTCTAGTTTGTTTTGGGCACAAACAAGTGCGTTCATGGTAAAACTATATATAGCTGCATACAAGCATGCCATTTTCTATACGTCATCATACTATATAATATAGTTAATTTCAGGCATATTCCATATACATATATGTCAGTGGACACAGCCAATGCATATAGAGATAGAGTGGCATCAGAGTATGAGAAACAACGGCCAACAACAGGAACAGTGGAAGAAGAATGAAAATACTTTAAAGATGCTTTCATTGGAGCAGCTGAGGAGTTGTGCGGCAGAACATCTGGTGGTAAGGGTGGAGCTTCACCGGAGAAGAAAAAGTAGTCATGGCGGACTGAAAAAGTAGCCAAAGTATCTGGAGAAAAGAGAGAATGGGAGTATGGAAGGAGATAGAAGTGATCAAAGGGAATGGCGGACAATCTGATGTCGCAATACAGCTACTGTGTGAAACGAAAAAGAAGGCAGCTAGGAGAGCTGTGGATAAGGCAAAGAAAGAGATGGAGGAGGAGCTGCTTAGAAAGCTTGATGAGGACAGTGGAAAGAAGATGATGTATAGATGGCCCGTGAGACGGATGAGGACAGCAAGGATGGGAAAGCCGGAACACCGATCAAAGACAAGAACGGAAAGCTAGTGACAAACAGGGAAGAGGTGTTACAGGTCTGGGAGGAGTATTTTAAGGCATTGTTAAACCAAAGGGAAAACAGATAACTAGACCAACCAAGTGCAGTTGAGTGAGAAGTAAAGGTGGAGGAGATTGCTGAGGTAGAAAGAGCAATGAAGAAAATGAAGAAAGGTATTGATGAAGTGCGAGTGGAGATGCTGTGCGAGTGGACAAAAGATTGCTGCATGAGAGAGGGGACGATCCTAGAAGAGTTGAGAACGAGGCTGATTGTCCCAGTATGGAAAAGGAGGAAGGAAGATGTGCATGACCCTGGAAAATACAGAGGCATTACTTTGCTTAGCAATATGTTGAAGATGCTGGAAAGAATCCTGGATGGCAGAATAAGAGCAGTAGCGGAAGCGGAAATCGGTGAAGAACAGCAGGGTTTTAGAACAGGAAAGGAACAACTGATAGGATGTTTGCCCAGAGGCAGCTAGTGGAAAGGAAATTGGAGGGACAGGAATATATGGCGGTAGGATTTATACACCTCGAGAAAGCATATGATACCGTACCAAGAGAGATGGTGATGGCGACATTGTTATGGATGGGGGTCGCAACTGAGGAGGTCAGGATGGTAGAAGAAACAAAGAGCGGGGTGTTGTGTGGACCGGGAGTGTCAGAAGAGTTTGAAGTGAATGTTGGTCTGAGATATATGTTCAGCAGACATGGACTGATAGTTAGTCTGGAGAAGACGGATGTACTATGGGCGGGGCAGCAAAATAAAGAGCTAGACATACACCTGGAGGGGAAGAAACTAAAAGAGACAGTTTTGTGTACCTAGGTGGAGCAATATGCGGGGACAGTAAAGCAGGTTGGAGGAAAGTTGAAGGTGTGACGTGGGACAGGCGCATATCACGTAAACACGAAGGAAAATACTCTGCTCTTGTGTTATTCCGGCATACCCGTATGGCCTAGGGACGATGGCACTGACAGAGAAACAACAAGAGAGGGTGCCGGTTTGCGAAAAACAACTAGGTAAAAAGAATTGCAGGAGTGAGAAGAACTGATAAGCGATGAATGGAGGAGTTGAGGGAGGAGGTTGAAGTAAAAGAAAGCCTCAAGAAGTAGCTAGTCAGTAGTCGATTGAAGTGGGCTGGGCACGAGGAGAGAATGACAAAACGGCTGGCAACGAAAGCAGATGTCCAGAGATTGGAAGGGAAAAGTAGGCGAGGAAGACCTAGACAGCGATGGGAGGACTGTGTAAAGAGAGACGTGGGAGGATTGGGAGAGGAGTGGAAAATGAAAGCGAAAGATAGAAGGGAATGGAGACAGCTGGTGGAGAGAGCAGTGCAAGATCAGTGAGGGAAAAGAAGACGAAGAAAAAGAAAGATAACTGAAATTGAGGAACGGAATCGACGCCAGCCTCACCCCTGACGACAGAGAAACAAGAAGATAACAACACTATAACATGCATAAAACAAACACACACACACACACACACACACACACACACACACACACACACACACACACACACACACACACACACACACACACACACACACACACACACACACACACACACACACACACACACACACACATATATATGTATATATATGAATTAAAATAAATATACACCGACAAGCTTTACAAGTAGTACAAATACATAGTAATGTGCATAGGACTTTCGTTTTCGAACAATTTTGGCCAAACCAAAAAGCGTCACGTATTATACAGTGACATCAATGCGTAATACTCACTTGCAATATATTTGCCATCGAATGAGGTCCCATCGATTAGACATCTTCCAATTGTGTTTTGTCTCACACCGCCCCAATACAGATACCCGGTGAAACAGTCGTATTCAACCGACGTCAAGGTGGACATTTGCAACCAGTGTTCTGTGTGATATAACGCCAGCTACATAGTCAAACATTAGTAGAATTGAACTAGTACGTTCCTTAGCTAATATATATATAGCAAGTCACGTACTCGCGTGGACGACAACAGACTACCCAAACGAACTCTATTTTCGGTCCCGACTATCAGAAGGAACTAGGAACAGACGCCGCCCCAAACTAAGATACAAAGGTATTATATAACGAAACTTGAAGACACATGGATGGTATTCCAAGCAACGGTACACACTTGCACAAAACCGACCGACCTGGAGAGGACTCATACGGGGAGAAACAGACGAGCATTCATAGTCGCAACCGCGACTGGCAGCGAGAGTATGTCCCTTAACTTAGAAAGTAATGAACCACAAAGATAAATCGGTGCAATTCTCATTAAATGTCATTGCGTCCATATTAATGTTTTTGTCAAGTTGTCATAATACAACTTGACGTGGAATTTCAAACTAACATGTTCTCTTATGTGGAATTTCAACCCGATTTGTAGGTCCTACCATTTGTTTGATCTAGGTATTTTTGTTTTGGTGAATTCTTGTTGTTTATTATGTTACATACTTTCTTGGTAAACAGATAAAATAAATAATTTATGCTTGACAATCGCATGTTTTAATTAACACGGTTTTGCACGTCATTATCCGAATCTTTTCAAGAAAGCGATGTCGTTCTATGATCAAACTACCTACCGTATTGTCGTCGTTTCAACAACACACTTGACATTTTCATCCATCTTAGCTAGGTTTGACTCGGCTTCCTTTCTTTTACTCCTATACTTCTCCCGTCTGTCCGAACGTATCGTGTCTCTTTATATGGCCAACACCATCAATTGTTGGTGTTGACAGAATAACCCATCCAGCCTCTACATATCGCTAATTCCGTAACTTATAGGAATTGCCGTCAGCAGAATATGCCGGTCACCTGTTCTCCACGAGTTTCGCGCCTACATACATATATGTAAATATCGATATAATGGCACCAATGAGTGGCTACACTAGTTATTCTGTTTTTTACGTTATTCCACAACAGACATGCTTTCGTTTTATAGACGATGCAAGGTTGATATCCAAGAATATTTAAAACTTAGCATAATAGGGAAAACACTAGTAATTAAGCTTACTAGTGGAATTGTAATTATACGGTAATTAACGTTTGAGAACGAGTCAACACGCACCGTGGTGGAAAATCACTCAGGTATAACATGGTCGACTGCTGAGAAACACGCACTGCGCTTAATGGGCAATATTACACTGCCTCAAGATTATATAGCTGAAACAACAATGCGACTACGTATGAGATGAGTTAATCTTATTGGTTGTACGTTAACGAAAAACAAATAACAATTGTTTTGCATGTAAAAGTGTTAATAAAAACAAACCAGATGCAACTACAATTAGGATTATTATACCAGTACTTTACTAGACAAGCCTAGTTGAAGACACACAAATTAAGTTGTATAGACAGCGCCATATTCATAGAAAGGCTGACGTCACGAATTTCTACTTTTCCAAGTTAGTCGGTCGCCGAACTGGGAATACTAGTAAAGTTTACGACGGTCAAAAAACGTTATAATATAGTGTGACCAACCATTTGTTAGCATTTGTATTGATATGTTCGCAGCTGATTATGCCACTTTCCATTGTGTAAGTTCCTTTATGTATATTGTGATATGTTATTATCCATACTCCCACAGCCAGGAAAGCAGTTTACGACGTAAACGTTGGACTTACTTTGTCGCTAATACTTATAAAATATTACGTCGACTTGGTGCACAGTATATCGTGATAATAGTAACTCATGCATATATAAGTGTAACTCAGCTTCTGAATAGAAGGGAACCTGAAAAAACTAATAATTGAGCTGGTTTATTCGTATGCATGTCGAGTAAAACTAGGACCCTGGTGCGTCATAACCGACGTCACAGCTCGGATCGTATTGGTCAACTGACTGTGCCATGAGCAAAATGTCAGCCTCCGTAATAGCGGACATTTTGTGAGAATCTTCCACTTCGAGACTGCATTCCGGGTTGACTACTGACGTTGTTCCAGTCATGTATTGTCCTCTGAGAGAATGAGTATTTTCTCACATCTAACTTACACTATCCCTTTCTCTAATGCAGCATTGTGCCCTCTGGTTCTACTGCCTCTTTTAAGTTTGAAGAAAACATTTCTATTAATATCTCCATAACCGTTTAATATTTTTAAAACTAAAATTTGGTCTCTTAGTCTCCTTGTCTCTAATGTTGTCAACCCGCATTGTAATAGGCATCTTTCATATGTCTAACTAAGATCTTTCAGTTCAGGAATCAGCTTAGTTGTTCTTCATTGTACTCTTCCATGTTAACGACATATTGTGAATGCGCTACGGTTGGCATCTTATGGTGACGTCCAGTACTTGGTTTCGTTGAGAGAGCTTCTCGAATTACATTGGTTTTCCAGATTTGTCTACCTTGCGCTACAATCGGTACCCCTTCTTCTCCACGCATGTCTCGTGATTCAGAGTATCTATGTATGTTTTCACTGCTTCCCTCATTACACATTTCGGTATTCAATGTACCAGTTAGTGGCCTGCGAATTGGACCCTTTGCTCTAGGTTTTATTGTTTTATTCATAAATTTCCGACAGTTCGCCATATAATTTGCTTTGTTTGGTATAATAACTTAAGCGTATGTTTAACGCCATCCTTAGCAAACAAGTGTCATAACTATACTATTCTCTTGACATGTTTCTATGTAAAATGAGGTTGAAATTTTGGCAATTTCGTTCCTTTAAATTACAATTCGTTGGTACCTTCAATTTACTGTCTATGTCGGGAAAATAAAAACAGCCCACACTGAGAAATAGAAAACACGTGTCGTGGTCGCACATAGTCAATGGACTCGATCTAAAGAAACATATTCTTGCGTTGCATTAGGTGCTGCAAAACACATACTCTAATAAGGGATTAAACGGCATGAAAATCTTCTGGGCGGAAACCGGAGATATATAAAGAGCTTATTATTATTAGCATTACCGTCCGTGGACAAACAAACCAAGCGCACAAAACAAAAGTACAAATGTACTTTAAATCGAATGCTCTTTTTGAACAGATTGATTGAATTGTATTGAATGACCAAAGCAATTCTACTGAATGGCTCAAATAGAGCCCATTTTTTATCAGAATTCAAAGACACATCCAAAGCACAATTTAACTATCAATGAATACTACAGCTTAAAATTGAGTAGGCTAACCTGGCTACTCAACTGTTAGGAATCCACAACCTTCAAACGCGTCAGCATTAACTATGCCTATCGCAGATAATTTTGGTCTGACCCCAGCTGACATCACATATATGTTACGTTTGATCGCGAGGAAAAAAGGATGACGAATCTTCGTCTTCCCTTTCCCCTTTTGGGGTAGAGTCCAAGGCATCCTGCGGTAAGTTATACATTCTTCTCTGCTATTTCTCTCCATGTTCCTCGGTCACCTTTGCCACTTGGACCTGGCATTTCCGAGAGCCCGTTTTACACTGTCTTTCCACTCACATATCTTCCAAAATAAGGTTTACGAGTACTTACCGTCAGGGTCTTTAACAAGAGACCGCGTCTCATTTGCATTCATCAGCAGTATATTGTTCTCATTGGCGATCAGCAGAAGCACATCAGGGACACCTGGAGAAGAAACGGTATTACAAAGGCAAACGTTGTAGAGACCATCGTCGTGTCCATTGTTTACCATACCGCCCACTTACAGATCGCGTTCCCGGTCGTCGATCTTCTTCAATCACGGTGCCTTGTGCGAGGAGGAGCGATATTAATGTCGCAACTCTCATATTTATACAATGTATTAACACGAAATCATGATGTTATTCGTGTGTTTTTTCCTCCCTATTAGCATCACTTACTGTAGGTTACACACACACACACACCACACACACACTCACACACATGCACGCACACATACACGCACACACGCATACACGCACACACGCAAACACGCAAACACGCAAACACGCACACACGCACACACGCACACACGCACACACGCACACACGCACACACGCACGCACACACGCGCACACCCACACACATACACACACCTGCACGCACGCATGCACGTATGCACGCACGCACGCACGCACGCACGCACATACACAGTGGACATACCCATCTGGTAACCGCCTAAATATGTTCACATGCATGCACATTATACATAGCTAGATTGAACCAAACAATTTATATTTGAACCCACACATAGGTAATTTAAAATCATCTATAACTGACGTACTGATATTGTCTGACCACTCAGGGCGAATCAACCTTCATATTACCATCCCCATCATTGTTATGCAATTTATGAAAATACATGAAAAACATTATATGTTCTTTGAGTAGCTGCTGCAGATCCTAACGGAAATGATACACAATAAACATGTGATAATGTACTTACTTGTATCGAAGTTTTTAAAGGAAGGTATGCTCATCGTGGCATCCCAGGTCGCGGTGAATAACACGACAACAAGAAATGGTCCTGTCATCGTAGGCACGTCTCGTACGTGTTGTTGGTTTCGACAGAACATCGTAATGAGACGGTTCGCCGGGCATCTAAGCTGTACAAGAACCACCAATTTACGTTGTGTAATGAGTAGTTGTGTAATGGTTACGTTATACAATTGAGGTGCACCAGCCCCACTCAACAACATGCTGCCTCCTCAACCAGTTGTGAGAAGGTCCACGAGGACGTCAACGTCCCACCGGGCAGCTGCTGGGGCAACTCCACTCTCACTCACAGCCGGCCATAGACGACCAACCGCCTCCCGGAGGAATGAACCCCCAGAGGCTGCTGTCACAATCAGGGAGAGAGATAAGTTCAGTACCAAAGGCAACATCTTTCTCGTTGCCACAAGTTAAGGATTAAATCCACATAGGAAACAAATAAGTATGGACAAGTCTATATTTCAAACATAAATTAAATACATATAATGGTGCGCGTGTCTATAAGTATCGTGCCACTATACACTATGTATGTACTCGGGCCGGAAGATGTACCAGTATATCTGTATATCGTGATACACACCGCACCGTTCGGTACATGATACACAATGTCTATATCACTATTGGCTACGGTATCAGTATTTTATATGCGATTTCGGTGGACGTTATTTAAGCGATTTTACAAGTATTGCGACCATGTTGTCATACTGTGGACATGCAAACGATTATAATTCCTCGTATGCAATCGCCATCATACACCACCTTGTGTGTCGGAACTACTTTTGCGGTGAATGTAAATCATTTGCTTGGAGGGATGATGAGACACCGTAAACCTACTTAGCGTACAACTACGTAGCTTACATACAATCGTTACAACAACAACGTTTGTTAGTCGCTGTTTCAAGTGTAATACCAGACTGTTGCAAAATAGGACACAATCCCGACTTTACGACACATTGATATCAACACATTGGTGTCGCTAGTCGGCCTAGGGGGATCTTTGTTGTCCGACTATGTCGTGCAGTTGTTACGCGGAAACAAATCGTTCAATAAATAAACGGGCCTTCAATCTCCTCTACAAAACAACGAACCTAACCGGGATGCGTAACTAACAGATTCGGAAGATACAACTATGAATATTAGACTTTAGAATTTATCCGATATTCGTGAAAAAATCAATATTATTGTTAGTGAATACCATTCAGGATATAAAATAGAAAATCGTTTATAATATCTGAATCCGACACGATCGTTTACGACTACCCATTGCCGAGTACCTGCAAATGTTATGACCAACTGCGAAAATGACGTACCAGGTTGGATAACTTTGGATGCTCACTCTGTCATCTTGTGTTGAGACAGTCAAGAGACGTTCGAGGCGTTTATGCTGTTATATTGTTAACGATCCGTGTACCATAGCATATTTCGTAATACATCAATATTTTCGACGGCTTTAGTGTCCATGCATGCGCATGAAGTGCGCAAAGACTGAAAGCAAAGGCCTATATAGGACCATACCGCTGCGATGGGTTAGACCTGTAGAGTGGGTGTCTGCAATCGATGGACACTTCAAATGGTGTCGGTACATTACCGTGTCTCGGTGCAACAAGCAACTATGACTGCATGTTGTCATCACGCGCATTCTGTGCAAACAGTAATCCATTAATTTATTAAACTTTGTCAGTGGCGCATCCATTTAGGCGGGCTTTACCTAATGTTTCAATTGCGAGATTTCAGCGATAGAAAACAATACATTTCAATACTCTAATACATAAGAGGTTTTTCCAAGAAGCTCTAACGCACGTTGATAATGGCAACGTGCCATGGATGCTGTCATCATGTCTAAATAGACTGGTGTAGTTAATTTGGCATCTACATTTATTTGAGATGTTCGAAATAAACAATGGCAACTCACTCCCCTGTATTTACAGTCCGAGACCTCCTCACGCACGCGCCTACTTGTGACGTGTCAGGAAAGGCCAGCTTTAAATTCAAGGGCTCTACGTACGTGACATATGGAGTCACTGTATACATTAAAGACGGGTTGCGTTTCCGCGAGCCAGACTCAACAAATGGTAATTATTAGTATGAAGTAATAGAATCTGTTGTAGTGGGTTCCACATCGCGGTCAGTAGCGTGGGAACCAGCTAACGTCAAAGGTAATTCCGGGTTCGAACGCGTGTCATGATTCTCTTCGTTGTGATTTGTAGCATAACTTTGCTCTTACGGCTGATAACGGATGTAATCATGTGGTTTGAGCGTACTTGTAAGTCTTCTTTTTATTATATTGGTATAAGTACGGTTCATTTCCAGTCCATATATCGTGTTCCACTTTTCCATGATGACAATACTGAATACACTATTATTTCACCAATTACCCCCGATCATCCTGGTCGTACAGTTTCTAGCTAACGCAACTCATACCACTACAGTAGTTGTACCTTTGAAACTAATAATGCGAAATACCATCTTTTCGCAAATACAAAATATGTCACAGTGATACCCGATATTAGCGAAAATGAAGTTACTTCAAAATCAATACGTGTTGAAGTTGGTTGCAAAGATATTTTCACTAGATAACATAATACTACTTTAGAAAACCTTAAAATTGCATATCACTAAACAATCAACGAAGCACGCGAAAAAAACACGTCTTTGTCTCAGTGTGGTTAGCCTTCTTCAGACAACAATTTCGAGTGGTTCAAGACTGAGATAATCTGTCTATTCGTTGTTAAGTAACTATTAACGCACACAAATTTGCTTCAAAACTGTGATTAGGCATTTGAATACGTGTCAATATGTGTATGTTTGATTATATATAGTTTACTTACTTTATCATTGTCATTGTTTATAGCCATCTTATTGTTCATAACAGTATGCACCTCAAAACTCAAAAAGACACCGTCGAACATTCTGACCTTTGAATGACCTTTATTTAAGCATGGCGTATACGTACAATATAAAATTCAACGAGGCTTTATGAATATCTCCGCACCAGTAATTCCATCACATCGACTTGTTTGGCACATTTACACGCGACAACATAACGACAGTTCAGCGTCCGTGATCCTTCGGCAGTGATGATGCAGAGTTTACAATGCAAACTTTATAATAGAATACTGCATTAATGTATGCGTTTCATGTGTGCATGTACAAGGCGAATTACATCAAATCTACACGCATGCATGCATGCACGCACCCAAGCACCCACGCACGCACGCACGCACGCACACACACACACACAGACACACACGGCCGCACTAATGGAGCAACAATTTATTTCTGAGTTCCTATGTTATCCAAACAATCTGCCATAACATAGGATGAGTTCGACATGTTGTTGTTATATATTGCCTATGTGCACCGGTTTGTAATATTACGGGGCGTCAATGTTCTGGACAAATGGCATCCAAGGTGGAACTATAAGGCTGCTGCGATACACTAAGCCAAGACACGAGACGTCGCGAATTGTGTGTCACGGTACGACAAGTACGCGATACTTAACGATATACCGTTTTAGAGAATATATCGTTTGTTTGCAACGCATTATACGAACCCTGTAAAGCAAAGAATATTAACAATACAATGTTTGTACTAACTCATACCTTAAAGACTTAGATAAAGTATCCCATCAGTAATTGACCAGATATATTAATTCGAAAATGATCACCTTAAACATATCCCTGGTGATTGCATCAGTTTGGCAAATTTCAGTTCAATAACACTTTAGAACATATGTTTGCATGTGCCATATGTATCGCGATACTTGTTAAGATTATCGCGGTTTGTATCGTGGGAGAAGTATCGTGATACATGGAAGCATCGCTGAATCTTTACAACCCTTGTGAACTACGTGATTGCTGGGCGATGTTGCTACGGCAGTGCAGCGGCTTGGATGAAGAGGACACCCGTGGGGTCGACCTCGCAGTTGAAGGTGTGCCACGGCTTGTAGACGCCGATGTGCGTCCCTTCGAACACGTCCGTGAAGTTGTAGGCGGCGGCCGTCGTGAAGCCGATGTCCGACAGCAGCACCGACACCCGACTGGGGCCGCCCGAGATGTTCGTGTAGACGAGGACCAACGCGAAGCTGCCCTTCGGTGTGATCGCTTTCTTCCAGATCTTCACTTGACCTTTCTGTAGATGACATCACATGCATTCAGACAGAGTACGATAGTTACGGTGCCACAATTCCACCTAATTTGGAGTTATTTTAACAAACGACTCGAGAGTAAAATTAATTTAAACAGACCAACCAATGGAATGTTGTTAAAACTAACAGCATGATTACTGAATTTGCAAGTTTAACACGTTTGTTCCTCGTTCAACGTAGCACGTTCGTGTCGCTAACTGTATAAACACCTACATCATTGGTACAGGGCACACACAAATGAGTACATGAGATTTGCAACTTTTCCGTGGTTTCTCACGGTACCCAAATTTAACATAGTAACTTAAGTGGTGTAGTTATTTCACACTAGAGTCTAACTGTTCACATTTATACGTCCATTCAATATATACTGCCCACTAAGATGCTCATACAACTCACCACGACAATTTGAACTCCCATGATTCCTAGCGGGTCCTGATTGATGGCTATTGCCCGCCGATTCAGCAGGATGGCTTGGCTTTCAGGACGCATGCGTCGAACATCGGCCGACACGAACAATGGTGCCGACATGATACACCACAGCGCCATCTGCATCTTCTGTTGGTCCGTGCTCAGTCCAAAGTCACCCACAAGAAGCTACAATAAATATATATGCTATAATTTAACAAGATTTAATAAGATTTAACAAGATTGCCACCCAGAGAATTAACTCTAAGTGGCAGGTGGACAAGGAAGCCCTTTGGCTTATCAAGAGTCCGACCCTTGTATCCCGCCCGTCTGAGGTATGTGTCGATTTTATTTTTAAACATATTCACGCTACTAGCACCCACACAATCAGCAGGTAATCTGTTCCATTCATTTACAATCCTTTGTGAAAATGAAAACTTTCTTATATCCAATCTACTCTGCTCCTTTGCTAATGTAAGTTCATGTCCTCTAGTCCTTCTATCTTTCTTAACTGAGAAAATCAATATCTATCAATATTTTCATAACCCTTCAATATTTTAAACACTTCTATCTGATCTCCTCTCAATCTCCTGGTCTCTAGAAACCGCATTTTTTAGGCGTATTTCGTAACTAAGATCCCTCAGTTTTGGTATAATTTTAGTTGCTCTCCTCTGCACTCTTTCTAGCATATCTATGTCCTTCCTGCGATATGGTCTCCACGCTTGAATACAATATTCTAAATGAGGCCTAACTATTGTTTTGTACAGCGGTATTATTAGCTCTTTTTCCTTATACGTAATGTTTCGCCTAATTAATCCAAGGATTTGATTTCACTTTGAAGCTGCAATTCCGCACTGCTCTGAAACCTTCATATCAGCACTAATGGTTAACCCTAAGTCCTTTTCTTTTACAGTTGTACTTAGTACAGTACCCCCAATTGTATATTCTACCTCTTCGTTCCCATGTCCTGTGTGGAGGCATTTACATTTCCCAAAATTGAACAGCTTTTGCCACTTTTCAGACCATTTGATCAACCTGTCAAGATCATCTTGTAAATGCTGTCTGTCTCCATCACTTTTAATCCTTCTAAACACTTTTGTATCATCCGCAAATTTCAACACCTTGCTTGTTATTTGATCGTCCAAATCGTTGATATATATTAAGAATAATATAGGTCCTAATACTGATCCCTGTGGTACCCCACTCAATACCGATTTCCAGTTTGACGCCTCCCCATCAACTACTACACGTTGTCTTCTGTCAATCAGCCATTGTTCTATCCAGTTTATTATACCATTTCCTATGCCATGGGCCTTTAGTTTAAGCAGTAATCTTTGATGTGGTACTTTGTCGAAAGCTTTTTGAAAATCTAAGTAGACGATATCTACTGGTGATCCCTCATCTACCCACTTAGTGATGTCTTCCAAAAAACATAATATATTTGTTAAGCATGACCTCGCTTTAAAAAAACCATGTTGAGATGGGTTTATAAAGTTTTGTTTAACAAGAAAATCCACCATGTGATCTTTAATTAGTCTTTCTAATAATTTACAAATCACTGATGTTAAACTCACTGGTCTATAGTTCTCTGACTTGTTTCTCGAACCTTTTTTTGAATAACGGTATAATATTTGTTTCTTTCCATTCTAAAGGAACCACTCCCTCTTCTAATGACAAGTTGAAAACTGTTGCAAGCGGTATGCTAATTTGTTCTACAATTTCCAATAGTAGTTTGGGTGGAATACCATCCACTCCAGGTGATTTATTATCCTTCATAGCCCTTATTTTCTTAGCTACCATTTCCGGGGTTACAATTAGTTGTCCTAAATAGTCTGAATCTGCCCCCTTGAACTTAGCCTCTGGTATTGGCAGTGAACTAATATCTTCCCTGGTAAACACTGAACTAAAATACTCATTCAGGTCTTCTGTCATTGAGAATCCCTCTGATATTATATTTCCAGCACTATCTTCTAGAGGACCGACCTTATCTTGAACTCTCTGTTTGCTTCGAACATACGCATAAAAACTCTTGCTGTCATGTTTTATATTACCAGCTAATTCTCTTTGAATTTCTAATTTCAGCTGTAGCTTGGTTAAGTGCTTCTTTATAACTGTTGTAGTCTTCATCATTTCCAGTACATCTATATGACTTCCACATCATTTGTTTATACTTAATTTTTCTAATGGCTTCTTTCGATAAGTGTTTCTTTTTGGATCGATTTCCTTGTTTTTTGAAGAGTACAAATGTATGGACTATGCTCTTAATTTCACTCTTTAATATATTCCAGCATTCTGTTGCCGTCTTATTTTTCAGTGTGTTATTCCAGTCTATCTTTGCTAAATATTTCCTCATGTCCTTATACCTTCCTTTGTGGAAATTTCTCCTATACTGCTTTTTACTATTCCTTTCTGATTTTACTTTGATGGTAAAATGTATCTGGTTGTGATCGCTACTCCCCAGTGGCTCACATATCTTGACATTGTCAACTAATTCATTCTGTGAGGACAAAACTATGTCTAACACATTCTCACCCCTGGTTGGTTCTAGCAAATGTTGAGAAAGGAAAGTATCTTGAACTAAAACTAAAAACTTGTGGTCCTCACTCCCCATACTCTGTAGAGATTTCCATTGTATATGCCCGTGGTTAAAATCCCCCATAATAATACAGTCCCGTTTGCTTACTTCCCTTATAGCGTTTGGTATTTTTTCATTCTCTTCTATGCTTATGTTTGGACTTCGATAAACTAACCCAACTGTTAACGTTGAGTTTCCTGTAACTATGTTACACCAAACAGCTTCTTCGCAATCTGCTTCTCTTTCTAATTTTATTTCATAAGCCTGGATAGATTCTTTAATATATAAAATAACTCCACCTCCCTTTCTTCCTATTCTATCTTTTCTAAACATTACATATCCTGTCAGTCCCAATTCAGCATCTGATATATCGGTGGTGGTCCAGGATTCGGTTATACCTATTATATGAGGGTCAATATCTTCTACCATAATGTTTAGTTCATTTCTTTTGTTTACTATACTCCTTGCATTTAAACAAACACATTTATATCCAACTTCAGAAGAGTATTCCAGACTGTTATTTTCAGTTTTATTTGTGCTGTCTTTATATATGCCTCCATTTTCAGGCTTTTCTGTGAGTCCCCCCTGCGAATCTAGTTTAAATAGATGCAACCTGTCCCACTGTCAACAGATCGCAGCAGGTTCTCTGAAAAAACTGCTGCCCCCTTTCCACTAAGATGGAGGCCATCTCTCATGTACATATCTTCCCTCCCAACAAAGTATCCCCATAAATCTGTGAATCCCACCCCCTCTTCTTCACACATCTGCTCAACTAGTGCATTGATCGCCATCCTCTTGCAGTTTTTAAACGTTGCTCATGTTAGAGAAACATCTAGTTACGTTGGAATGCTAAACCGCCAGTCGAATCGAATCACACAGAACAGCATGAAGAGTCAAATAATGTGTAGTTAACATTATTTACCGACCCTCGTGTTTTAATCAGACTTTCTGCCTTGAAATCATTATTTCCACCATATGAACATAAATGCTATAAATAATGAAGAACAGCGTGACATATAACTTAATTACGTTGAGTCGTCAGCACAAATGTTCTCAGTCTACGATAACTACCTGATCTGGATCGTTCCAGTTGCCTGGTCCAGAGTCCGGGACGAAGCTGCGTCCGTTGTCGCCGTAGTACTTGACGAGGGCCTCGAGACTCTCCCAGCCATCCTCCAAGTCCTTGTACACTCGGTACGTGTTGCAGTACTTAGCCACGAGGGTCAGGTTGGGCTACACGTTAACCACACAGAAGATAAATATACAGTGTTCCGAAACAACGAAAATATCATCCGATTGGCAGTATACCAGCGATGTTAAATCTGACCCACCATGTCAAAATTAGACACTTCTCGAAAAAGAATTATGTTGATTTTATTGCATATTTGAATAGAAGACATTCAGAAGGAGAAATTTTAACTTCAGTATTACCCATAGTGGCATTATCTCCAGAGATACAGCATTTTAAATTTTGAAAATGTAAAAAGTTTGTTTCGAGAAAAACAGCTCTCTCTGTCAGCTGTGGTGTTCACTTGTTGATTCTGGTTATCATTCTGTTAGCTGTGAGTTTTGACTCAGTCGGCTTTGAATTTCACTGTTGGCTCTGGATTTTACACTGTTAATACAATGTCAGTACAACAACAAAAACAGCCGATGCAATCATTCGAATTTATGGACATTGATGTCATGTCGCCCGCTAGCTTTATCAAGATGATCATATATATATATATATATCGCCCAACTTGGTCAAGCAAAAACAAACTCTCTCATGCCGACTTTCTTGCCGAGTTTTCATCCTTCGGTGAAGGTTATGCCATGATGTCGTACCGTTTCGCGATGATCGGGACTTCAAAATACACTGGGACAGACCGTCCGACTGCACTGTGAAGCATTTCATCGAGATAACTGACGCCGTTAACATAATCCAACACGTTGTGAGCCTACACACATCGATGGTCACACTATCGACTTGATCTCCACGCGGGCGGAGAACCACATAATTGTTTCCACGAACACTTCGCCGCTTTTCTCGGATCATTTTTTGATCGAATGCGTTATTAACATCTTAAAGCCAACTGTCCCTATGAAACAAATAATGTATCGAAAATATACGAGCATCAACAAGGCAGCGTTTCGCGACGACAATGCAGCGTCCACATTGGTTGCAATGCCCTCTGCCAGCGATGCACATGAACTCATCAATGTATGCAACACCGTGTTATCCGACCTCGTCCAGAAACACGCACCCTTACTGTCACGTCGCGTAGCTGTCCGCCCACTGGTGCCTTAGTACAACGAGAAGCTGGCCGAGGCCAAGAGAACACGACGACAACTCGAATGAAAATGGCGATGCACATCCCTTACTGTACATCGCGAGATATACAAGACACAATGGCGCACACGTCAAGAAACTAATCAACACCGCAAAGTCGGACTACTTTGCATTCGAACTTGACCAATGCGGTGGCAATTCAAGACGACTGTACCGTTTGATGAACGGGCTCCTGCAGCGACGGAAATCCGCTCACTTACCACAAAACGACAATACGCAAGAACTCGCAACACGTTTTTTCTCAGCAAAGGTCGAGACGATTCGCGGGACGCTAGGTGACTACCCCGCCGCCACACCTAGCCTAGATGTTGAGAAGAAACAGACCTCCAGTGTACCATGATTATACACGTTCGTGACAGCGTCGATATCTGATATTCGCAGTCTCATCACCAAGTCACCAACGACATCTTGCGCGTTCGACCGATTGCCAACATGGCAACTTAAAGACGCTTTGGACGGATTAGCGCCAATTCTGACTGATTAACGCATCCATCAAACACGGTGTCGTCCCTCTTTGCCTAAAACATGCTGACGTCACCCCGTTACTAAAGAAGCCTAATCTAGATGCTGACAGCTTGACACATTACAGACCTGTCTCGAATATCCCTTTTGTCTCCAAGTTGCTTGAGAGACAGGTCGCACGGTGCCTACTCGATCACGCAACTGCGAACGACCTACTCGACCGGAACCAGTCGGCCTATCGACCGTACCACTCAACTGAAACTGCTCTAGTACTTGTACAGATTGACACACTACTGTGACTGGCTCCGCGCTAGAATGGGTTCGCTCATACTTGACCGATCGAACACAATCCGTGATAATACCAGGCGGTGCGTCCGACCATTAAAGTATTGTTTTCAGTGTCCCCCAAGGCTCATCACTGGGGCCATTGCTTTTCACCATCTACACGTCCCCAATCGGCGATATCATCAAACAACACAACTGGAACTATCACATGTACGCAGACGATACGCAGCTGTACATCAAATTTGACATCACTGGTGAAAACGACAGACTGCCATCGTTGGATACAATGGAACACTGCGTTAACGACGTCAACGCGTGGATGAACACCAATCTACTGAAAGTCAATGAGGACAAAACAATCGCGCTCGTCTTGGCATCACGCACCAACCAGAAGAAACACAACATCATCATTATTAAGATCGGCGACTGTGACATCACTCCTAGTTCGAGTGCCTACAACATCGGCGTTGTGTTCGACGTTGAAATGTCGATGGTACGTCACGTGCAACACGTATGTCGTACCGCATACTTTCACCTGCGTAACATTGCTTCCATATACGATCGTGTCTATCGGAGAAAGTAGAGGTTCCTCCTTCTCAGTTTCGGCCCCACGGAAGTGGAACACTCTTCCGCTAGAATTAAAGACAGTCACAGCGCTAGCCACATTCAAGCGACTTTTAAAAACCCACCTGTTCCGTGAAGCATTCCATGTTTAGTTTAGTCTGTGATCCCGTACATGACAGAGTGTTTTTAAATAATTTTATATTGTAGTGGGGTGGTCACATGTTTTGGTGACCGGTGGCGTAATGGCCCCACTTATAGGTTTAGGCTAAATCTTGATACAATGTAAGTCTTCAGCAGGTAGTTGGGATTATAGTTAGGTGAATGAATGGTGTGCTTGGTTAGTACGGTACGGTGCCTAAGGTCTACTGTGATTACAGTAGTAATGATGTTGTATATATCTATAACAATACTGCTAATGTTGTATATGCCGAAATGTGGGCTCTGTCAACCTGAGGGACAGGAGACTAGTATGGGCTCAGTCACAGGCCTGGCCTTGGGATGTAGAGCCCACATTTCTCTCTCTAACTTAATCTCTTAATAAACGTCATTCATTTGGCCTTCTTTCATCACTATTCATGACTTGTGTTGGTGCTTGCATAAATGGGAATATGCGGCCACGGCACCGTGCTGCATATGGGTTTTTGTGCTGGCAACAACGCAAGACAAGTGATGATTGGCCTAATGTCTGATGCTAATTATTATGCTAATTACCTCGTTGTCTCTGGCGCAAGGAGCCAATCACCGCGCGGTAGTGGCGCGCAGTCACAGATTACAACGAGCTCTTGGTCACTTCGTTTTGTGAAAGCAGACGGAGTGGTCGCTTCAACAAATTTTGGCCCTCCCATCCCTCCCAAATTTTTGATAGCGTTAGGGACTACCATGTACATCATTGGTGGAAGAGGGGTTGATAGCATATCTCAAAGCTTTCCCCGTTTTCTTAGTGCAGGTGGACAATGTGTTCACGGGGTTTTAACGCAGAGACAGCTCGCTTCTCTTCCACCGGTGATTTTAGTAAGTGGGGCGTAATGGCCCCACTTATAGGTTTAGGCTAAATCTTGATACAATGTAAGTCTTCAGCAGGTAGTTGGGATTATAGTTAGGTGAATGAATGGTGTGCTTGGTTAGTACGGTACGGTACCTAAGGTCTACTGTGATTACAGTAGTAATGATGTTGTATATATCTATAACAATACTGCTAATGTTGTATATGCCGAAATGTGGGCTCTGTCAACCTGAGGGACAGGAGACTAGTATGGGCTCAGTCACAGGCCTGGCCTTGGGATGTAGAGCCCACATTTCTCTCTCTAACTTAATCTCTTAATAAACGTCATTCATTTGGCCTTCTTTCATCACTATTCATGACTTGTGTTGGTGCTTGCATAAATAATTTATTATCATTTAACTAACTTATTTATGTCTTATAATGCACATATTATGTCACCTTTTAATTAATGTTATATCCTTTTACCACATAATCTTATCACATTATGCATCACGGTTTTAGCAATTTATTTATTTTTATTATCATTTATTTAACTAGCTAGTTTTAACTTTCATGTATTAATCTATTTTTGCGCCACTGAATGGACTTTTGTCTAGATTTATGGCGCTCTACAAGTTGACTCATTATTAATATTATTATTAATTAAAAAAATATATATATAAAAAATAACAAAATAAATCCATTTGGGTAACACTTATGTGATTTACACAAATAATATATGAATAATGTGGTTACTCTGGATCATTTCATGATTGAAACTCATTTCCCTCCAATAATGGTGCAGTTGTGTTTTGGCTCGTAGCTCATAATGAGCGTCAGCGAGAAGCGTCTCATTGTTGAATGGTGGCTCGCAAACAAGAGAGAAGAATAGGAAGACTCAGCAACACCGACTATGAAAAAAAGAAGATGGGATAAACTCGGAAAAAAATTGAGAAAATGGCATCAAACAGACAAGAGTGGGGATCATTGTCAGTAGCCTAAGCTCCCTGCGATCAAATAGACAAACATACATAAGTAACGTATTTTTGTTTCTTTCCACATTAGAATCAAATTGATATGCTTCTTATGCAAGTATTGCCCAAATTAAATGTACTAATGCATTAGAATATTTTTTGCTAAGACAATAACAACTACAGTAATCGAACCTGGATTCCTTTTGTCTTCTGTCCAAGCGGCCATGTTGTAGTGTAAAGTATTGGTCGACCAGTCTTGTTCAACGCTCGCCCGGCAGCCTCGAACTCTGAAATGTCAATGTCATGTTAAATGTAACTGCTTTGTGTATGAATCTATTACGGTTTGCTATGATTCACTAGTAATGCTTATTGTTTTTATTAATTACCATAAGAAAACAAAATGTAATGTGTGTTTGCGTGTAAAACAGACATCAAACACACTCTATATTTTTAAAGTTTGCTATTTGGATTCGGGTCAACGTAAGGACGGACAGTTAGACAAGGAAACTGACGTTGCGACGGAAACCTATTTGACAGACGCGTGAGTAAGGACACGACCTATATCTCTCTATCTCTCTCTCCCCCCCCCCCCCCTCTCTCTCTCTCTCTCTCTGTCTGTCTCTTTCTGTCTGTCTGTCTGTCTGTCTGTCTGTCTGTCTCTCATTCTCTCTCAATCTCTTTCTATCTTTCTATCTTTCTATCTTTCTATCTTTCTATCTCTCTCTCTCCCTCTCCCTCTCCCTCTCCCTCTCTCTCCCTCTCCCTCTCCCTCTCCCTCTCCCTCTCTCTCTCCCTCTCTCTCTCCCTCTCTCTCTCCCTCTCTCTCTCCCTCTCTCTCTCCCTCTCTCTCTCCCTCTCTCTCTCCCTCTCTCTCTCCCTCTCTCTCTCCCTCTCTCTCTCCCTCTCTCTCTCCCTCTCTCTCTCCCTCTCTCTCTCCCTCTCTCTCTCCCTCTCTCTCTCCCTCTCTCTCTCCCTCTCT